>JAUMTR010000003.1:6830883-6847464 GCA_032270685.1 Microctenopoma stevenorrisi
ACCCGTTTAAAGTTTGAATGACGTTTCTACGACAAAGTATGGCGACACACCATGTGGGTGAAGGGAGGAAGGGCGATAAAAATACTCCTCCAACTGCCATTTTTTGGCCAAAAAACACTTAAATACAAATTATTTAAAAAGTACTGAATACTATTTTACTAAAAGTAATAGCCATGCACTGCCTCCCATTCTTTTTATATGCCAGGCACCTAAAAATAATTCTGCATACAGCTAGAAGTTAGATTTTCTACATGACATCTGGAGAAGCCACGGATTTGAGCCTCCAACCCCTGAATCTGCTCTACTCCCTGAGCTGCAAGCATCCCATATCTTAAGCTCTTGGTGTTCTCTCTTTCCGCCCTTTTTTGTGATTTCCCAGAACAAGAGGAAGGAGAAACCATATTTAGGTTTTGTGTTGTTTGTTTTAATGACCGCATCTAGTGTGTGTTGATTGTTCATTAGCAGGGTATCCAGAGTTGTTAGTGTGCGTTTCCAGATCAGTGTCAGGGTTAAATAAAGGTCTTCTCCAGTAGTACTGCATGGCCTGGTGATTTTTTTTAATATTTCAGTATTTGTTCATCCAGTGAGTCTTGTTAAAAGCAGGCATGTTTCTTTTCCCCCCCAGCGTCCTGAGTTTTATTCATCCATGGAAGCTCTCCTGTAGACTTTTCAGTCTTTCTAATGTCACTTGACATTGTTTAATTAATTGCTGTGCCCAACGCAACTCAGAGCACTTAGTTTGGTCACCAGTCGCGTGAGTCTCTTGATTGAATTTTATTTCCTTGACGCTTTTGTTATTTTGTTTGTTAGGTCTGTTATGAAGAGAGACCTTCCTGTGCCCCTCCGTGGATGGAGTGCCACTGACATTGCCTACGGTGGTAAATATTGACATTGTGTGTTTTCCTACTTTCATTTTTTCGTGAGCTGGCAGCATCGCCTGCTGCTTCTGTATGGCACGTTGCCACCCAGCAAAACATTTTGGTCGGTGATACTCGAAGCACTCACTCAGACCAGAAAGTGGCACAGCATAAATCATTCTGCATGTATTCATCAAAAGAGTTGGCGAACATTACAACGCTGTGATTACCATTACTGTATTGGCTAATGATGATCGTGGCTGGTTCTTTTTGACGGAAAGAAATGGGCGAAATTTGACGAGGAAGCCTCTATTGGTGTTGCTCATGAGGAAGAGGTGGAGGTTCATAAATAAAAGATGGTGCAACACAACACAATAGTATGATAGTTTCTGTTGTAGCTTCCTTCTCCCCAGTTATTTTCATTCCCTCATTGGTTTGAGATGTGACCTGGCAGATCAAGACTCACCACTTCACTCATAAAATAATAGATTTCTGGCATGGCATTTATTAATAATCACAAATGTACAGATTCGTCTACCCACCATCAGACTGATCTACTGCATTGTAAGGCGCTTATGGGGGAGTTAAGCCGCTGAGAATAAAATACAGGCCCTGCAAGCAGGATCCATCTCAAGGGCGAGATTATACTGTTTGCCCCAGGTGGCGGAACACTGCTTGTGTAACAGAGATACAGAGCGAGAACAATTTCACTGGGGGAAATGTTCTTGTATTTTTCCAGGTTTTAAATAATTGTCAAATAGCACAAGCTGGTCTTTTCTGTCATCTAACACAGGGTTACAATGAAGAGGTAGCAATTGCAGGAAGCTGCTGCAGTTTGTAGCCCATCCAGAGTTCACAGATGTCATACACACACCACACAGTACACTAGTCGAGGTGCAGACCTAACAATAATGTTTGCTAGGAAACAAGGTCTTAAAGGTCTTTCTGGGAGAATTGAAATGCTGACAGTGAGAAGAGCAGAGGTTCACAGTGGCTGCAATCACTCCACTGTGCTTGTTGAATCCTTGTTGACAGAAAGATGGGGTTTTATGTAGGACTATAAGATAATTGTTGGTCAGGGTGATGAACCCATGCAGGCAGAGCTTTACTTTGTATGTAGTTTTTTTCAGACAAAGATGACATTAGAAATATGTGCAAGTGCCCCCCCACAAAAACTGCGCTGAAATTGTACGTTTTTATTAATGTATGTTTGGGAAAACCGATTAAAAAATGTAATGTAAAGCTTGTGTTTGGGTTTTACTGACCTTGTGTTAACAATCGATGGCTGATATTTTTAGGACTTGTTTGCTTGTGGAATGTGGTCATATGCTAATTTCTGGATTTATGGCCTTAAATAAAATCTTTCACACTGGCGCTGGCTGGAACGAACCCGTCGACAAGAAGTATCTTTAAAGCTGTTTGAATTTCAGTGTTGATTTCTGTACGACTGAACTTGGCTGATCTGGACGACCAAATCCTTTTATCATTCAGTCTCTTTTATCCTTTAATTATTCTGTTTCCTTTCATCTGGGAAACTAATTTCATCTCTACCTTTTATGGATAAGTAATACTGACAATTGTTTACAAGAACCTCTAGTTTTCTTTGTGAGGCACTGTAGGAGCAACACAACTCATTCTGTTGTAAAACATCTGTGGTCCAGCTTTTGCCTGCTGCCTGTTTTTTATTTGCGACATCCTACTTATTGTTTGCGCGTGTAGCTTCCCAGTATGCACTAATTAAACGAGAGGAACTGTATTAAATATTCTCTGCGAAATGTGGTGTTCACATTAACAGTGTTGAGGCAAAACCATGATAACTTTGGTCACTCTAGTTGTAGAAATATGCAATATTTTCTGTGATTCCAAGTGTGGGAATCATTGCTGATGATCTTGTAGCAGTTTTATGATGCCTAATTGTTTTGTTTCTTGCTGTGTTGTTAATTGCAGAGACAATTGTTGACTTTTAGTCACAATGTAGTACAAGATATCAGGAAATCACATTATGGATATCTACAACATCTAAACGACGCTTCCTCTGACTGCTGCAGGCTAAACGCCGCTGTAGATATCTTAAAGTAGTTCTCCCATTCAAGCCAATTAGAATTTCTGACGCAGTAGATGTCTTTGACTTTTTTGTCAAAAAGAAGTTGCAGTTAACTTAAATTACATAACTGATAGGTATTTTAATAAAGATAGGTATTAGTCCTTCATGTTTGACCAGGATGTTTGTTTTTTTTCAGGAAAACTTTGTGTGAAATTTTAAGGTTGTAGCCTTATTGATTACTCAGTGACGATGTTGACAGACGAATCCACAAGCCCTCTGCTTTTAGCCTTTATTCAGTCACACACCTATAAGAAAAAAATAGAATATAATATAGTAGACAGTTTGCAGATAATATATTAGTAAAGATTAGGGGTAGAGCTAGCTGTGTCGATAAAATCGATCTACCGATCTTGGATTGATCTCCGTTCCGTATGCAGGAAGACGCACACCTGGCAAACTTCGGGATTTTTCATGTAGATTGATCCAGGATCAGAGGATCAATTTTATTGAAACAGCTCTATGATGGGGGCCAGAGGAAGCCTAATATGATGTCATAAATCGCATAAAAATGAAGTGATTTCTCAAATGTAGTGTTGGTGAGGTGCGGCTGTACAGAACAGTCAGACAGCTAATCAGATTCACCTTCATTCATACGTGTCATTAGAGCTAAAGCCCTGTCTCATTAGAGGGAAGAGAGATTTTAATTTGATTATATCATACAGTCTCCTCCAAAAGTCTTAGAATGGTGGAATGTAAGGCAGGGCCATTTAAGTTGTGTTTGCTGTACGCCGAAGACCTTTGGGTTAAGATCAAAAGATTAATATAAGATGAAAGACCAGAAGTTATTTCCTGATATTAAATTTAAACATATTTAGCAGCTGAGAACATATAGTCTTTTGTATCAGACTGTCTTAACTTTACCAGAAGTACTGGAACAGAGTTTAGTATTAGATAATAATATATGTAAATATATAATAATATTTATTTAGAATGGTAAATCAATTCATCCATTCAACCTTAATAACAACTTATTTAAACCATCTTAATCCAACTGTTTTATGATGATATTTGGATTATTACATAATACAAAATGTTCACAGCAGCGCTTGGAAAAAGCAAAGTTGGCTCATGTTCCCACACTTGTGTTATAGTTTGGCATCCATTCCGTATACATGTACAATTTGCCTGCCTTATTCAGTAATATTTACTGGAAACTTGCTACCTTGGTTATGAAGCAGTGTTGGACAATATGTGGACAAAATGTGAAGGTAGAGGAAAGTTTTTCCTGGATGCACCAGACCTTTCTATAAAGACACAGCAACACCCCACAGTAGCTGCGTCATCTACCGTAGCTGTTCAAACAACTATTTGTCAAATGGGGACTAATAAAGTATGTTAATAATAATAAAGATAATACAGATAATAATAAGTGTACTGTGTATGTCTGTGATGATTCTCATTCATCCAGGTGAAGTTGTCAGAAGGTTCATGTCAACTGGACTTTCTGTCGGTAGAGACGTTTTGTTCTGCATCCAGAACCTTTCCGTCTATGCTGTATGTTGACTGGCTCTGACTGTTCCATCTCGAT
This sequence comes from Microctenopoma stevenorrisi, assembly GCA_032270685.1. Taxonomy (NCBI): domain Eukaryota; kingdom Metazoa; phylum Chordata; class Actinopteri; order Anabantiformes; family Anabantidae; genus Microctenopoma; species Microctenopoma stevenorrisi. The sequence goes on from JAUMTR010000003.1 coordinate 6,835,373, forward strand.
ACTTGCAGGTTCTTTCTGAAATAAATCCATACAGTATTAAAGAGATGATTTCTAATTCTATTTGAGCCTGCTTAGAAAAAAATCACAAAGTCTTTCAACACCCTGGCCTTTATTTTGTAACAAGACACCACCTACCACCGAAGTGGAAGCACTGACTTGCAAAGTGTTCCTTAGCCTTGGGGCAGCTCAGTTTCCTCCTGGTAATAAGGTGTTGCAATAAGATAATTTTGTTGCAGAGATCCCATGACAATGTTGGGTTTGTAGACTTACAGCACAAGTTTATCTGGTCTATTTTTTCTAGCCTTGCCTCAAGTGTGACATTGTGGAATATATTATAGCTTGTCACTTAAAGAAACCAAAGTCACTTATCCCACACTGGGCTGGAGTGTTTAGCAATGTAGGCCCCCATGACTATAGATAATACATAATTACAGTTACATTTATCAAAATGCACACACACACACATGCACACACATACACAGGAGACAGATAATCCACATTTTGTGCAAAACTCAGGAATGCACAGAGAAAACAACCACTGAGCCCATATGGCCTTTTCTTTTCCCTTTTCCCTGCCCTCATTAAATATCAAGCATCTTAGGGAAATACTAGAGCACACACATGCACACTTCCTTTCTTATATGCCATCAAGATTTTAATCTTTCACATGCAAGCATAGATTTTTTTAACGACTAGGACTAAGTCCCTACCACATATACAACAGTCTTCCTATTTATTTCTGTTTTTCTGTGGATTCATGTGTAGCTTATAAGTTTCTGTACTACATTCAGTGTGTATGCAGGGCCCGCACTTGGCACAGGCAAACTAGGTGTTGTGACAGAAAAAGGTTGTAGGAGGTTGATCACCGAGCCGCCAAGCCCAGCTAGGGTACAAAAATGGCTTGAGCTCGCTCTGTATACAGTATATATACATACAGTAAATTCTCTTTATTAATCACTGTAACAATTTCAATTTGGGACATATAAAGTATCGACCTGTCGTCTGTCTGCATGAACCCACACATGCATGTTGTAGCTATGGCTAAGTGTCAGACCTGCCGCCTGCTTTCCTCAGTAGAATGCATGTGCTCAGCATGGTTTCTGGGTAATTACACATGAAATCGTGTGAAAAAGAATGAAATAAATGATTCCGGAAGGCTCTAGAAACCACACCTCTATGTTTTGGCTGTGGCTTAGAAATATGAAAAGTGCAAATTGAGCTGTTAGAGCAATTAAAACGGCTTAAATCTGAATATTAATTATTTCAGGGATTCATGGTATCTGAACAGCTCAGTGGGCATGAGAGGACCTGTGAAATGGCCTTTTTGAAACAGCAGAGATAATGAGGTCTGAAATTCACTCTTTCTGATGTATTAGCTGACTAGCACAAGATGGTCTAATAAACCTTGTGCAAGCATTTAAATATGAAACTGATAGCACCAAAGTGCTTTAGAGGACAGTTAGAGAGGCGTGGTGCGTGCATATTAAAACCCACTGACATTTTTCAACAACCACAAACAGGCTTTTTTTTTTTTTACATTTAGGAAATTTTTTGTCACAGATTTGATTTGAAGAATGAAATTCACAAATAATTATCCTCACTTCTGTCAAAAAAAACTGATGAACATTATGAAGGTGTGTCGTTATGCAAATATCAGATTTTATAATTTAATTCCAGTCTTGATTCACAATAAATTGTTTCAAATGCATAAGAAAAAGTCGGTGGTCTGAGTTTTATAAATACATTAAAATTGAAAAGCAACTTTATATTCATATTTGTCATATTTGTAGTTACTAAATATTTAAATTAAAATTGCACACAGAAATATATGCTCCTTACAGCATAACTAGGACTTACTTTACATAACCATCCTGCCAGCCTCTCCCAATCTTTGCACACAGTAGAGGAGCAACTCTAATAGCTACTCAACAAATGCAAAGGAGACCGGACATGAAGTGTCTTGATATACAGCTAGGATAGTTAAAAATTAAAATGGCATTTAACTGAAGTAAATAAGAGAGTACAGTATCTCTAAATCATTAGAGCTGTAATGCGATATGACATATATGATATGATGGCTCCCTGCTGTTATGTGCTGGATTGTCCCAGGGCCATCTGCACAGCCTGCACCATGGGATCCTGCCTGGTGTGGTAGAGCGAAGCCTCTATTGATCTTGTACTTAGAGCTTGTTCCTGTGCTGCCACGATTAGTGCTTCAGTGTTTCAAAGTGATAGTGATAGTAGCTTTCACTAGTTCCTCAGCCTCCTCCTTTCTGCTTAGTGCATAGTCCCTCTGTGCTGGATTTGTGAAACCCTCCATGCATTAAGCTTCTTTGTCTTGATGTCAGTCGCTTCCCTCTCCTCCTTTAGTCAGCTTACTATGCCAGCGGGGGTGGGGGGTGGGGGGGTGGTACCTGATGACTGGTAAGGCGTAGGTCTTAATTGTCCGGATCATGTTCTTCACATTCAGCTTACTCTTTGCAGGTATTTGGTGGTTACTGCTTTCCTTGGGGCCTAAATGTACTAAATGTTCCTAAATGTACAATGTATGACATGATCTAATTAATTTTACCTATAAACACATGTACTACTACTGGTCCCAAAAAGTGAAGTATTGCTATATATATATATATTTTAATATTTATGCATATGAAAGTTCTAAAAATGTTATTTAAATTTTGTGCAAAATGGTGAAAGACCTAAATGTATGCAATAATTAAGTTTCATTATAATACTGAAAGTTCTCATTTCATGCAAAATATGTACGTATTTACCCTAATAGAGACGTGAAGCAACGTTAAAGAGAGAACTAGTTGATGTTAGTGAATTCATTTGCAATGTTTTCTGTCTCAATAGCAAGTTTGCAGTATTTATATCACCAATGCTAGACATAGTAACTCTCAGCAGAAATGCTAACTCCTGCAGTTAATTGCTTTTTGATTTAAAGACAGCATAACCTATTTAGTGGTTTTAAAACTATGACTTTGTCTTGAAACTGAAAACCTTTCTGTAGTCTTTCAAAACCTCAAAACTATTCCATAACTGCTGTGATCAACTGCTGTGCGATTTTCATCACAACACCCATTTGAGTTGGGCCGCCACAGGTTAACACTGGGGAGATGGCAACTGTCTGTCTTTTTCACAACCACCCCCACATCTGTGATGTGTCATTAAAGTGTGAAGCAGCCCCCAGGTGTTGTCTACCACCACTCTTCGCCTTGTTATCTTTCCTCTTAATTGACCTGTGCTCGTTATCTCCTCTAAGTTGAAGACCTCCAAACCAGTGTTTAATGAGGAGAGGGGGAGAGAACAGAGGAGAGGTGTTAGGGGCGTGACCTATGACACTGCACCTCCCTCGGGCGTTTCGAGTGATCCCCCTCTCACTTACACGCACGCACGCTTTTATTTTACATTTCAGAAGACACCCACGTCAGACATTCTCTCACACTTCCACAGGCATTCAGACACACACTGACGCAGTCACACACAGACGCAGTAATGCATAGGTTAAGATTTTCATGCACCAAAGCTCACACTTTGCACATGGATCCAGAACCGAGAGAAATTCCAAAAGTTGGGACAAGGTTGTTAAGTAGAAAGATTGCATGGCGAAGGGCCAGCAAAGGGAAGAGTAAACAGGTTTTTTATTTGGCAAAAGGCTACTTTTTCCTCTCCAGTGCTGATCACATACAGAGATACACCATAAACTTAATATAAAAAGACCCTGATCATGAAGTACAATATTACGGTGTGCTATTATAAACATTCCTAATGCTAGAGGGAGCATACAGCATAGAGAGCAGTTATGCAATGCTACCCAATTCTAACACTATACCTGGGTTCTCCAACACGTCACTCGCCACCCCTTTTAAATAGCTCGTTGGGGGGGGGGTTCATTCATCCTCCTTTCATACTCAGTTATTTAATTATTCCAGCTAATTCTGTTTTTGTGGTTTTGCATCCAGTTACTGTGAGTATATGTCAAATATGCAGACATTGCTGATGCAGCACACAGGGACAGCATGTGGAAAAACAAAATCATTTACTGTCACTCTTTGAACGATCGTGAAACTGTGTCGGGGACAGTTAATGCCTATATGACTCTATGCAGTTCCAGTCATCTCACTAACTGAAAAAGACAGAATACATTACATGTGCACCTGGACATGTGAATCCTTTTGTTAAGGGAAACAGGGACATTAACAACATGATCATTTAGTAATCTGTGGATTTGTAATTGCGTTGTTTTTTATTTACAGCTTTCCACCTTCTCACATGAACTTATTTTTGTGGCATTTTAATGGAAAATGTGAGTTGTGGACAACAACATTTTGCAAATGTTCAGGCAAAACAAGCTTTTTCGGGTTGTTTGGATTGAAATAAGCTGTGAGAATGAATGTTAGAAAGCCCTTGTATAGCTCTCGGCCATTTTCATTTGGTAGAAGTAGCTCTCAGGGGAAAAAGGTTGGAGACCCCTGCACTACACATTGTACAATAAAGTAATTTGCTCGTAACAAGATTTAGCAGGAAGGATTGTAAGAATTAGCAGGTCACATCCTATGTGCATTATTTGTTTTTAGAATGAATCACTCTTTGTTGTGTAATTAATCATCCATCAGTTGCACCTTTTTGCCTCCTGCATTTCTGGGGATAAAAAAAATAAATAAATATTTTACTTCCCAAGTCATATGTGTCCTTATGAATCAGACTTGGGGGGGTTGTCGGGGTTAGAACATGTCAAAAGGGGAGGTATTTAAATATCGAAACAAACGACACAGTGAAAGACAATATTAAAAAAACACACTGTACAGATGTCATTACATGAACTGCAGATATGATGCTGCTGCTGCCGCTGGTGATTCATGGATTTTCTTCTCCTACTTCTGCAATTATGTTGTTGATATTCTGTTAACACATAAAAGCACATCTTATATCAAATCATAATTACTTCCCAAATTGCAATCTTAGATCCAAAACTCCCGTATTAGTTGCATCTTACTGTGTGTGTGTGTGTGTGTGTGAGCGTGATAAGTACTGCGTTTCTTTGATTGTTCACTCTTACACACAGCACACAGCAATCACTTTCACAGCTCAGTTGGCATCTGATTATCTCTCTGTCGCACACAGAAATACAAATACAGAAATACTCACAAATACACGGGCTGCACTACTCGCATACCGCTTCCATCTTGAAATTGTTATTTTGGCAATCAGACAGACAGAGAGGAAACATAATTATGGAACTTTGTAACGGCAAGGCTGGGTGTATGCGTGTTTGCACGTGTATGTACACGATAAGTCGCCAAAATTGTGTTGCAGAGAAGATATCCGAACACACAAGCAAACATCCGACCCACTTCGTCTTAAACACGTAGGCAAACCACTGGTTCACGCTTTGAACTGAGGGATTACTGTAAAAAAGTCTGAACAGGAAAATCAACGGTATGTTTTATAACAATTATATGCGCAAGTCTGCTCTTCCTTTAAACACTGTGCCTGTTCTGATATTTGTAAAGTGCAGCAGTGGAGCCTTTGGGAAAAGCTTTACTTCAAATCACCCAACAATCTGTTCACATTGGTTTCTACATCATGAGTTCAAGACAAATTACTCTACTCGAATGCATTCTTAGTGTCTACTGTACTGTGCATGTGTGCGTGTGAACGTTCACTTCATTAACATTATAAGCAGAAAATAAGGAGACCTGAGGGGAGATACCCAGCTGCAAATACATACAAAGAAACCCTTCCATACTCGTGATGATGCAGCAGAAACAGTAACAGAGAAACTGCTGGTGAATAATATTCTCCACAGTCTCCAAGGTGCGCTGCTACCCACACATTCTGTCTCAAAGTATGTGTTATGATCATCATGGCTACCGTTACTTGCTTTCAGTGACAGTCATGATGCTCTAATAATCATCTCATCTTCTATTCTCACTCTCCCTACCCTCTTTCCTCCTCCTGTTCCCTCCTCTTCTTCTGTTTTTTCTTCCCCTCCCCTGTCCTTCCTCTTGATTTTGACAGGGCGGGAACAATATGTGTCCCGTGTCCCATTGACCATTTGGTAGATTGCTCTATCCTCCGTCCCTCTCCCACTCTGTCACTCCCTGTGTCTTTATCCCATCACCCTGCTCCTTTGCTCTGCATTTCCAGCCCATGTTTTGAATAATTTAGTATATCCGTCACTCAGCTATTTGGTAAATCTTACACTTTCTTTCTGTCATTTACTGAATGATTCACACAATATCCATTTACCAGAACCACCTCATAATCATCTCCCTTTTTTCCATTGCTCAGATGCCCCCCCCCACACACACTTCTCTCTCTCCTTCTCCAGCCCACTAACTGTTTCTTACCAAATGATTTTCATTACAGCTCTTTCTGCTATTTGTTGTTTAATAATCATGTATCGAGGATGTGCATGTATAGCTATGGACAATTTTCTGCAGAGGTGATGAGGAAATCTATTACACTCTCGAGTGTCGGTCTTTGTGTGTGTGTGTGTGTGTGTGTGTGTGTGTGTGTGTGTGAGAAAGGAGATGAGCTGTTCTTTTATAGAGTGCTCACTGAAAAGCAAGGGGTGATTGTGTCTAGCAGGTTGTGTTTGTGCGGATATGTACATGTCAGTATTTTTGTGTGTGTGTTTCTCTGTTAGTATTTCATCATGCTGTGAGCTGAAACCGGGGCTGAATGCAGTATTATGGCCCGTGTTTAAATTACAGATGATTGAATTTGTTCTGAATTCAAGTGAAATAAATGCAACACTGACCCCGTTTACCTGTGAAGCTGTGTAAAATATTACAGCCTGGTGTGCCGCGGACAGTTATCTGATATTCTTGTGGTAATATGTTAAACAATGCTGTTGCTGGTCCAGTTCGGTACTGTGCTAGGTTCCAGTCTGTCCTCTGAAAATATGCCCCGTGGTGCTTTGTTTTTCTCATTGCATTCAGTAAAGGTGTTTTCACTTCGGCCCTTTATTGTGTTGCACATTACCTCTCCTTATTTTTCGTTTTCCTCGACAACATTTTTTCTGAATATGCCAACTGACATTAGAATTAAAAATAAATTTGAAGTAAGATTGAACGTCGTTTTTATCAGTACTTGTTTTTTTTAGTGTTGACAATATAATTGTTAATACTAAATCAAAACAAATTTGTGTATTTTAATTTTATGATTCTTGATAACAGTTTTGGGGCCACACTCATTGTTTTGCACAGTTTATTTATTCTTTCTCTTAGCAGATCCTCTCATTCTTTATCAGATTACATGGCAAGCCTCTGTGAACTGCTATCTCCTGGTCCACTCAAGTACTTCTGCTGTATGCTTTCAGGCACAGTCCTGCTGCATGTGAACCACTTCCCCAATCTCAAGATGTCACCTTGGTGCAGGTTTTCTTCAACTACCTATTTGGTTGCATTTATTTTTTATTTACTTCTGTATTGTCTCATTGGCCCAGAGAAACATGATGATGTTACCATGATTCACTGTAGGCATGGCATAGACTTAGTGTTTGGCAGACATAGTGTTTGGACATAAAAAAATACAACCTTTTGCCTTATTAGACCAGATTATATTTCGCTTTGTGTGTTAATTGGCATTATTATTATTATTAATTAAAGCTTAAAAGTATTATTATTTCCTTCCACTAATATTTGCCTTGCTAATGCACCAAGTTGAAAGAGAGTTTCTTGTTTCATGTCATTGCTTTGTCTTAGTTTTAAGATGCAGTGTGAGTTGTAGGATCTTACATACAAAGGTGAAGCTGTATGTTCAAGCATTTACATTGGCAACAACACACAGTATGCAAACAGTGAGGAGGTCTGAGGTTCAGAAACCAGCGTACATGCAGGAGAACATGGTATGTACCAGGGAATTCTTTTCTCAGTTGCCGTGAAATTATTGTTGATGCCTGATCATGTTCCTATTTCCATTCTGAGTTGTTTCAAGTGACAGCAAGCCGATCCCGCAGTCCTGAATAATGCATCTGGAACCTTTCCAATGGAATCATAAACTTCTATCAGCATTAGATTAAAGTCTGAGGTCACCCACTTGCTTAAAAATGAGAATTGTGCCTAGGGGATCATCTCATCACCAGACATCATCATGTGAATAACGGATTGGGTTGAGGTTTGCAAAGAAATCACAGTTCACACATACAATGTGAAAACATTTCAAAACACGTGGACACTGCATGGGTGATCTATTTACAGATGTGTTAACCACAATTTATTTTATTTTATTTTATTAGGAATGACAAACAGGATTTAGAGGTATTCTATTTTTATTAACATTTGTATTTCTACATATTTATAAAAAAATACTTATAATGGATAATGTAAGAGCACCACCCAGGAACAGTATACTTAGGGCTCCAGAGCATTTTTTCTCATTATAAAGTCTAAACTTTTCATACAGAAGAGGATTAGGGCCACATGTATAATTTGAGTTTTTGTTTTAGTCTAATTTGTCAGTCTAATTGATCTCAGAAGTTTACGATATTTTGAAGTCAGAATTCAGAATTTAGATTAAGAATTCTGACTTTTTTCTGATGTTAAAGTCAGAATGGGGAAAAACTTTATTCTAAAAACATCAGAAGTCAAATAATATTTTCAAGGTGGCCCTAATCCTCATCTGAAGATTTACCTGTAGACATAGCATAATCTTTTTTATAGGTTCATTCATACTTTGCCTTCCAGCAGATTCAGATTCATATATGGACACATTTCTAGACATATATGGAAAAACAACAAGAATGGTTGGAGATGCACACATAGACATTTACCACACATGTGCTACAAACATGGTAAATGAATAACTTTGTTGAAAAAAACAGTTTGTCTAAATCATCTGTTTAAACTGTAAACGTTATTCAACAGGAGAAGGGAGCATGAGGTGTTGGTGCACTGTCAGTGCTGCTGTGTGATCTGTTTTGTTAAAGGTATGATTCTGAATGTGAGGTAACCACAACAGGCCTGTCTTGTGGAAGACGTTTGTTTTTGTGTGGTCATGTTGTTTGTCTGCGTTATTAGTTAACATGGAATATGGGACAACGCGCTGCTGGCATAGATGGTAACAAAGGAATTTCCTGGTGAATCGGTCTCAGAGCTGAATTCTCTCCCATAGTTGTGTGAATGTTTGTTTATGAGGGCGAGGATTTGTGAATATATTGTTCACGTCAAGAAGTGTGAGTGGAATGCCAACAGCCATAATATTGGTGCATGAATCATAAGCTGTTCAGATGTTTTTTTTATGTGTCATGCTGAAATGTGGGGGAATGTGCAGCCGGAGACCAATGTGTCTCGACAGGTTAGGACCACCAGGTACTTATGCTGAGCATCTCCAAACCAATGTGTGTTTCATAGATGTGTTAAGCAGTGTATTATTATGAAGACAGCTGAGTATGGATTTGAATTTTGATTCACGAATGCATAGGCAGCTCGACTCTGAATAAATGCTCAGGCATTAATTGTTTTTTTACGGTCCTGAAAAATCAGTTAACAGTAATGAATGTTTTTTAGCAATGATGCAACCTTTTACAGAATATAATATTGTATTTGCACTCTTACAGGCATTGATTATATTTGAAGCCTCTGAAAAAGATGAGAATCAACATTATTCAAGCAGCCTTTCTCAGCACATCTCTGTGAGAGTCTTGTGATGTTACAGAAGCTTTCACCTTTTGCCTTTTCAAATATTCCCAAAGATGTGAGGGTGAAGTTGACGTCTAGTGACTGTGAAAGGAAAGCCATGCATGTCAGCACTCTTTGCTCTTCCCTGGACTTCAAACAGACTTGGCACAGCGTCACTGCCTGCTTGAGGCTAATATCCTGCTGGAAAATAGATCCTTTTCCACACAGTTTCAAGCTGGAAGGGATGGCATGCCTCTGAAGAATAGAGTGGTACTTCGCTTTGGTCAGTGTGAAGTTCCTCTTGTGCATGTCACCAGTTCCTGAAAAGGCAAAACATCCCCACACCTCAATATTTCCAGCACCATATTTCAATATAGGATTTATATCCTGTTATAATAACCTCTCATGTGGCCTGGCTTTGCTAAGGATGAAAATGATTTGTTCTGTGAAGACCTCACCAGTGGTGGTTGTACTGCCACTGTACAATGTTTCAATATAGCTGGATTTTGCAGCTTAGAGAGTTTAGCATAGCTCAGCTCGGAACAGTTTTTACAGTAAAATAAAAACAGTCTTTCTGATGAAATTCTAATCAGTTTTAGATTATGCTGAAGCGAGCATGCATATTAGATTAGTGACTACTTAAGAAAACCATAGGAGATGTGATTATGACACAAAATTGTAAACGAATTGCACATTGTCTTTTTTTTGAATATCTAGATACATCAGACAAATGTATCAGCTCAAAACTTGAATAAAGACATAAATTAATTGTTTAATTCATTTATTTCATTGCTAAAATTAGGATGTTCACAGACATTACTTACAGTAAAAATGTATTTGCTGCTTAAAGCACCTCATGTTTCTGTCTCCAGGGCTTTTGAAGTAGTACCAGTATTAGAATAGTAGGAATAATAGTAGAGAGATAAAATACAGTTTACCACACCATACTTTTTTTTGTAACACACCTGACAATTGCACGTTTTGGTGTACGACAAGATTGGAGTTGGCGTTGTCCTCTGCCTAGTGTTTTTCCCGTCAGATGAGTCATGTGGTTGTTTAATGTCAAATATAATGCTTCGCTCATTGTCTTTGTTCAAACCGCTTCTTGGAGCTGAATTGTAGTGTATAGATGTCCCTAACATGTGAGTATTGTTTTGGACAGCTTTTTGTTTTATACATGAACTTCTGCAGTAATAGATGATAAATTAATGTAGTTTTTATTGATTAATAAGTGGTTACTCCACCAACATTTAGAAAACGCATGTTTCTGGAACATCATAATTAACTGAATTTCAGCTTACCTCAGGTCTAAGAAGACAATAAGAAATATGAAATTTGAATGTTATACTTTCTGTTGTGTGCCTGTGCGTGTGTTTTAGAGGGGGAGAAAAGAAAACATCAAGTAGTCTCTCATCCGAGCTGTGGACAGTTTAATATTGCTTCCACATCTCATCTTTCTCATTGGAGGTGAGGTGTGAGTGTGGCTGTGTGGTCAGCAGTGTGACGACCGGCCTGGGCTTTATACGGCGCTCGTGTTGAGTAAGAGAGATAATGCTTGCAGTAAAGCCCAGTCTTCCTGCTCGTTCACATTACATGCTCAGTAAGGAGTGCTGGAGTGCCTGTGTGTTGGACATTTGAAAACCCATCTTAAGCTTTTTCAGGCAATAAATCTTATTACAAGGTGCGGTTTGTGTCTGGGTGTGTATTTGTGAACATGCTGGTGCTGGTGCAGACCTTTTCTACAAGGTGTACTTAGAAACATACAGAGATCAAAGTAACTTAGTATCACATAAAATGGAAGCGCGGGAGGGCGGAGTCAGCAGTTTTCAACCTAGCACTTTCTCTCTATCAAGTGGTCACCAGATGCTTGTTTTGCTTTGACTCTGCCACTGTCATTCATGTCTTTTTACTGTAGGTGATTTAATTAGCTTAGTTTCCTTATTATCTTATTTTTCAAGGTCAGGGTTAGGGTTAGGGGGGGTTGCGAAATTTGAATGGTAGACAATCAACACCCTAGTAATTTTTTTGTACTAATTACTAATTAATTACTAGTAATTACTAGTTACTAACTTCCATGTAAACTATGATCATCAAACGGCTGACTCAAAGATTAAAAAAGAACAATAGGTATTTCCAACATAATGTGACATGCTAAAATAGTACACATCAGAATGCCTTATGCGTAGTATGCCCTTCTGGCCACCATACATTTGAATACTTCTTTGTCTACTTCTTATTCATCTTCCTCCACTTCAGGCCATTTTGGCTCATTGGGTCATCTCATCTTATATTCTTTGCCTTCTCACATGAAGTCACACACATATTAGATGTATTAAATGTTATATAAGTATTAGAATCAGAATCAGAATCAGAATCAGCTTTATTTGCCAAGTATGTTGTACATACAAGGAATTTGCTTTGGTCTTTTGTAGCTTTCTAGGACAGTACAGATAGAAAAACAAT
>JAUMTR010000003.1:6853727-6958195 GCA_032270685.1 Microctenopoma stevenorrisi
TATGTGCCAGGGCAGTCAAGATGTTCCAGGATGTAATGAAGTCCCATGTTGACTGCATCCTCCACAGACCTGTTTGCTCTGTAGGCAAACTGCAGGGGGTCCAGCAGAGGGTCTGTGAACTTCTTCAGGTGGGCGAGTAGGAGACGTTCGAATGATTTCATGACTACAGACGTCAGAGCGATCGGTCTGTATTCATTGAGTCCACAAACACAAGTCACTGCCCCTCACACTCCAACATCAAACTTTGCAGATAGAAAATTGAGTCCATTACCATCGAGATTTATTTCCATTTTTCTTTTTCAGTGAAAAGTGCTGTTTATACCTGACCAAGGACGAGCATGAACAGATTTCTTTTAAAAATCAACCTAAGTATAGTTATGTCCTGATTGTTCTGGGCAAAAATAAGAGGGGCTACATTTTCCTAAAACTATCAGGTATGAGTATACGGCTACTAACAGGGTAGCTGGTCTGCATTTAAGGAACTTCTGAAACTGAAAAATGAGGCTTCCTCTATCATCACTAGAAATACTAAGATGTAGTATTGGTGACATGATAAGTGTGTAATCTAGGCATCTCAAAAGCATCTTCTCAACCCTGTCTCCTAAAAATTATGTTTTTATGCAACTAAACGTTCGATTGGGTTTTCATAGAGAATTTGATTGGAGGCTGTTGAGGCAGATCGAGGGCGTGCACTGTGCAGGACTGACATTTCTATCTATTAAGCAGCCCTCAGTCTTTCACTGACATTAAGCTATTGCTGTGATGCCTGATACAAACAAACATGTTCTGTATCTAACATAATTGCAGTTTAGTTGTATATGAATGTAAATGAAAGGACACAGGTCTGAATTTCTACCATAGTACAATGACATTCGACCTTCGTTTTGTGACTGTGGCAGAATGATTGTACAACACAAATCTTTAAGAAAAGGAAATCCTGGGAGTTTGGTGCACAGGGTTCAATAAACCCTTTAGTAAACTGTGTTTTTACATAAATCCACACATAATTCTACATACTGTAGATAATTTGGTTACATTTGGAAGTCTCCTTCCTAACAAGGTTGGCAGAGTTCAATTAAATGAGTTAGTTTTTTGGCACAGACCTTTGGCACATATTTTTAGTAGGGTTTAGGTCACAACATTAAGGAAGCCATTCCGAAATCCAATACCCTGACCAGCTTTGATGGGTATTGTTGTCTTGTCTAGTTTTACCCAATGTCAACTGTCTGACGTGAGCCCCCTCACTCATTTAGCATGATTCAACCAGTGTTTAAGTAAGTACAGTATTTTGGTAAACTTACTGTCTTAAACACCAGGCTCCTAACTGTGATCAATCTTTTTCTAAATTTCTTCGAAACCTCACTGCAGAAAGAGTTTTCTTTGTCCATGTAGTCAGTGCAAACTTTAGTTAAACTATAGGGTGTAGATTTTATAGCAGGTGTTTCTTTCCTGGACAATGACTTTTAGGACCATGACAATGTAAAACCTCACTCGAGTACAAACAGCAGCCCTGCAGTAACCAGTTTATTGCAGGCCGGTGCCATGATGGTACTGGTTTGTGGAAAATGACAGATCAGGCAGATCTTCTTCCAGAACAACAAACTTTTCTTTATGTGTACATCTAACATCCTCTTTCTCATATCTGCAATAAGCTTCATCTGTTTCTTTTATTTAAAATGTATGCTGTGCAATAATCAGTAAACAGACGTCAGGTCAGTGACTCAAAGCGTAATGTTGCTATGACATCCATGTCATTAGAATTGTTTTGTAGGAATATTTTGCATTTGTTTATGTTTTGAGTCATCATACACAAATCCTTCCAGTCTACCTTTAGAAAGTAAAAGCATGAAGCCTTGGAGCCAGGGGAATTGTTTAAGCACAATATGAGGGGGGCACAAACTGCATAGTGTGTTACCATGGGACCTATGGGGACCTCTTTGTATGATACAAGAAATTTTCACATGCGATTTTAAATGTTGACTAAATGTTTTTTATTTCCCAGGCTCATTAAAACATATTAGCACTCATGTCATCTGGGGACACAAAGTGAGCAAATGTATTCTCTTACCCTGGGAGGCGGGCTCACAACATATGAGTACTCCTGTCATGCGGGAGCCAAAAATGAGTGCATATATTTTGTCACACAGGGGCCGAGGCTCATTAAAGCATATTAGTACCTCTGCCATGTGAGGATAACAGAGTCCATCCTATTTTGGGTGTTGACCTGCAGTTTAGGAAATGAGGGAACAGGAACACTATCTTCTTTTCCAAACAGTTTTGCACTGTATTTTCGCCATCAGTCATCCTGTTGCTAATAGTGCTTAGTGAGGGTTGGCCTCGAGGTCAGTCAGCCAATCAGCATGTAACGCTGTAGGTGGAAAGTGGCATTATTATCACCTTCTCTCATCAAAATGACATCTTTTTCTCTCTCTGATTCCTTCACTGATTATGTTTGTTTCCTTCTCCCAGTTTCGGCCTCTTCTCACCATCCTCTCTCCCAGTCTGCGGTTATCTCTTCGAGTCCCCCTCTCCATCTTTTCTTAATCACTCTGTCATTCTCCTATAGAATATGTAGTTAACAGACAGATGACTGCAATCAGCTTCAGTTCACCCTTGAGTCAGCCAGCACTCTATATGCTGGCTGACTATAGTGTGTGTGTGAGAGAGAGGCTTTTGTACGCACGCGTGTGGACGTGCATGTGCATATGCTCAGATTTATTGCACTTCTGTGTGACTTCTTCATGTGCGTGCGTGCGAGAGAGTGATAAAAGCATACCACTCTTTTCTTTGTGAGCGATATGCCAATTCTATTTTATTTGTCAGTTCTATTAAATTCCCTACTACACTGGATGGCACATGATTTGCATATTGCAGTAATATTATTACAACCAGTGTTCTGATGAAACCACTGTACAGAGACTCCCTGGCAAATGTTAAACTCTAAACTGTCATAAAAACCAACCACCTTTTAGAGAGCAGTTTGCACAATTTAGCTAAAGGATGGAGATTTGTAGATGGAAGTGGAGTGAGGTGTGTTGAGACCTTTGGGAGAAAATAATGAAAATAGTTGGAGAATAAAAATGGAGAGGCAAAAAGGAGAGAATATCAGAGAATGGAAAATAGTCTTACAGGCAGCTGAAATTGGGTAAAATAGAGTGACGTGGCGAGGATGAAGGAGAAGAAGATAAGAAAGGAAAGAGGTCACCTATATGCAGCTTGGTGAATCATGACCCTCATTTTAATTGTATTTACTCACTGACCCTAAGACTGTCTCCATTTTGTGATTTTGACAGTGGGGTTCTGTGCGATGGCAGCTTGAGTGTGCGGTCACGAAGCGCTCTAATTGGACACACCAATATGTGGCCTGATGATCGTATGCGCTCATATGTAAAGCAGCCGTCTCTTCATGATTGGTTGGGTGCTTTCTATGATGAGGACTTGAATATGAATGATCCAGCAGATGATGAATTCAGGAAAGCAGCCCCCATAGAAAGCTGTGCCAGCAACATGAATCAGAAATTTCAAAATATCACACAATTAAGAAGCAAATATGACCGGCGTACAAGACAGATGATTCAGGATCCAGGCACTGGGAACAAAGAAAAGGGATTTGCAGTGTTAATTGGTGGGGGAACAATAGCTTTAATACCATCAGACAGAGTGTAGCGGCAGTGGTGGAAAAGAGAAAAAGGAAAGCAGGAAGAGAAGGGCATATGAGAGAATATTACCAAAAAGGAGGAGAAGAAAGTGGATTGAGAGTAGAGATTCAAGGGAAGAAATTTGAGAAAGTCATGGAGGCAAGATTAGAACTGTGGAGAAACCAAAAGAAAACACAAGGTGGTTGGAATACAAGAGGGAAATGAGGCAATGAGGAGATGACCAGGGGGGACACGAGTGGAAAAAATAGTCTCTCATGGGACATTACAGGAATAAAGCAGATAAGAAGAGGGAGGAGGAGGAGAGGGGTGCGAAGGACAGAGAGCCAGAGTTAGAGTAGAGAAAAAAATGTATGTGAAAAACGGTTTTTAGGGAAGAGGTGTCTTATTTGAGAACAGAATATGTCATTAATGCTCCAAAGAAGAACTCAAGTGAAAAAAGGGATGTTGGAGACAATAGATATTGAAGGATGTCATGTGAGTAGAGAGGATAGAGAACACGACTAGTAAGAGGAGCATCTTGCAGTTGAAACGCAAAAATCTAACATTTCCTTTAATGTATATACTTAATACTTGAATCCTAATGTTCAACTGCCATGTTAACTACAAACAAAAACATCTGAAACCTGCCTAACCGCACTTCAAATCAGAAGGCGTTAAGTGTTTGGCAAAAGCTTGGGTGATATTGAGAGTTAAATAAGGAAGAACGAGCCACTGGAGGAAGAAGAAAAGTTTGCTTCGCAGGTTTTAAAAGAATGGTTGGTCGGGATTTACATGACAAAAAGAAAACAAGGATTTCACCAAAATAACTAATTTGCTGTTAATGAAGAAAATCATGGGAGAAAAGAGAAGATATATGGACTGTAGAGTGCTATATGGTACAACAGCAAAGAAAAAACACAAGTTGGGAAGGGAAAAGCAGAAATAATGCATCAGAAGGTTAAAGAGTACGAGTTAACAACCAGAAAAAGAGAGTTTTAGGATGCTTTCTAACGAGACACGACTTTCATGAGTGACAGATGTGCCCATTGTAGACTTTTGCTTGGTTGTCTTCATTAGCAGTCTAATTTATCAGCTCCATCACTGCCCCATCTTGCTTAACTGACTAATTTAAACCCCTCTGGCCATCTAAACTGTGTCTGACAAATAATCCAACATTATTCTCTGTTGCTTTGAGTCATAAAAAATAGAGGACTTTACTAAATAGGGAAAATAAGAGGAGCAGAAGAGGAGGGAGGAAAGGGGCAGAGGCACAGGAACACCATTTGTCATGTGAATTGGTGTAATTATTTGCTGCAGCGTAAGATGAAGCAGCTCAAATGCAGTTTTCAGTCATCAGCCATATTATCGTATGAGGATGAATATCAATCAGAGATTGGGTTTGAACAGACACCTGTTTATACGTGCAAGAGAAACTGCGTAGGTGTGTACACCATTAAAACACTTTATGTTTAACACTGAGCACTTAGTATATCCTCTGTTTACCTCGGTCAGAGGATCACAATCTTCCAAGGAATCTTCACCCGTACGATAAATCATATGCTCTGTTCTTCACAACTAAACTGCAATCATAAAAATGTTTTGGTGGGAATGCTATTGCAATTTGATTGTCCATAAACATGAGAAAATGTTCACTTTTAACATAATTGGCAAGTGACAAATATGTTAAAGAACAAATGTAGGAAACATACAAAGAGTTTGTTGTGTTAAAATATCTGATACAACGTATAAACACATTTCAGCCGTACAGCATTATGTGTATTATTTATAGCTAACACTGTGTATCTTTAGATTTAGTCTTCCCCTTAGGTTTTATCCTCGTTCTCTCTCTGTGAAACATTTCTGTATATTGTTGGGTTAGTAATTTGCTCCTTGCTTTATATATAATTTGTGCTGTTTTTATATTTAACCAAGTCTTGGAATTTTATAGCCCGTGTTTTAATAAAGAGTTCTTTTGCGTGGTCCAAATAGCCTGCGTTTGTTATTATTGGAATAGCCTGCTTCTGCATTATAGGTATTGTTTGTGTGTTACGTTTGGATGTGTTTCCCCAGACCTCGACACAGTAACTGAGATATGGTAGTAGTATAGTACATCTGCTATGTGCCTGTAAACAGCAGCAAAGTTCCCCTGGGAGATGAGCCTTCGAGAGAAAAGGGTGATGAGCAAAGAGGAAAGGACATGTTTCTGGAGAAAAGAGGGACTCATAACTTTAAGGAATTTCTGCTGATTAAAGAGAGTGACAGTGACAGAGGGAAATATTATAAAACCTTTCATGAACCGTTGTCTTACCGTGCAGTTCACCTTAGATGAACTTGATCAAAAGTGCTTTTTCCCATTAAACCAGATTTTTCGTCTGCCTGATGCTCTATCGTAGAACTTACTGATTCTTCTTCTCTTGAGTCAGCCCTTTGACCTGGTGAACATTTCACCCTCCTTAGCGGAATACATTAATAAAGATGAACAAGAGAGAGGCTGGTGTTCCCCCAGTTGAATCCAGGCAGGCCAGCAAGGACTTTTCTCTGTGAAATTTGCATTTCTTCCTGTACTTGCGTGGGTTTTCTCTGTAATCGGGTTTTAGATTAATAGGTTCTCAGCATATCATGTCATACCACATGCGTTGCTGTGGCATGAACTGTGGTGCAAAAGTTGTGGATCCATATTTGATTACTTACTTGCTTTCTGTCAGGGCGAGCAGGTAGTTACTTAAATCTACTGCTTTGATAGCACACGTCTTTCAAGTCAGTTGAAAAACAGCTCCTTCTCAAAACACAAGCGTCATATCCAACATATAAAGTGTTTTTCTGTTAATATGTTTCTTCTGGTAATATCTTCTAAACTAGCACAGTACAGGCTTTATTTCATCTCCTCTAGTCTGCTTTTCACTTCCTGCCCTCCAGCTGATTTTTGCACATTATAATGGCAGCAGTGATTGAAAACAAGCTCTCAGTGACTCTAAATTGCCCATAGGTGCGAATGATTGTCCGTATTTCTGTATGTCAGCCCTGAGGTAGACTGGAGACCTATTCAGGTGGAACTGTGAGGGCTCGGATCAACTCCAGCACCCCGGCAACTCTTAATTGAATAAGTGGTTCAGATAATGAATGTATGAAAAACTATAAATGTTATTAATTTGAACTTATAACTCTTGTTTTTGCAACGCATCTTATCCCATCTTTACTGCAGCAACCAGACTCTGAGGTAATGGTTTTACTGGTCGTAGTAAGCAGTGCACCCAGCAGTAGAAAAGTCATGAATTCGGCGTGTGTTAGAGATCATACCAAATTCATATTCATATCAACTTAATTGCATACTTTTTTGATTGATTCCACCTGACTCCCAAACACCCTTATTTTCACATTTGTAAACTGTTGATATGTGGTGTGTTCACATTTTTTTTTAGACCACAAGCTATTAAATAGAGCGAGTGTGTGAAGGCCATGGTCAGAAGTAGAATCAGCCTGTCAAAGCATCATGAGGCAGACTATGATAATGCCAGCACTATTTTCAGAATGTAAAATAGTCTCCAAGTCGTGCTTCAGGACAAGCCTATTACAGAAAGTACACACCACACACAACATGTTCTGTTGGCTTGGTTGCAGCAATTATTAAAATTGCTCTTTTGAGGCGGATTTGTTTTTTCTTAGTCATTTTATGTACATCTGCTTGATGCTGGTTGAGTGTTACAACATATGATGTAAATATTCAGCAGTTGGTGTACAGTCCATGCAAAGCACATTTCATTTGGTAGTCTGAGAAGTTCAAGATACACGAGGCCCACTGTCCTCTACGAGAAAGCAGGAGGACTCAGACACAGTGAACACAGTCAGAATATGAGAATATGCAAACCTTGACAGTGGATTTCTGGCAGGAGTTCCACTTTCTAAACCCCAAGTACTATACTGCTAAATATTGACATCAATCTTTTAACAACTGCTAAGCTGCTTGAGTCCCTGTGAGCATGCTGGATTTCTCAGCGGAGCAAGTTGGGAGACTTTATAAAAGCTACTCCGAATCCAGTAATAAAGTCGAGACTTTTCAGATTTGATGATGAAATTATTTTCCCTTGAACATTTTATGAATGGTGAAAACAAAATTACTGAAATTTCTTTTTTTTGTACTATAGTGCAGAGTAGAAGGATCCTAATGTTCTGTCAGATAGAGGGAACATGCAGTGAAGGATTATAATAAGGGGAATTTTGAGGTTACACTGAGATAAGCCAGAACAGTTATGTTTATATAAGAAAATGCAACTTTAACAGAGGATTCTGTTCAAAGTGTTCAAAAAATAAAGGAAAATGTTTACTTTTGTTAAAATAGTAATGGTTGTCCAGGATTGTTGAAATATTGAAAATCCCCTTTGTTAACCATTTTACAATTTCTGGAAAATAATACCGTAAATCATCTTCATCAGTAAAACTGTGTGCAGTAACTACAACCCATAGAAATGTAATGTCACTTTCACTGCTGTACTGTGTTTACGCTGCTGATAGTCCACAGACAGCCACGTACAGTACAAACACGCCCCAACAACAGACTTCACATAGACAAGAAAGCATTTAAGCAGATTTATAACAATCATTACAACCCTCCGTGTTTCTTTGTCTTTATTTTTCCCCTCAGATTTTCACTCACTGCAGAGAAAGAAAGATGAGGGAGATAGGGTGTGATCAGAGAGCTGAATTGATTTTAGATGTGACTGGAGTTAAACAGTCGTGCTTAATGCAATACATGATTTTAGAAATTTTTAAGGTCATTTTGTGTTTTTTGTTTTGAATGTGTAATGCAGCTGTTTTTAATTGGTTTATTTTCTCTAGGCAGCCCCATTCAAGAAAAAGTCTTTCCCAAGAGGCCCTCACAAAAACATGAGCGCACTGTTCAGAATACTAAAAGCACAAGGGAAATACAAGATTTCCCACCATGGGGCTGATGTAACAGTCCAAAACCTACATAGGTTTCAAGGACATTAGTATTTTCAATAGTTTTAAGTCCAGATTCATTTCGGCTGTGATTAATAGTATTTGTTAAAAATAATCAGGTGATTGGCCCCAACATTCACACAACAGAGGTAAAATGTATTCATATAT
Source organism: Microctenopoma stevenorrisi (assembly GCA_032270685.1). Lineage (NCBI taxonomy): Eukaryota > Metazoa > Chordata > Actinopteri > Anabantiformes > Anabantidae > Microctenopoma > Microctenopoma stevenorrisi. The sequence goes on from JAUMTR010000003.1 coordinate 6,862,469, forward strand.
TTATGACTGACGGGCGGCAGAATGCATCTCTTGCTGTGTAGTGGGCTGTGATTGCCCACACTGACCCCTGTCAACTACCACATTAAAGCTGTGGCTGAGCAGCGTAGTTATTGTGAGTTTAAACACTGCATGGTCACATTGAAGACATAACATCTCCTGTCTGAGCTGCTTTAGTCCACAGGCTTCTCTTTCTCCCACTTACCTCTGTCCCTCTCTAGTTGTTTAATGTGTTGCCAGGACAACTGAAAGTTCTTGATATATCCGACTTGATTGTTAACCTTTTAAAATGTACACAGCGTCTTCACATATACACACAAATTCACACGCATTGATCTTTTGAGCCCTGTACCAACACAAAGCACAAACGGGTCCTAATGTGACTTTTACCTTTTTATTGTAAGAAGCACATTTTTGCTCTTTTTGTCCTTTTTAACACACACTCAGATAAATATTACATTTAACTGCAGTAGTGTGTTAATCCAGTATCACCGAAGGGAAAGGAAGCTCGTCATCACAGTTTCTAGGATGGATGTGTAGACAATGTGATGTTCCAGGCTCCATAATAATAATAAAACACTTGGCTGGCATTACCACTCAGGAAGCTAAGTAATTATTTTATCCCATAATCACACTTCTTATCATCTAGGTTAATGTAGACTAGAAAACGATAACATCGTTAACGCATCTGGAAAGGCATTTTTATTTTGAATATTTTATGCAAGAGATTCATTTACCACATTTGGTAATTAGTGTGAGTATTTGCCAGCTCGGATATTCATGTGATTATATTTAATATCATGACATCATGTCATTAGTGTGCTCATAAACGCTCAGTGTGGTGCACCTGTTGTTGTGTTACTCCACTGGCGTTGTACTCAGCATAATATTTTGTTCATTTGTGACACATGCTTCTTGACTATATCATCGGCTTTGAAATGAAAGAGAAGCGAGAATGCAGTGAAAATAACACAACAAGCCAAAATTAAAAGGAAAATTGTGTGTAGTGGATTTCCACATTTAAGGCCAATTCAGTGCAATGAAAGCACAAGGCTGTTTCCCACTGAGCTAGAAATGAGAGACAAAATGAGATGAAATGAGTGAGAAAAGAAGACATTTTACTGCCTTTCACACACTGCAGTCTTTTGATATTAAACAAAGTCTTTGTTAATTAGATCAAACCACTCTGATGAGTTATTAAGCTTATTCCACAGTAATGTATCAGAGCAGAATATCTATTCATGCTGCTGTTTTCACGTTGTTCTGTGGTGTTACTTGTTTGTTGGACATGCAGTACACAAATATATCACTGATATAGAACTAATTTACCTCCTAATACTAATTAGCATTCAGACAAGAATGAAGTAGTAGTCGTTTCTTTTTCTTAAGCACTATAGATCCAGAGAAAATCCTATGCATGCCTGTGTTCTTGTGATACAATCAGAAATAAGAGCAAGGTCAGAAAAAATCAGTGTAATTAAAGGCCAACGATCATAATCATGGGACAATTATTTACACAGTAGTTATGCCATTAAGTCTCATCATTGTCTCATTCTGGAGCATTATAATTTAATTCAACACATAACAAACCAACACTTTGTTCTTTTGTTGATTCTTTTTTAAACACAGTGTTAAATTTTTGTTGTTACCTGCTAATTTAACACTGTGTTTAAAAAAGAATCAACAAAAGAACGAATTGGTTACACAGAATGAACACTCAAGAAACAAACCAACACTACCTGTAATAAATTGAAAAATGTGATCAGTATGGGTGATCGTTTCAGCATCGGCAGCAAACACCCTGATCTGAGCATTCGCATTTAAAATGCCAATCAACATCTCACGCAGTACCAACACAGCTAGAATACCCTGTAAAAAAGAGCAGGCAAAGCCACTGCGGTATATTACTCACATGAAGTAATGAGATACGTAGAGCCAGCTGTGGAGACAGGTGTCCAGAGCACAAGAGCTGATGGAGGAGATGAGCAGCAGGTGTATGGGCCAACACTCAGAGGACACCTGGTGGGCAGGTGAACTATGAGCAGACCTGAAAGATGTACTGTACACACACACTTAAACACACAAAGGCACACAGAGCAAAGCACGAGGGAGAAACAGAAGCCGATGCAGAAGGGGATGGAGTCTACATCACTGGAGACTGTAGCCTCTAGGCTTACATTTGGAAAATAATTGCACAGTTCAGTGCCACTGACAATACTTTCAGCGTTTTGGAATCCATTTCAATAAGCCATCAGGTGCAAACACCTGGAACAGTACATAATATAAGTAATATGTCAAGAATAACTGGCATGCTGTAGGTAAAACAAATTATAGAAGTAATACAAACACACCACTGTGTAACGCACAACTGTCGTTGTGTTTTATGAATTAACAGAAAATGATTTCTTATTATCAATCACTGTATCATATTTGGTGATTGCAGGTCACCTTCTGTATACTGGATAACTGCAAAGCTGCAAGTAACGTGTGTGTGTGTGTGTGTGTGTGTGTGTGTGTGTGAGTGTTTGTCTTTGAAATTTGTTAGGGTAAGATGAAGACAGGATTAATACACCTGCATGTGTGTGCCTGCCTGAACATACCTTTGTGTGTGTGTGTGTCAGCTGTAGACCTGGAGAGGAAACAGTGGGCTGTATAGTGCTGTTACCAGGGTTACACCAATCCTGGCCCCTGGAGTTTTAAAGAAGGGTTGCGGAGAGTCACCATACAATGCTAAAAGAAAAATAAATTGCTTTCCATCTCAGATTCTTCCCCTGTGTTTGTGTCTCCGTACCTGCCAGTGTCCTTGTCCATATGTCTGAACAATATTCGCATCTCCTGTCATTGTCATTTTTAGAAATTAAAATAATAACATTTTATTCCAGAACTGGCAAATGTAAGTTCTTGATGTAGGAGCCAAGTGACTGAGTGGCCTCTCAGAGGTCAACCCCATTGCCTGATAAGTCACTAAAACCCAATTTGGATAAAGATGTGTTAAGAGGTTCAGATTTTATAAACCCCCCAAAATAATTAAAAAGTAGAATAAAGGCTTTTTAATTGCTCTAGCACGGCCGCGTTTCCAATGCTCCAATTGCTGCAGCAGATGCCTTGATACTGTGCCTCAGCCAACACGTGAAGGAGCATCTTTTAAGCATAATTCATTTGAGTTTTTTGCAGGAAGTATCCTTCAGAAAGTCACTTATTTTGTGTTACTGATATTAAATTGAAGGAGCGACACATCAGTGGTGATTACAGACAGTTTGAGTGAGCGTCAGGGAGGGAGAGAGATCATCTGTGAACCCATCTGTCTGTCTGTGTTTTGAGTGCCTGCATGTTTTCGCGTGGTTCCTGGATTTGTGTCACTGTGTATATTTGAGACGTTTGCTCTGTTTCCGTGGATGCTTCTGCATGCTGTACAGTCCTGTGCAACATGTATGACTCAAGGGGACAGACAGCTTTCTTTCTTTTACACTTTGTCTGCAAAGCAAGATGCCTGAGTGTGGGCATTTTACACATGGTGTTAAAGGTGACATTAAAAAAACATAATGATTTTAAATGTTACAACAAATCAATTTTTATTCATATAGGTAGGAAATACAAAATAAACAAATCTACTCTAAAACTAGAAACAGCTATGTGTTGATAGACTGTGGAACTTCTGGTCAAATGCTAGCATTAGCATATTCACTTGATTACAGAGACAGTGACTGATGATAACCAGTTATAATGTTCACCATCATTATCACAATAACAATCACTGATACTTTATTAATCCCCTTGGGGAGGATCTTGTGTACAGGCAGCTCCTTGGAGTCACCAAAAGTATGTGGTTCAGTGTATTATTGGGAAACACTTGACTTGACACGTGGCCAGGGAGGAAGTGAACCACCGACCCTGGGGTTGGTAGACAAATGCCAACACAAGCACTAAACCCGAAGTCTTTGCTTGAACCAACTTCCACTTTAATCCACGCAGAGGTTCAGATTTCAGTTCAAACAACAAATAGAGGCACCACTAAATAAATGATATGACCTTTGGTGTAAAATGCATGGCCATTCATCCAGTACTGTTTGTTGACCACTCCTAGAGTGCTAGAGAATAGGTATAAAACAGTAGACACGAAGAATTGGTTCTTGTGAAATCTAAACTACAAAGTTTGGGGAATATTGAGGCTGAGGCACGTTTGCCATGAAAGTAAACTTCCTACTTCTATCGCAGCTAATAACTAACTCCATTGATAAGCAGCTCCATGTGCATTTTTGCACTTCTGCTCTCCTCCGACTGCCTGCCCTTCTCCCCCCTCTGGTCTGCTGCCTTCTCTGAAGGCTCAAAGTCTGTGTGTGGATTATTGCTGGATGAGCAGACATACTATAAGAAGTCTAATCCTTCATTAAGAGTTACACAGGATTTGTTAGACATAGAACGACTTAACGTGTGCCTGGACACATGGATAGTCCAGGAGGGATACACTTGGAGATAAACAGAAAATAAACGTGCACTCCCAATATTATTTACCACATTTCACACTTTCAGACGGATGGAAAATGTGAGCAACTCATATCCGAACATTATTAAAAACCCAGCAGCTCATAAAATCCTGTGTTTAGTTTAACTCCTACACGCGAAGCAAGATGGCATGTTTGGGACATTGTGCTATACATCATTTGTTTGCTTTGGTCTAAACAGATACAGAGCAATGCAGATCTCTCGTTCGGTGATCATTGCTGCTCTTAGCCAACAAAATAACAGGTTGAAAATCAAAACTGAAATCAGAATGATTTGCATTGATTGTTAATGAAAACCCAGTGAATGCTCTTATAGACATATAGTAGATCGTGTTGTCATTGTGGAGTACTGGGCATGGGCAGCAATAATTTTCTCAGATGTGAAATCAGATTTAAAACAATCGTTTTTCTTCATATTTGTGATTACTGGAGTGATTTCTTCATAATAAATGTCATGCCTGTGATTGTGTTGCAAACAAACCCACCTCTTCAACTGGATTCGTGGGCTGATTGCCACATTATGAACTCCGCTGGGTTGTCCAAGTGTCTCCAATCCTAATTATCAACACTTCAGAATGAGATATGAACACCTCGTTCCTAATTGAGACCAACTATGAGGAATGCTCTCGCTGTTGCAGTGCAGCAGAGCAGCCTTGAAATGCATCCTGGCTCTCAGTTTTGTATCCTGCCTTCCTGTGCCTCTTCCATTTCCAAGGACAATGTCCAACTTGTTCATCCTGCTGGGTGTCTGATTGGCTGGCAGCTGCCCTTCATGAAGGTTGAGTAAAAGGGCAGGGCTGTGCACGGCCCTGCACAGCCAGGAAACCACCTGTTCCAATAGCTCATTTTTGGACACCGCAGCTATCTTTTAAGTCCAGCACAAGACCTCATCAGTTTCCCTCACACATCAGTCAAATTCAACACTGTTAGAATAGATCTTTCCTTTTTGTTTTCTCAGTGCTGCCGCCATAATGCTACACTTTAGCTTTATGTTTAATAAGCTATGTACCTAAACACACAGTAATTATTTTTTTTGAGTACTGTTTTTTATTGTTAATAGCCGATTTCTTTCACGTTTGCAGTTTGAGTAGATAAATGTCAGATCTTTTTTGGGATACAGTCAGACAGCAGCAGAATGTGCAGATACTGTATATGGCGCCCGTGAATAAACGAGAGATTCAGAATTCGTTTATTAATCCCAGAGGGAAATTGCTTTGCCTGTTACGCCTGCTCTATGTTTAAAAGGAAAGAAAAGAACCACAAGCCTGAAAACAACTCATAAGCAAAACTTTCTGTCATGATATGTGTAGGTGGATAATCACAAACCTTTGTCATAAACACATTCCTGGATACAACTTACAGTTTGAGAGAGAGCACTTAAAATCTTAGTCAGGTGTCTTGTCACCAGCAGGCACTGCCAGTAATCCTTAGTAATGTGAAAGATAGGAGTAACAGCAGTGTTGTCACCCTTTTGTAATATTGAGGTCATGCAGAGTGACATGCATAGAGTCTGCCGTGCGTGTCACACTCTCATTTAGAAAACTCTGTGTTAAAAATGTTAAAAGACATTTGGGGCAGCATTGGAATAGCAATTCCAAGGTTGTGCCAGTGTTTGAGCCTGTCTGTGACTCGTTTGTGTTGTGCATGTGAGTGGTGTCACACTCTGACCTTTGGAGAAAGGTCACTCAATTTAGAAGAGGAACAGAAAGACAGACACACACACACACACGTGATGACTGGTGATATAGATCCACTACAGACAAAACCAGACTTTGTCTTTGTCTGTATACATCCAGTCAACAAATTCATATAATGTGTGTGAATGGACCTGAGTAGTTCGTTTTGACCAGCCAATGACATCACAACTGTTGCTTTGCTAACCATTCAACACTCTTTGTTTCTTTACCTGTGTCTCTGTGCTGCTCTCTTGTGTTTATCTTCTGTCTAGTGCGTTAATTTGAATACTGATATGGAAGGGAGTGGTTCTTGGAGTACGAAAGACACTGCTGAGCCTCCTTAGTGCTGTGCTCCCAACCTAACGAAGCACCGGTTAATGAGAGGACACACATGTGATGACCCTGTGCACTCAGTGACAGTGGCTACCAACAAAATACGTTGTGAAAAAAAGTAATGTTTTCATGATGTACAATGACTTAAGTTCTGCAGTGACCCTTTCAAACTATCGGTGTCCAGGTTAAAGTAGCAATATGCATAACTTCAGTCAATCTGATGTAATCATTCCAGCTCTCTTTCTCTCTAATTTAGAATCCTCTTCTACTACCTGCCACACTCACCTGACCTTTGCGTTGATTAGAAGGTGGAGCCTTGTTCACCACAATTTCTACAAAAAAAAAGTCAAGTTACATACTACATGCTTAAAATGTCTCGTCCATACATGTTCGTATAGGTGCGTATGAGAATGCATGTGCATGTACAGGTTTAGGAAAGGCCACTTTATCAGACAGAGCATGTTTTTTGGCCTGTTTATTATTTCGCAAAGAGTAAATATAATCAAAATGTCACAGCGAATGGCCACTGGAAAGCAATATAGGCTTGACAAGGCAAATGAAACTTGAAACAACAATTACAACACAATCTTATTACTAAACATAGCAGTGAAGTAGTCCTTGGTGATAAAGGTGGGGATTGTTTGCAAACACACATTTCAGTGTTCATCATTCTTCAGTTGTGAGTACACTGACTGACGTAATGTATTTCTTATCCTCAGACCCTAACTTTAAGAACTAATTGCTACCTAACCTAACCCTAACCCTAACCCTAACCTGAGCTTGATTCTAAACATAAACATGAAATCACACCCCTGCCACTAACTATGTGAAGCTTTCATAAACAGAGTGACACAAATTGTTCGCCATAACCCCTGTAACCCCTAATTACTGTAGATCTTTTATCTCAAACACGTAACGGACACACACGCATAAAGTGGTCACTGTGGTCATCTACATTAAGGATATTTATTGTATAGTAACATAAATGTTACGGTGTGTCTCTGTTTTTTTGTAGGAAGAGAAATGGCAATAAGTGATTCATCAATGTCATTGTGGCAGCGTGTTAGTTAATGCATGAAATACTGTCCTGACATTATGGTAATTGAATGTGGGTTGTATTTCTATTAGCAGAGGTGTGGTCGTATCTGTCAGTAACTAAAGATTCATTTGAAATATATCTTAATAGCTGGCAAATGTCAACTGTCTGTGGCAAAGGAGTCACATTCACTTTCAGAAGATCTGAGTTGTGAAGATAAGCGTGTGCTTAATTGATTTGGTTCCTGTTAACGAGTATGGTTTTGTTTATCAAATGCATCATGCCAATGAAGAAGAGACTGGTAAATGAACAAGAGAGATGGTGTGTTAATTTGATGAGTTAAGTGGCTAACTAACAAATGATGAAGTGCCGCGCTTCCCCTGTGAGATACCCAACACACGCGAGCAGCTGTTAACATTCCCTATTGCAGTTTGATGAGGTCATATCTCATGCTCGCGCCAACACAAACACATACTATACATATACACTCGGTGGGATATTTGTGTTTGTGAGACCGGCAGATTTACTTGTTGTTTGGGGTTGAATGTGAACATTGATGTGTTTTACTGACTCAGCCTGGAATCACACTGTGTTCTGCTCGAGCCTCTATAAGACCACTTTACTTACTTTGCTTTACTTTACTTTACTTTACTTTATTTTGCTTTACTTTACTTTACTTTGCAGACGCTTTTATCCAAAGCGACTTACAGGGAGCTAGCGCTGGGTGTCTGGCTTGAGGACACACCTGGTAGGGGATGGACTGGCAGTTAGACAGGGTTTTGTACCTGCGACCTTCTTCATCCCAGTCTGAAGCTTAACCCATTGAGTTACCAGGCCACCACACAGCAGAGTATGCACTCTTTTTCTTAGAAAATCAAATTTCATATCACTCTGCTGTGTTCATACATTTTCTGTAGTGATGTTTAATAGTAAAACCTATAGTACTATGCAGTTCCTGCCGTTGTATTTTTCTCTGCCTGCCTGTACACGCAGAGAAAAGTAGTTTCATATATGATCACAACCTGCAAATAGCCAATTCCACTATATGCTGTCTAACCCTCTGAAGGCAGCAACAGGCTTACTTCTCATCCGCCATGTCCTCTGTGACTAGTGGAACAGCAGGGTTACTTGTTAGACATCTCTGCAAGGAGTCTGATAGCTACACCCCCTGCCATGACACAGAGTCTGCAACATATATTGCAACCGTGTAACATGTCATCCTGGAGAAAGCTGCCACTCTCCAGATATCCCACCTACATGGCAGATGGAGCCCAGCTATGTGGGTTACTGTGTTTTTATTTTTCAAAATACTCAACAACAAGGTTTAAATAAATGAGTTGAAGACGGACGCAGACCGAATAATGTGTGTTTGTGAAGTTGCTCACATGCTTTTGTCTGACTTTCTTTCTGTGTTTGTGAGCTTTAAGCCTGATGAACACCATTACTCGTATTATATTTACTGGTTATGGCAGCTGTCCTATCAGTGCAGGCACCCACACACTGAAACTAGTCAGCTCTGTTCAACTCCACACACTCATCCAACCATACTTTTACAAAGACCCTACCTCTGAGTGATTTGCAGAGTATAAAGTATACAACGTTTTCCGTGTACATGGCCCTGTTACCACTGTCTTTTTCCTCCATCACATTTTGAGACAGTGGTGCCACCACTCTGCTATCAGAGGAGGGGCAGCCAGCTGTGAGATCAGAACGCTTCGTGTTGCTGCCAGGACATCAGCCCATAGGGGACTGCAATGTAAAGGGTAACTTCTTGTACCGCAGCCAATGAATCCTGTTTAGGTGATCAGTGATCCTGCTTCTGCATCCAAGGGGCAGTCTGCTCGAACACATCTGGTCACTGTTCAAGAAGGCACGCAGATTCAGACTGGAGTGACAGTCGTGTCTCAACAATCAATGTCTGGTACATGGGAAGGAGGAGAGTAGAGACAGAATCATGCGCCTCACAACAGCTGGGACCAGGGACGATGGCCACGAGATCAGCTCTGGTTTATGTGAGGCAGAGCAGTGGGCTTCACTCCCCTCCAGGCTCATGTACTGGGGACATTTTTTTAAAGAGAGCTGCAGTTGGCTCTGATTTGCCAAAGCAGGCTCTAAGCTGGGAAACCATTATCATTAGTGCCCCTCACCCCAAACACTGGTGCCCAGAGATAGTGGAGCAGAGAGTATGATGCTGATTTCAAGCTTGTCCTGTGTCCTCACCCGCTTGTGAGGTGGCATGCAGAGGTGGTAACAATAATAGAGCCAAGACGAAGGTGGCTGCTGGAGAAGAATAACCTGCTGCTCCTGGGCTGCTGTCAAACGAGAGATGGAGGGGAGGGCAGGTGATAGTAGTGGAAATTTAATTTAGGATTAAATAGTTCAGAGCTCTTATCAGCATTAGTGTGAGGGATGGGAGGATGTGGTGCTGCCACCGCCACTAATGTACAGCTAGGGTTGCGAAGTAGCGCCTTCTTCTTGTATGTGCAGTGATTGTGTAGCAAGTTTTTTTGTTTTTTTTTAAAACCAGATCACCTTCTGTTTATAAAGAGCTTTTTCCCTTGATACTGCAAGTTTAGTACAGCTGTGTAAAACCTTTAACTAATGGCCTTAGATGTCTCCGGAGAAGAAAAATTAAAAAGAAATGTTTCAGATTATACGTTTTTTTCTCTGTCTGTTGGTCAAGTAGGTGCTTTTAGGCAGACACCTGGGATAAAACGCCACTGTCATTTGGTCAGGTTAAGTAAGAGTACTTAAGAGTGTGTTACTATAGCAACCTCCAGCTTCTGCTTTCTGGTTCTGGTTAATTAAGGTAGATACACATAAGACGTGGGATCATAATTACCTGTGTCCCTCGGGGGAAAGGAGACAGCAGCTTTACACTTCCTTTTTTACTGTGTGATCTACAGACATGACTTTATCAGCGGCAGCGTCGGAACATCAGACCGGAGTTGATCAATCGGTTCAAGAAGCATGGATCAACCTCCAATTAAATATACTGGTGTTATAATTGTCATAACTAAGGTTTTTATTTCTGATAATTTCCAGAGAAGAGACAGACAGGAAACAAAGAGCACCAGCTAGACCTGGACTGGGGATATTATCAGGTATGTGGCATGTGCTGTAATCATTTGACCACCAAGGCGCACCCACTCTGCCTTTTTATGGTGTCATCAGTACGTCCACGATGCGTCTTCCTATCTGTCTCTTTAGAGCAACTATTTTAAAAGACCAGGGAGGGCGTAATCATTTGGATAAATGTCAAATATTAAACACTTGTGGCCAAATCCCATCCTTCCATCTTGCTCCATCTCCCCCTCTTCATTCCTCTCCCTCATTAGCAGTCTCCTCTCTCCTTCCTCCATCACTCCATCCCTCCTCATTTCATAGTCAGATGGGGCTTTGCAAGGCAGAAGGTCACAGAAATGTCTCCTACATACACACCATCCCTATCTCTAGGTCTTTCCTCATTTTTTTGCCTCATGTCCATTCCTCCTCTGTTTCTCATATGAAAATGCATACATTATTAAGTGTCTCTCCGTCTTCTGTCTCCCCCCTATCCCTCTCTCCCACTATGCTCTCTCCCTCTCTTTGTGTCTCCCTCCCTTCCACTGAATACAGTACATACATTATTCTGTTTGGTCAGACTCCCTGGGCTGACGATCTGATACAAGAGGTGACAGATTTTGGGCTGTGACCTAAAACTGCAAAGGTAAATTCAATACCCGGGGGAATAATGCTAGCAATGCTGTTATCTATGTGGCTGCAAGCAAGGTACATCAGCATTGTAGTAGGAAAGTACAGACATCTGGCTCCACAGTATAAACACGTAAACTTTTACGTTCCTGGCTTGTCAAAAATATTGGAGTTGTTCATTGTGGGGTTTCTGTTCCACATCACCTAGCTTTTGTGTAACTATATAAATGTGTATAGAGTACAAATTTCCAACTGAATATGTAATGCATTCTAACAGGGATTTCTCAGTAGTACTTATAAACTCCTTGAGTCCTGAATGACTTGACATTGAATGTTTCGAGTTTGCTCGAGGTGCGGTATAACAAGTGGAATCACAAACGCCTGGCAGGCCGAGCGAAAGATAATTGTACCGCAGTCCGAAAAAACGTTTAGAGTGAGTGACAGGCAGGAGGCGGCGAGGTAGCCAGAGGTGTACCGCTCTCTCACACCCGCACAGGATGACAACAAAGAGGCAGAATCAATAGTTTTACTGTTTGCACTCAACAATCAACAACCTGACCCCGCCATAACCACTGAGATTAGTTGTCACACACTCGTCACTCCCTCTGCCCAGTGATTCTGTGTGTGTTTGCATGTCATGCCGTTTGAGATCGTTTGAGTGGTCAACGTCAATGTTTCTTCTCGTCTTTTGATATCTATATTACACTTTCGGAGGAATCAAAGGCATTCATCTGTGAGGTGTCGAGCGCCCTGCATGCTGTTGCCTGTGACTGCAGGAGGATCGGTAGAGAAAAGCTTCGGTGTTGGTAACCAAATCACTGTTTCCAAATGGTGTTGCACGTAGGCAACGCTCCGCTCACGTTTTTGATATGCTGCTAATCCACTGCTCGTTAGCAAATGCTGACACTGCTCAGATGGTGTTTCAACAATGACAGCATCCACCTGTTACGTTAGCTCTCAGTTTCCCTCTGTTCCTTTGGGGATGTTTATCGCTGATACTCCCCAGTCTTCTCAGCGTTTAGTTTTGAATGTATTTGCAAGAATGACAGAGTCAAAGCCTGGAAGGAAAATATCAAAATAATTACAAAGAAAATCACTTTGGCTTCGTGCATTTTAGCTGCACGGATCGGGATGTGACTTTCAAAGACGCTACTGTACTTTTCAGCTTTGAAATCTGATGGGGGTGAAGTAGGTTTAGCGTTTACTGTGATGTAGTGGAACAGAAGAGATCTGCTCTGACGATATTTATGCCATTTTACCCTCACTGCATCATCATTGGCTCATTCTTCATCAGTTGGTTACCACACCTTAAGCAGTGTGTTTATTAGGGAGGGATACGTTTTCCCACCACACAATGTTTTGCTGTTTTGCTTTTCAGGTTGTTTGAGAGCTCTTGCACGTCTTCTATTATTAAAAAAACACAGTATGCTAGAATAAAATCTACTGGTCAAACACCCCTTTTTGTTTGTTATTGATAAATAATCATCCTACTCTTTCCTGCTACCTCCCACCTTACAGTATGTCCTCAAATAAGCAGAAATGTCTTGAAACTAATTGTTCATAAGGGGAAACGCTAGATTCCTATCCCACTGTAACCTAGCAACAGATTGTTCTGCAATTGCTTTGCTCAGTTTCCCAACTCCATCTGAAACCCTAAATGTTGTCTCCTCACCCTAACAACTGTGCTCAAGTAAACAGCCTGCATCTACAGTTCGACTATATGTGAACTAATATCTTTGTCTGTGTGTGTGTGTGTGTGTGTGTGTGTGTGTGTGTGTGTTATCACCAGCAGAGCAGTGCAGTTAATTGGCTTCAGCTGGGAGGAAAAGCAAGACAATAGCTTTAAACACGCATGTAAAGGCACACACACACACACACACACACACACACACACACACACACACACACACAATGTTAAAAACAAAACTCCCATAGAAACATACACAACACACTTTGCTCAGAAGGAGATGTGCACACACACACACTCCCACTACAAAGCTTGGCTGAATCCAGACACCGAAAGCGTGTTGTTGTGTCTTTATTTAGACACCCGGCTTACATGGGCCACAACAGTAGCCAATAACAGCATCTATATGTGTGTAGGTGGATGCATATTAAGTCACTGGGATGTTGTGTGGGTCCACGGCCCGGCTAACTGGTTTTACCTGCCAGCCAAAAGAAGAGAAGTGGCGTCTGCTGAAGGTGTTAGAAAAAGTGACAGAGTCAACAGCATCCACAGCAGCAGCTAATATTTGTGCTGCTATGTCCTTCTCCATGTTGTTGGACTTCTTTCAGTCTCACCACCTAGTATGCTTTTCTAATCTTTTCACAGACACATCTATGTAACCCCCCCCCCCACCATCTTTTTTTTACCAATAAAAGTGTTGAAGACAAAAATACAATAAGATGGAAAGGTTCAAATCCACCTGCTTTCAGTTTATTGTGTGCAGGTGTGTGTCTGTGTTGATAGTTCTGTGAGGCTTTTTTTTCACTTTGGGAGTGCAGGTGTTAGAAACCCTAAATGAGTTTGAAGGATTGAAATAAAGCAGGTGTTTGTGTGTGTGTGTGTGTGTGTGTGTGTGTGTGTGTGCAAGTGTGACAGAGAGAGAGAGAGAAAGAGAGAGAGAGAGAGAGAGATGGTAGGAGAGGATTCATCCTTGTGAAGCCCAGACGTGCTCAAGCACCTGTACTCATAAACCAATTCAGCGCGCACGCACACACACACACACACACACACTCACACAGACACACACATCCAACCTAATCCTGCACGCCTGGCTCTTAGGCACTCCTTGGTGAAAAGAGAGAGAAAAGACTGTAGAGAGGGAAGAAAGAGAGTGGGAGTAAGAAGTGAGAGTTGAAGTGTTTTGTCAGGGTTTTCTCTAGCGGGTTTTACTCTCTCTCTCTCACTCTCTCACTCTTCTCTCACACACACACACACGCGAATAAAATGACTTTCAAATTGTTTCCTCACAAAAACACTTTCACCCGCAGAAAAACAAAGTGTGCATTCATCAGGGCATCAGATAGCCAGGGCCCAGATAGATTTCACTTAGAATAACTGTGTACATTTAGTGCTTTTTAACACTGTTTCACAGATGTGGGCACAGGTACATGGGGATGATGCTCGTATCAGTGTCTCTGGTGCTTCCACTGGGCCAGCGGTTTACCACACGGCTGTGAATTCTGAAACACTTCTTACATGGAGAGGCAGAAGTCAGAACAGCAAACCAAACAACCTCAGTGAAAACATGTTCTAGCACCTTGTTTTAAAGCATATTTTTGTTTATAGTTACGTGTTTTGCAAACTGAAATTTGAACATAATTTACGTCAATAAAATATTGTATTACAAAAAAAATTATAAGCATTATATGTATTTTAAGTTATCTTGGTGGTGTGAAATGAATGGCGTTAAAGTCTCCTGGCCGTTCTCCCGGCTGCTGTCCAGGGTGCTGATCCAGTCTGTCGATAGTACAGGAACTGTCCGAGGTGCTAGCGCTCGCTGGTGCCTGCAATTAGGAATACCAATGGTGGGAGTTCACAGCCAATAGAAACAGGCTGTGAACCCGCTTGTCCCTTGTTTATGCTGTTTTCCCCTGACGTAGAACAGTGTATCTTTTAGTCAGTGACTGCTCAGTCTTGAAATCAATTACAGCAAACTCCAGTCAGGGCGGACCATCAGGTTTGTCTCTCCGTGTGTAGTGGGAGCGATAATTATTGTTTAGCAGTTCCGTATGGTCTTCTGTTTGCTGTTTCTCCTCCTTCAGGCTGCATGTCCACGGTTGGTTCTCAGTTTTTCCTCCTGCCCTTTTGGCAGTGGGATTTTCTATTAGTTGTCCTGCTGAGTCATACATAAAGAGGCTTTAACCTGTGCCAAGACTCTATGCTTCTGCAATTGGGTACTTCCCACACAGTGTTGCAGCATGCTCCTTTTCCTATCACTGCACTGTTTTACATTGACACCACTTTTTGTAAAGCTGCCAAGAAGCCAAACTCATGAGCGAAATCCACCAAATACCTGCATGGCATCGATAAAACTGGGCTTGAAGAATTCTCATGGCTTCATTACTTGTTTTTCCAGTGTCTTATTAGTCTCTCTAGGAGAAACCTTTCATCTGCTCTTTTTTGTAATTTACAGCTGAGGTTGTCTCCTACATGTTTCTGAGGAGAACTAATTATATGTGCAGATAACTGAAAAATAAATGACACACTTCTGTCCTTTTTCCTTTTCTCGGCCTAGATAACAAGCCTTCTTCTCCACCCCCCCCCCCCTTTTCTTAACATTTGTGTCCCGAGGGAAGATTTTTGCATGTCTTGCCTCATGTCTTTAAACAAAAGTCTAATCACTCTTCCAATACTTTAACCAATATGTGGACAAAACTCTGCTGTGTGCCACCCCCAATATGCAATATAATATCTCATACATACAAAATATTTTACAGGCAGTCCTGTACATACAAAAAATGTACACTTTATATAATACATGCAGTATATATTATATTTATGTACTTCTAAGTACTGAAAAGTAATCATTTCTGATGCTTTTGCCTGGAAAAATGACTTGACCTGACATTCAGTTATTCAACAAGTCAGATCATCTTTCTATATTGATCGGGAAAACAGCCTAAGGGCAAGACCTCCTCTTGAACCTGGAGGTTTGAGTACTAATCCTGCAATACACAGGCACAGGCTGGGAAATCAGTGTTTGGCCGAGATAGAGTGAGTCTTTGCCGGGTGATGTAGATGAGTGCAGTCGTCAGTTCAGCTGCTCTGGAAGGATGTTGTGCTGGGATGTTGGAACCTACTGCTTAGCCATGTGTATCATGGGCCTAATTTAACAAAGTATCTGCAGTTGGACAAGCTCTCTTCACGGCTCCACTGACAGCACTGGCCTTAGACTATTAAAGCATCGTCTACTACACACATGCACAGGCTAAATATTACTGTGCAAATATTCCTACCATCTTCCATCTGCTTCTAAATTTCTAATATGCTCCCATCTGCATGACCTATTCACATAATATATCCTGCAGTGCAAATTTACAAAGCATACACGGCAACACACTAATTACCTCTGAAACCAAACATCCAAAGTAGCTTTTTACTTTTAGTTTTTCCCTTGCAGACATGAAGCAGTGATTAGCTCATATTTTCTGGCAATTTTATAGCAGTCGTTTGTTTTGATGAACCAGCTTAATGGAATATGAAAGCTAATGGATGGTGCTATGCTAAAAGCTACTTATGGTGTTAAATCCGACCCGAGTTTGAAGAGCAGGTTATAGACACATTTGCATTTCATTTGAGAATTATTATTGAACATTAGTCTTGTCTTTAAGCTGCTTGGGAAAGGTACTGCATATCTTAAATCTTTCACAAATCATAACTGATCTAAAACTCAGTACACAGCAGCAGAGAACAACAGTGGAGCCGAAGAACTGACTGAGCCTATCGGGTGGTAAGGAGACCCTTACCACACCCTTTAGTGTGTCTGAGGTAATGTATCTGTGTCTTTGTCATTTCATATATCCAGTGTTGCCTAAAGCAGAGCAGCACATTTTTGAGACTTTAAAGACTGAGAGCTGAGCTTCCTTTGCTCCATGACCAGTGTTCAGTTCAGTCTGACCCTCTGTAATAGTCTTTTGGTTACTTCAGTTATTATTCTTAAATAAGGATATTCTTTTCCTAAATGACTTCATTTCTCATGCATCAGATTATTTGAAAGTTACACTCTATAAGTTACTGTTCTGATAAGTTAGTGTAACTCTGTAAGTTACTGTTCCATGAAATTATTATTAACAGGTTTGCAGACATTTGTCCACCGACAAGAGATTGAACCCAGTGTTTCCGGAAGGAAACTATTCCAACCCTACTTTTTCCAATGGTCATTTCGTGAAGATTCTTGAGGACTGAGAAATAGGGCTTCAAAATCAGTTCTTTCTTTTTTAATAACCCTGCATTACTCTATGTTTTTTTGATAGATTTCCTTTTCTTAGGCCTCAAGAATTGTTAATCATTCTACAACGTTTCAGTCATGTATGTAAACTCTTATATTCAGGACTAGCTAATGGATACTGTTTTTTAACCAAAATCCCACGAGCCTCATTTAAAGCTCAGAATCTGCTGCTTTACCACAAACTGTAAAACACAGACTGTAAAAGTTTAAGAGGCTCTCGTCTCACATTCAGCTCTACTTACAGAGACATAGCTACACACACATACCAAGGACTAAGCTGGAACTATATACCGACATCAAGATTGTGTCCTCTGTGTGTGTGTGTCTGGCACAGCACATGGGTGTGTCTGAGGTATTACTGCAGACATGCTTGGGAGGTTTTCATCTGCTGAATTCTGTTGCCTAAATCCTGCAGAGAGAAAGAGAGATGACGGGAGAAAACAAGAAGATGAAGCAGAGAAACTCGACAATGGGGAAAGTGAAGAAGCGAGAGGTGGAGAGAGGTGTTTTTAGCGGAATTAGATTGTTCCTGAGTGTGAGTCAGGCTCTCCGCTTCAGCCTAATGGTGATGGATGGGCTACCACTTTGAAACAATGGAACACACATAGATGTACAGCACAGCGAGACATGTACACGAACTCACGGCACACACATTTACAGCCTTCAGCCTTCAAAGCCGACTTGATCTCACCTGATAAGCTTCTTAAAAATGGTTCATTCAAAGTATAACCAGAGAGACAAAATGAGGAAATGAAACAACACATTTAAGATAAATTGTTTGTGGACCAAAGTGAGTATGAAAAGCTTAGCACCTATCGTACCTCAGTGATTCTGTACCATGAAAAACATCCCCTGGCTCAGATTGAATTCGTTATAGTTCACGACGCATGAGCTCAAGGAAAAGCAGAGGCACTCGGATTTCCGAAGCCTGCTCAGAAAACAAGGCAGAAAAATGGTGCAAAAAAACAGCCGAGGCAGTTTAGCCCTAGAGAAGATACCATGCGTCTAAATATATATATAAAAGATATTTAATTATGAAATGATGATATCACAAATGATCAGCCTCCATACACACATTTTTGGCTATGATTTCAGTCCTAAAAATAATAGTTTTGTCTTTGCGGAAAGCAACAGAGCTTTTATGGTAACACCAACTTCATTGTTATTGCCTAACAATAGCTTTCAATTAACAATGGTAAAGGGTAAATTCGTAAAATATATTGCTTTTCTGCATGAAGTATTGAAAAAGTGAGTTCACGAATATAGAGCAATTATTCTCTTGTTTTACATATCACTACAATTATTCATGACTTTTTCCAGAGTAACCTCTCAGATGCCCAGATTCCTTCAACATATAAAGTTTCCTGTGGAGTTTATTTTCAATAGGTAATAATAAACAGTAACTGAATACGGCCAGCAGCTTGTCCTGGTTTCTGTTTTGGAAAGCATAAAATGTGGCCCATATTGTCCAATCAGAAAGAGATGCTTTACATATGAAGTGTGGGAGGAACTGTGGCTGAATGTGTAAAACTGTGCGTGGATGTGCATTAATGTGTGTGTGCCTCTATGTAAAAGTCCATAGTTCAGTTATCCTGCTTAGAGAGCAGTTCCTAAATGCCACTCTGGCTCCTTCAAGGCTTAACTTTCTGGTGCTGAAGGATTATGGGAATAATGTCAGGGCGAATCTGAGGTACTGAAGATGGCAAATGAGAGTAAAGCAGAGAGAAAAACAGAGAGAGGGGAAAACAGTGAGGGAGATATAGAGCCGGACACAGAGAATGGGTTTAGGGAACATGAGGATGGATGACAGGAACTAATCATAAGGCATACATTTGGAAAGGGCAGAGAACACACACACACACATGGATGCACAGATGGCACGTTACAGAGCCTCTGGCCAAATGACTCATAGAAGGACCACCATGCATGTATCCATCTTTGTGCCTCGTGTATATTTGCGAGGTTGGATTCGATGAGTGACAGTTCTACTTCACAAGACCCTATGGCCCAGTTAGGTCAATGAAGAAAACAGTGAACAAACAGAAAACAAATTGCAGAGATACGACGATAATGATAGTGGAAAAGCATGTGGAAAGAGTTTCTTCCAGTTGGCCGGCTAGTGAGAGATGTTATTTCCACATTTAAAGCGTACTACTTCAGTATCTAATTGACCAGTGAAGCGGCAGCAGTACATTCCTCCGCAATGAGAGAGACATAAAAATGTGTAATCAATGTGTACTGAACATGACATACCCTTTAAGAAGAGTGTACTTAGCTGAAGGGTGCATTTCCACTTTACCTTGATTTAGATACTTCAGCATCATGACCAGAATTGAACGTGTTCCCTAAATCTTGAATTGTCTGCTTCAGTTCCCTACTGAGAGTTAAGTAAATTGTATTTAAATTAGAGCCCCTTTTAAGAAGGAAACGAAGCATGTGATTCAAGATAAAACAATCTACTTACAAAGTGCAAGTGATGTCAAGATTGACAGCGCAAGAACCTCGTTTGCACTGATTTATGGTCTGCCATAAAAATGCTGAACGAAAGCGTGTGTATTTTGCATTTACATAATGAATGTCTGGCAGGTAGGCTAAGCCACCTGTTTGCATAGCTTTGTATATGGTGCTAGATCAGGGCTGTATGTTTTGGGATTTTGAAAAACCCCTCTGGAGTTTGAAAACAAAACAAAGAAAACAAAAAACAAAAAGAAAAACTTTGAAACTATGGAAAATTATTGTACTGCTGCTGCTGAAACCTGAAAAAAATAATAACTCAACTACACGTTAAATAAATGTATTAAAGATTTAAAAAATGTAAATATACATTTAAGTAATTTCTATAATCTAAAAATAGAATGTATACATTATAACGTGTTGTGTGAAAATGTGAAGATCATATTGTTCCCACACTACCTGAATGCAACATGGTGAAGCCAGCCCCCTATGCTGGAGGAGTCCAGCTCTTCATAGACATTATTTACGGGGTTTTATGAGATTTAAGGAACATTTCATTAAAGTAATAAAACAAAAGTGAAACATAAAATCAATAAAGCTAAATAATGCACAATACACCCCGGACCCTGAGAAAACAAAATAAAAAGAGCAAAAGAAAATCTTAAAACAAGATTGCAATGCACTAGGTTCAACAACAGAACAGACCGTTTTGGACGATGACGCTGAAGTGGGACTTTAGGCCAGAATCTTGGAAAGCTAGGACAACGCCTGCATCCACTACCTAATAGAAATACTGCTACTACTCTGCTTACATCTGTGCAGGCAAGGCTTTTGGTGCTATCCTCAAAACACACACACACACACTCAGCACTGACTAAGGCATACCTGTAATTGTAGAAGCAAAAGCAATCTCTTTTTTATTTTTGGCCAGGCAAAATTATATTATATTTCCACAGGGTAAAAAGTTATTTGAGAAAAACGAGTCCCATTTTAGCTTTATTAACTATTTAATAGTTAGACAGTGTCACTTTTACAGCCACTGTCAAAGTTCTTAGTGTTGCAAGGTCCTAGTACAAAACACACCGTGTGATGCTTTATACAGTACAAACATACATGATGAACATTCAGCATAACATTTCTTTATATTTCGATGCGTCTTGGATTTTGTTTTCCATTGAAGTGACAAAAGCACTAGAAATTTTCCCTACATTTCACTGCACTGGGTGAATTGGCAGCTTCGTTGCGTACCTTTCACATGTTTGTGTTCCTTGCCCTGCAGTTCTGTACTCCTGCTTCGCCACTCCTTGTGGTGCTGCTACAGAATGACATATCAGCAAGAAGCCCTGGCTTAGTGAGGGACTTACAGATGTATTCTGCTTTCAGCCTCCGAAAAAAAAATGCCTTTTAAAGTCTTGAAGCTTTTTCATCAAGCAGGATACTTTCAGAAGTGTGAATATTTGGAGTTCACTTTATACCTGCACAGTTGTCTTTCAGGACACGTTTCGTACCAAGAGAACAAGGAAAAACTCCCACTGTGGACCGTTCTTATATAAATTTCAACTTCAAACAAAATTAACGGGATATCAGCTCACCCTCCCCCAACTGTTAAGTGCACCGTCTCCGTCAACCTGACCACAATCTGATTTGGAAAACAGCACGGAAGAGAGGTCAGACTATAGCAGAATTTGAAAGCAGAACGTCAGTGCTTCATCAGATTCAGAAGCATAAGAAAATCACTGACTTTCTGTTCACAGAATTCTCTACTGTGGACATCGCATAATCGTAATAATAAACCATGAGTCCGGTGTCATGCTGTCAGTTCAAATGCAGTTTAATTTGAGACTCACAAAATACAGATTTGCCCACAAAATAAAGTGAGTGACATACAGTATATGTGATCTTTAGAAGTGAAACAAAATTCTGCTACTGGAAATTTTTAGGTTACATTTTTAAATTGTGCTTTTGGACAGTGAACAATGAAACACCGGATGTACAGTATCACATGACACACATATTCCTGGTGGATATCTACTTTACTTTACTTTACTTGGCAGACACTTTTATCCAAAGCGACTTATAAGGAGAAGACACCAGCAATTACCATTCAAATTCTCGTAAACGCAGAGATACTACAACAAAGAGCCCTAATTAGTTCTAACTCGTCAAGACAAAGAACATGCTTAGAAATTGTTTAGTACTAGACAACATAATGAGTGTGTGTGTGTGTGTTAGACTAACTTGAAGTACTTTTTGAACAAGTGAGTTTTTAAATGTTTTTTAAAGGTGGTGATACTGTCAGCCAGTCAAATGGGGCAGGGCATGTTCCACCAGCCAGGGACCACGAAGGAGAAAAGACTCGATTGTGATCTGAGATCTCGTGTAGACAAAATTTTTAGCCTCATTTCGTTCGCAGATCTGAGAGAGCGTGCAGGAGCGTAACTTACCAGTAGTGTGTTAAAGTAAGATGAAGCAGATCCATTGAGAGTCCTGTAGGCAAGCATCAAGGATTTAAACTCGATGCGAGCAGCTACTGGGAGCCAGTGAAGAGAGGTGAGAAGAGGTGTGACATGAGTGTACTTCGGATGGTTAAAAATGAGGCGGGCTGCCGCATTTTTAACCATCTGGAAAGGTTTGATGGTAAATCTAACCAAATCTAACCACAGCCATTACTCCGGTGTGGCCTGTGCTCTAAACCTTCAGTTACAGATTTACAGTGATTACAGTGATTTTAACCCTCATGCTCCCCTCTTAAAAAAACTTTTTTTACAATTTTGCTGCTAAACTTTGACATGTGCAAGACTCTACAAACCACCAAAGCCCTATCTCCTTGCTATTTGCTATGTGTAAAATATTTCATTTTGTGTTTTTTTGTGATAAATATTAAAGTACTCCACAAAAATAACCTGGTATGTAAAGGGTTAAAATGTTACAAAGTGAATGTAAATGTGATGATTTTATTGCTGCTTTTGTGCATTGTACACCTTTGGCCACGAAGGTGACGAAAGGGTACAAAATGCGCCAACAGAGTATTAAAGACATTAGAGAAAAAGAGAAAAAGACCCCCGGTTGTTAAAAATTTGACTAAAGAGAAACGTTTCCACCAAAAAAACACGCCAAAAGATGCAACACGGCCAAAATTATTACCAAATGAGAAAAAAAGGTTGCCAAAAATGTACAAAAAGGCCCGAAGGGAGCATGAGGGCTAAGCTTAAAACTATTTAAAAGTCCTGACATACCAGATATACAAACATAGATAAAAGTGATTCAATCTAATAGAGGGAGTCAAATAAAACATGGGCAAAATGTGCAGTCAAAAAGAAGGCCAGGAGTGAAAGAAGGTTTAAACAATGGCTTTGAAAAATATCTGCTGTATAATGTGATTTGACTCCACAGTATAATTTCTACAGCTCCAATTTAACAGTAGAAAACTGTACTGAGTCTGTTTTTTTGTTTTTTTAGTTCTCTGAAAACTTTAGATATTTGTACCATCTCCTTCTCAATCCATTTATCCATCCATCCAAAAGTGCCTCCGTTTTTTTTTGTTTTTTCCCTTAAAGGCCTATTAGCGCTCTTCCTGTGTGTATGTGTGTGTGTACATGTCTATTTCTCATGCACTCACATCTCCTCCCTCTTCTCATCTGTCACTATCTCCCTCCCCATCTCATCCCCCTCAAATAGCCTCTGGCTATGAAAAGTTCTACAGATGTGAGTTGGCAGACCTTGTGTGGTTGGATTTCTGTTTGTGTGTGTGTGTGTGTGTGTGTGTCTGTGTGCATGTGAGTGTGTGTATGTTGGCAGACCTTGAGACCTGTCACTGTGTCAAACGAGGATGCTGGCACCCTGCCGTCTCGTCCTCAAGTCTCCCTCTCCCTCTCTCTCTCCCTCTCTCTCTCTCATACTTTGTCTCACACACACACAGACACATACAGAACCATGCAAACTCAGAGACAGTTAAGAAATTCCAGTACAGTGGTCAAAGTTGGGCTCAGATCAAAATGTTGCAAACCAGATGCTAACTACCCTGTAGGTATTGATTTGGCTAAATCAGAAGCTGCCAAAAAAACTATTTTGCCATTTGGTACTTTATTTCCCCAAGGCGATCAATAACGTATTCATTATTATTATTATTATTATTATCATGCTTGTGCCATACATGGTCCCTGGAAGACGTTCTAGTGCTCCATCAACAAGCAAAACTTGTTTCCCATCTTGTTTATCCTGCACGTGCTACTCTATGATTTAGCCTGCAGGACAAGCTCTAACTAAAGTCCCCCTCTAAGTCTACAGTGATCCTCTACGGCCTGTCAATGCTGTGAAACCACAAACTCAAGGTGTCTGCATGCATTTCATGTTTTGTTCATGCTGCTCCCACCCTCCAGGATGCTCTCCCCCTCTCAGTGAGACTGGCACCGTCTTAAGGCCTACTTTTATGACTTGGCGTTTTCTCACTCTTAAACTGTTCTGTGTTTATTATTTATTGTGTTTTTAATCCATCCTGTGCAGCACTTTGGTCAGCTGACATGCTGTATTTAAATGTGCTCTACAAATAAACTTTAGGAAGTATGGTATGGTAAAAGATGTTTTATTTATTTCTTGCCTTTCATACTTGTGCCAAAAGGTGTCTAGTAGACTACGGCCTCTCAGTTTGCGAGTTTGGTATTAATCAAGGTGATATTCTCAGGACATATTCTATTCTATTTCCACCACAAACACAATTGAACTGAATTAAGAGAATACAACTTTCTTATTGTTGTACAAGTTATACCTCAGACTAACCTACAAATATGTTAACTGTTCTTTCCTTTTCTTTAGTGACATACCCAGAGGGACCCTGTTAAAAATTTGACTAAAATATGCTTTATTGTCGTACTGCAAATGAAATCAGAATGGCATCAAATCAATTTAATGGGTTTCATTCAATTCATTTTAGAAAAATAAGTACAATGGACTCTCTAATGTGCCAACCTCTACTCAATATGCCAGGACAGAGCGGCTTCAGATGGTTTCCAAAATGTGCTTGCACAGCTGTTTTTTTGGTTTTATTATTAACTTTAAAAAGACACCCAACCCTCACTATGTAAAAAAACAAACTTTTTCCCAGTTATGTACTGAACATAACTGTACATAATATACTGTACACTCATAACTTATTATAATGCTTACCTATATATTGCACTTGCTGCTTAGACCCTAAACTGCATTTCGTTTGCCTTGTACTTGTACATGTGTAATGACAATAAAGTTAAATCTAATCTGATCTTTTACTCTTTTAATGACAAAACTTTGACATACTGTGCACATAAACTCTTCAGCTACATCTTTTCTCTCTCAAAAGGTCAAAATATGGAAAGTAAGAGTTATGTTGGACATCAGTAAAAAAGCCAACATTGAACATTCCTAGAAAGAATACATATGTGAGCATATAGTAGTTCACTGACATATTCCCCTCATGAAAACTGGTCAAATGCCGGTGGGTTTTTGTGCTAAATGCTAAAAGTTCAACAAAGCAAAGAATAAAACTCTTTGCATGTAAATCATAATTTGTGCCTCTCAATTTTTAAAATTAATAACATTTACACAAACTTCACATACTGCACGCAACATAGTTGATATACTCTCACACATTTACTTAACAACTTGTGACATCTGGACAGTGATGTGACCTTCCAGTATTAAGCAGACAGTTGCCACAGGGAAAATAAATTTATAGTCATCAAACTCTTTTTATATCCACTTTTCCTCCCTGCTGTTTTGCACTCTCTTTCTTTCTGCTTTGTTCTCTTGTCTCTCCCTTACCTGTGTCTCCATGTCTTTTGTCGACCTTTTTCTTTGTGTGTCTGTCACTTTATCTCAGTGTGTCTCTGTTTCTGTGGATCTGGCTGCACGGAGAGCAGATGGCACTGATCCATAACTTAGTTAAGTGAGTGACTTTAATGAGGAAAGACATACCAGCGAAAAAGAGACAGTTAGAAAGATGGAGTGTAAGACAGAACACCAGATGAAAGCCAGAACATTCACTATACGTGAGACACAGCTCAATCAGGGAACAGTTGATTTGCTATGTTTAAACCCATTTATTACAGAAAATGGTAATAGAGAATCATTTGGCATGCAGTACTCTGCTATTGAATGTGCCCTACACAAATCAAGCAGCATACCGAAGACCTGGCAAGATGCTACAGTAAGTATATACATATTCATATGTATATACAGCTCTGGAAAGAATTAAGAGATTAGTGCACGAAAGCTGTGATTGCAAATCAGGGATATTCAAACTTGCTTTCTGTTTTGTTTTTTTTTTTGCATTATTTGAGATATGAAAACACCTTTTCTGGTGTTTTTCATTTTTGGCAAATAAATGCTCTAAATGACAATATTTGTATTTAGTTATGTTGTCTGTAGTTCATAGGATAAAACCTAAATGTCACTTTTAGTCAAACATATCTCATGAACTAGCAGAATCTGAAAAACTGAGAATTTTGCTCAAGGTTTTTTTTCGTTTTTATTAGAGTATAGTATCGAGTCAATTGAACTTCTAGTATATTGATCAGGTCAGTTAGGTAGCAGAGGAGGTTGTTAATCAGTGTCAGCTGATTTAATGTTAATGAAATTAACAACATGGGCTCTAAACGGGCTAAAATGAGACAACCCCAAAGCAGGACTACTTTTTATTAGTTTTGCATTTGACTGGGGTCATTGTCATTAT
This sequence comes from Microctenopoma stevenorrisi, assembly GCA_032270685.1. Lineage (NCBI taxonomy): Eukaryota > Metazoa > Chordata > Actinopteri > Anabantiformes > Anabantidae > Microctenopoma > Microctenopoma stevenorrisi. The sequence continues at coordinate 6,888,820 of JAUMTR010000003.1, forward strand.
GGTACCATAAGGTGATCCATGGACCCTACAGTAATTGCACACGCGGTTGAAGTCAACCAACATGGGACATCAATTTGTGCCATTGTCAGTCTCAAGAGCATTGAGGAGATTCCAGGAGCCAGGCGGTTTTATTCTAGGTGAGCTGGCCATTGAAGGTCCCTAACCCATCAGCAGGACCAGTATCTGCCCCTTTGTTGAACGAGTCCTACAAAGTGACCTCACTCGAATGTTTCTGAGTAAAACAGACTTGATTGTGGTGGCCTGCGGGCCTGATGTCCACTAGTGGACCCTGTGGACTCTGCCCAGCACCATGGGGCTTGACTGGCATTTGCCACAGAACACCAGAGTTAGCAAGTTTGGCACTGGAGCCTTGTGCAGGATGCACAGACAGATGAGAGCAGGTTCACTCCGAGCTCCTGTGACAGATGTGAAAGGGTCTGGAGAAGCAGCGGAGAACGTTCTGCTGCCTGCTGATGAAATCCTTAGACCCTTTGTGGGAGCCTTCACTGGTGCAGTGGGTTCTTCCTGGTGCATGATAACGCTTGGTTTCATGTGCCAAGATTATGCATGCAGCAAGGAATTGATACCATATATTCGCTGTACGCTCACCTGGCCTAAATCCAATAGAATATGTCTGGGACATCATGTTTGTGTCCATCCGACACTGCCAGGTTGCACATCAGACGGTCTAGGAGTTCAGTGATGTACTGTTCAGGATTTGGGAGGAGAGATCCCAGGACACCACTGGACACTATCCCTGCTCTTCTGCAATCTGCTGCCCCTTTTTTCTCAAAAAAGTGAGCATCAATTGAAGACAAAGCTCAGCACTGTCACTTTGGGGTAAGAAAATGAACAGCTTTTTAATGAATATTATTTCTCATTGTTACCTCAAAAAAGGTTTATCCAATAGCAACTGGACTTAGTAGGTTTCTTGACGACGTTTCGCCTTTCTATCCCTTCTATCCAGAGGGCTTTCTCAAGTCTTGAGAAAGCCCTCTGGATAGAAGGGCAAAACGTCGTCAAGAAACCTACTAAGTTCAGTTGCTATTGGATAAACCTTTTTTGAGATAACCATGACCTGGATGACTGAGAACCTTCACAGATATATTCTCATTGTTACGTACCCCCCCCCTCAGGTGTGAGGGGTGCACGGCACACGGTTGTGAGGAAATGATAGGAAATGATAAACCAAGACTGTGGCATCAGTGATGTGACAGTTTATTTGGCTGTAGAACACGAAGAGGTGGGGGAGGAGGACAAGGCGGCTGTGCCAAATCAAAGAAAGCAACAAAACAAAACTGGCCCTCCTCTTCTCTATGGGCTAACAGAAATGAAACAACAAAGAAAAAGCCTAGCTGTCTATTCTACAAACTGGCGGTACAAAACAATACAGTGGTGGCACAACCCGCATAACCTAGTGTGCACAACAGAGGCTCTCCTACGTGCTGCAAATGTACAGGGTACCCCAGTCTTGCCTATCCAACCTCCCACCACCACTCGTACAGGAGTCACAGGTAACACAAAAGGCATACTATCCAACAGTATCACTTGAGCAGAATGCAGCCAAAAGAGCAGAGCAGAGAGAGGGGGCTGAGGAGGAGCTTCCTTCTTATAGTTTTCCCTGGCTGATGATTAGGCCAGGGAATCGCCATCAGGTGTGTGCCAATCAGGACTGAATCAGCTGAGACCTGCAACAAAAAGGGCAGAGGAAGCAAACAGAGCCACCTGTCTGCAGTGGCACGTAACACTCATACACAGGCTGATGGGACTTTACAGCAGCAGGAAATCATTGGGCATAAAACTGAAATCTAAATCTGTGCAACATACACAAGACAAACTCAGGAAAAACTTTACAGAGAGGCACTAGCCACAGAACCCAACAGGTCCACAATGTAGTGTTTGGAGTAAATTAGTAGCAGACAATAGAAGAAAAAAAAATATCCAGACTAGACTGGAAATATAATCTCCTTATCTCTTCATTTCCTCTCCTGCCCTTCTTTTTAGTATCCATTTCCTCCTTTAAATCTGTTTCCCTCTTGGTCTGTGTCACCAGTCTGTTCTCACTCCAGACACCGCATAGACTTTGTCAGGTTATCTTAGTATTAAATAGGGATGATCGTCAATTGAGTGTATGAGACATTATTTGTTGTGACAAGACCATTGCAGAAAGTACTAATCCTGAATTTTATGTACCGATTATTGCAGTTGTCTTTGTGCATAAAGATGAACAAACTTTAATTAAGGCCTTGAAACAAACGTTCACCCACTGTAACTCATTTATGATTATGATGGTTATGATGTAACATGTTTCTGATGATGAGACATCTGACAGGCATCTTCCATCATCCCCCAGGGATCAACTGGTCCGTCTCACCGTAGAACAAGAACATGTTCTCACCCCTTTTCTCTTTTTCTCTTCCTCTTTTCAGTCATTTTCTTTTCCCGTACCTGGTACAACAGTTGTGGTAGCTTTGCGGCCCTCTTAAAAATACACTGTACAGAAAGAGAATATGGCAAATGTGTTAAACTACTAGTTTTTATCAACACAGTTGGCTTTTATGTGTTGTGCATCATGATATCCTCTTGGGCTTGTCCATCCAGCAAAAACAATTACAGTCCAATCTACAAAATATAACCGCTTATGTTACATAAATGTATTGGTGGAGCTGGACTTTGCATTTGAGGAAACGCGAGACATTTCCTGCACTAACCAAAGAGTATTTGATAGCAAGAAAATGAAAGCATTTCCAAATAATGTGTGCATCTTGTACCCAGGTCTCTAACAGCATTGCTTCTTTTTACGACGGCTTCTTGTCAATGGCTCCATTAAAACAGCGCATGAAAATTTAAAAGTTCACAATGGAGCTCAGCTCATGCAATCAGGTTATAAAGTGGAGGGTGTGGGGTGGGTTGTGCATACAAAACATTTCTGAACACGGCCTCAGCTGGCAAACAGCTAATGTCGCTGCTGATTTTGCTGTGAGAGGCAGACATTGTAAGGTTGGCTGGTAGCAGGCCAGCTTGGCACCTGATGAGCTCTTTGGCATTGCTTTGTTAAATGAGCCAATGACTGAAGGTCCTCCCTTAGTTTGACAGTGTCATGGAGAAGGGTGGAGGTCATTACCCATTATAAGAGGCGAGTTTTACTATCATTCTCTCATCCAACACAGCCAGTACGCCCAGGCTCAGTGCAGTGCCAGAGTTTCTGTAGCTTTTTTTCAGACTTCATGTGTCCCCCGAGTTGACGTTTCCAGGTCTGCACCATGTAATAGCACAAAAAGGACACTGGCTGCAGCAGTCTGATAAAAATACATAACAGGGTATTGTGCAAGTACAGACACAAGAGTCTCCATGAGCCTGTTTGCTGCTTTAATCCCTTTTGCTGCAACTCACTTTCAGTTTTGACTTTTCTTACCTTAAAAAGTTTATCATTGACTTTTTGCAAATGTTAATGAGGTTTGCACAAAAACTTTAGGACTAGTATACACAGTCTCCACTGAAATTACTCTCAGCTGGGAGGAGCTTAGTCCAAGGAGGTGTACAGTGAGACAGATAAAATCCTGAAATTGCATTTCCAATCAGTTTCCTTTCCTAGGGAATCAAAGTATATGTGCTTCATTTCAGACAGTAATATTTGTCTCACTTTGTGTGCCTAACAGGGAGAGTTAAGATAAAAAGCAAATGAAACTTGCTGGATGACCTTGATGTCCTTGATGAGTGCAAGAGGAAGGTACAGTAATAAATCTCTGTGCATTCAGTGCATTGTTTGGTAGAGCACACTGTAAATAATGAAAGCGTTGACGACTGCGTTGGATTCTCTTTCTCTTTATTTGTCTAGCATGCTCAGACTCGATGCTTGTTGGTGACCAGACTTTATTCCTAACGCGGTTCTAGCTTGTCAGCCTCGCTAAACATTCTCCATCCTAAAAAGTTCACCACCCATGTTTAGTATATTCTGTTGCACTGGGGATATCAGATGTTATCATGTTGCTGCAATAATACATCAGGTGGTGGCCACAAATAGTTTAATGTGTAGCCGTGTGTTTCCATACATCCCAGAGTGGATTAATGCACCCTTACAACAGAAAAAAACTGCTTGAAATATACAATAATTTGTCTATAATATTTTAAACATATAAATATTTCACTGATTCAGATCCACAACTATAATTGTACAATTATTTATGAGAGTGGTTAATTCCTATTTATGATAAGTCATGTTTTCAAGGTTACACCCTTTATGGCCTCCATGAGTTCATTGAGATTTCCATCAGCAAACAACTAGTAGGTGAGGTACGGAGGTGAATTCACAGTGTTACATGCAGCACATGTATGGGCTTATAAATGTCACAGACAGGAGTATTGACTGTATTTAATCAAGTAGCAGCAGCCATGATTGGGCATAACGACATCTCTGATAACCCAATCGAGGGGTTTGACTTTAGTGCCCTCTCTAAACTGAGAAAAGCGTACGCTGGTAATCATCAAACGGTAAACAGCAGGTGCCTGTTACATGAATGAATGACGGATCATGTTTTACAAATAACCTTGACATAGTGGTTTAATTGAGGTTATGATAATCATATTGCTGGTTTAACTAGGAATAAAAGTAAGAAGTTTGCAGGTGTGTGTTTTTATGCATAGTAGCATCAAACACGTGAATAATAGCACACTGTTTAAGACAAAAGTCACCTGATTAAATGTTTGTCTCTGCATGTGGAGCTAATTTGGTTTTAGCTTCAGGGAGCACATTTTAAGTGCATTTTGTAACAGCCCACAACTGTCAGTGTTAGTATAAACTGAGAAGGTTTTACTATTGAGTGTGAGAATGTTAAGTCTCCTCTAACCACTAACCAGTGATCCTTATACTGAGAAAATACCCTAAATAAAGCAAATACAAGTTCACATCCATCACATGGAAGGGCTGTGTCTGTGAACCGGAATCTTCAGGTCTCTCTGTGCTTGTTCTGTGAAGTTTTACTCAGAGACAATCAGAGATTTGCTCTCCAGCCTTAGCTGTATATTTTGGGTTTGCTTTGCTTCTCACAGCATTTCTCTGTGCTCCCAAGAACACTCAAAGCTATAGAAATCTTATATCGTGGTTTCATATACCAAAGCAACATGTTGCCACCAGCACTGACAGCATGTCTACATCAGCTGCAAAACTTTTAATTTATGGATATGTAGTTGATAAATTTGACATTTTATGATGCTTTGGGTGTTTTTTTTTTAAGATCTGTCATCAAAAGAAAAAGAAGCTAAAAGGAACACACACACACACACGCACACACACACACACACACTGCCTTGATAAGTACACACAGGTCCCTTGGCTTGACATAATAGCTGATATGCAGGGTCACATTCAGACACTGCGTGAGAGAACAAGTAGAGGACATGCTGCCTGGAGCAATGAATTCCAATAGCTTGGTACCCTAAGGATACACACACGCACGCACACACACACACACACTTACTCAAACCATCACACTAACACACAGCTTGGGCTGAAAAACTAAGCAATGTTTTATTCAGAACAATAAAGGTGCCTAAATAAAATGCTAATGAAGACGTTTAGGTTTTCTTACTTCCTGCATACACAGAGATCAATTGATTTTGTTATGAGAATTAAAAGTCTTTGCTTTGCATTATTCAAAATAGCCACAAACACACATGAAGTAAAAAAGTCAGGGGGGCTGTAGGAGAAATATGAATTTATGACACTGCAGAAAAAGGACTTTCTTGTGCACTTGTAGTAGTAGTTTGGGTTAGATGCTTTGCTCAAAAACCTGGTTCATTCTACTAAAGTGTCAGGCTAGGAGCGGAGATTGCATTCAGTGTTGCTGCCATTCCTCATAAATGTAAAAATGTACCCTATTTATCACAAACTGATAAACTCACAATAGCTGCAGTTATTATAACATAAGCTAGAGGAACCAAATCCAGTGCGATTCATTCAGACAGACTGAGGGGTGAAAGGTCAACATTTCTCTGTGATTATGGTGCGTGGTCGACTCTCTGTTTGTCTCATAGCTAGCAAAATGCAGTGAACGGCGATTTGCTGCCTGCGCTGGAAGAAGGGTGGAGACTGTCAATTTGTCAATTATTCAGAAAGAGAGAGAGAGGTGATCTCTCACAGCATCTTTGCACGCCCACTCAATTGGCAGTTAACAAGATAATTAAGAGGGCAATGTTTTGTTGAAACTGTTTTAGAGCGTTTGAGGTTTTCATACTGGCAAAGGACATTTCTGAAAAGTGATGACCTTCTGGGTAGTCTTCTTCAGTCAGTGGAGGTCCTCAAGTGTGTGCGTGTGTGTGTGTGTGTGTGTGTGTGTGGGTTGCACAAGATAATACGATTATAAGTACTTCAAACATAATTAACCCCATGAATTTTTTTTCCAGCTTCCGTACAGGCATTTATGTATGAATAATTAATAATCTTATTCAAACTGTACAACTAAGAGACTAATGCATAATATTTAGATTTTATGTTTGAATGCATGTAATTAATGCACACTCTCTTTAAGCCAAGTTTTGCACATACTAAATTAAAATTTCCAGCTAAACTGACATTGCTTCTCATTGTCAGGTTGTGATCTTGAGTGTTTTCATTCCAATTTGCTTGTCCCACAAGCTTGCCGTTAGCTATGCCTCCAGCTGTGTGTCTTTGATTTGAATAAGGTATGCTAATAATGCCAAGAGGCCATTTCAGGCAAAGTGAAATATATGATTTTAATAACACAAGTTCTTACACTTTTGGTAAACATATTGTGTGTCTGTTTCACTGCACGCGTGAGTCTGTCTGTACACGCATTTCAGAAAGTATTCAAACCCCTTTACTTTTCATCTGGTGGTACGACACATTACGGTTCAGTAGTGCCAAATTTAACAGCTTCCAAAATTATCTTTACACGTCTAGCGGGTAAAGGTGTGCCTTTAACACAACAATATGAAATTATTGCCAAAAATATTTCCCTGCAGATTACTTGATCTCTTACTGGAGGATTTGAAAAAAATCTATTCAACTCAGCCATGCTCTGCTTTTTTTTTACAAATGTCTGCCACTGATCTTCACTAACATATTCAAGAGCCTTGAGGTTTTGACCGCTGTGGCACAGCACTCTTTCCACCCTTAAGGGTTTGTCTCTACTGGATGCAAATTTTTGTAAGTCATCTGTCTGTCTGAACAGAAACACTTTCATTTTAACAAATGTTCCTGCCTGCACCGGCTCTGTGCAGGCTGGAGCTTCAGGTCCACCACTGATTTATCAGTAAAGGCTGAAGCACTGCTGAAAACTGTACAAAAATCAAATGAATTGTGTGCCGTTTCTTGGCTTTTCTCTTTGGAATCACAGGATAGGGGTATTTTGAGCTGGTTGATATCATTACAGAGATGGCCTGCTGACTCAACTGAGGCAACCAAAAACATGAGGTGCTGTGAGGAAACCTCTGCGGTTGTGTAAGATTGTTATGTCAAATATTTGAAATTGCTGGGTTGTCCATGAATATTGATGTAGTTATATTCATATATCTTAATTGTCATTGTCTTTTTCTAAACAAGCTTGAACTCTGCAACCTCCACTCATTCAGAAACCAGCAAATGGCAGGTAAAAAAGTAAATATCGTGACCTCTTGTGATGTTTTATCCTGTCAAGGCTCAGACTGCCGAGCCAATGCCTGAGGTGCAGAGCTGCCTTGAGTATTTAAGCCAGTGTCTTATTCTATTGTGAACAAACCCTTGGCATCTCACATGCACTGGCAGGTATAGGACTGCTTTGTTAAATAAGATGGTGCCATAGTCATGATGCTGACAGATCACCATTATCTCTAACCATCCGTTTTCGGGCATGTTGGAAAGTAGTAACTTTTATTTATTTGGTCTGTTCTGCAGACAGCGATAATCAACATTCACTTACAACAGACTCTAGGTTCTAAACATTAGTGAGTGCCAAGACTCTTCATCTTTATCCTATTATTGATTTATCACCTTTCACGTGACAGTCTAGTGAATTTTGCATACTAGCAAAGTACATTTTAAAGACAAATTCAGTGACTCTTGCTCGTCTATTTGGATCAGTACATTCATGTAATATGTCATGCTAAGCCTGTCCAGTGCAGAGCTTTTTAAAAGGTATCCTGCTAAGCAATTGAGCCATGGGATTTTTAGGGGGAACATACTGTACTATTAACATGTCAGCAGTCACCTTTTAACTGCAGTTACTACTTTTTATTTGAATGAAATGTGCAGTTATAGATAAGAATAGAACAATTTAACATATGACACTTGGCTCAAATTTTTTTTTTTACTTGGCCTTTATCACACTTAAGGACGATCATATATTTCTATGCCAAACCTTCACCTTTAATTATCAGTGGTACACAAGACATAACAACTCCTGACACTGGTACGATTAACTCTAAAACAACCTCCAATTATCTGTGCTTAAATAGTGCGAGATGTTACACTGCTGTTTGTCAGCTGCTCTCAAGACAGTCCTGATAGAGACACACCACAACCAGGGGCAGAGCAACCAGTGGAGGCCCGTCAATAGAGGGCGCAGGGATGCTGCTCTACCAGTCTCACATGATGAAGAAGACCGGAATCACATGAAACACTTTTAGAAAAACATAAAATTTAAGCAATCTTTTTATTATACAGACTGTGAGTACTGTGTATAATCTGCATTCAAGTATAGTTTAAAAAACACATATTTAATACATTTTCCTGATAAAGTGAACAAACATGAACACACTAGCAGCTACATGGAAAAATGCTAACTGCTACGTGTCTTACAAAGGTTAGCAAGGATAGAGTATAATGAAATGACATAATGGGGAAGTGGACAGACACCTTTAGTCTAAGATGATAGACTGCATTATATTGTGATGCATTTGAGCTCAAGTTGTGTGGTCATGATGAAATTCCTTGCATTTTTATAGTGCTGGTGGACTTCTTGAGTGCCTGCAGACTGTTACTGTGGTTAACAGGACATCTGAGACAGTGCATAATCAGCCGCTTGACTGCATGTTCTCAGTAGAAGGAGAGACAGGCGAAATGTACACAGGCGATGTATTTTCACATTAATTTAATAAAGGAGTGTGTATCACTGCAGACTAATTGACTTCATCCTGCACAGATGTCTTCACACCTTAGTACAAGAAGTTTTATTAAATGATTCTGTGCAAAATCCATTATCTGTCATCGTCTGGCTGTGTCTCAAAAGATAAAAGGTAAAACATTAACTGCAGCCGGAACATCTGACCTTTCAGTAGGAGACTTCCCTCGTTCATCTATCTTTTTCTCTTCAATCTTCTGCTCCATCCCTCACACAATTGTCTTTCTCTCATCCATCTCATCTCTTTGTAGAAATTGCACCCATAACCAAATGTGACCGATTTCATATTCCTCTTCCTCTATTTAAATTATTTTTTCTAAAGGTGTTAATTACAAAAGTTAAAAGGAACCTACTTATTCGGGTTAGCTATGAATTTGCTATTGCTAAAGATAAAGCACAAAAGAAAATGATATACACACTGAACAAAAATATAAATGCAACACTTTTGTGTGTGTGTTTTGTTTTTTTTCAGTTTGTGTTACATTTGCCCTGTGTACAGACACACACTTCTGTTCATACTACAACTGGGGGGGACGTGTGAATGCACACTGCAAAAAAATGAAGTAAAAAAATAAGTTTTTGTAGCCGCATTTTAAGAATCGGACACTGTTTAGACACTATTTTGGGGCACATTATGGTTGAACAGGTATTTGTAGTTCTACTAACAATAGTAAGGAGCTAAGTGAGACATCAGATGCTTTTTCATGCACATTTAGCTGTATTTAATGAATGAAAGCTAGCATTCAACACCAGCACCTTCTCAGACAGATTTAAGCGGAGGTTGTAACATTTCTGTTTAAGTAAAGCTTGTTACTATTGATTTTTTTTCATCTGACATTTTGTAAATTGAACAGTTCCTCCTTTCACTCCTTTATTTCTTAAATATTAGTAACATAGAAAATATTATTATGTTTAACTTTTATGAATAGGATCTATCTTAAGGATCACCTGACATAGTTGTTAAAAGAGTTTTTTTTTTATTTGATGAAACTTTTGACCTTTCAACAATTGGACAATACCTCAAACCTGCAGGTCACATGTCTCATGATCGCAATAACTTAAGTTGAATAAAGTTCAAACCATTCACCATGTATCCTCTAGTATCCTATTTATTGCACACAAACCCAAAGTAAAGCTCTTTCTGTTGTGTTTAGAAAGGGGCTTTGACTGTCAGCTTCCATAACTGCGCGCTGAATCTTGACTTTGAGAATATTTCAGGTATTTGTGAACACTGTAGCAGCCTGAAGGCTCCTCAACCTTGTTCTCAAGAGTGTGCTCAAGAGAAACAACAGCAAGTTTCTTGTCTTAGCAAAGTTGCCAAGTACACAAATATAGGACATCTGTCTTTATCCCTCTCGTGATGCACACATGCTCACACAGACTCAACCTTAAACACAATACATCTACATGTTGATAGAATTTTATTATGATTTTGTTTTTAACATGTTATGTTTTATTAAGCTGTCTCAGAAGTGTGCTGTTGTTAACGTATGTAATTAAAAAAACAACATCACTGAACACAGAGTTTTTGTCTCTCACTGACTTTGCCTCTCTTTCCTTTTCCTTTAGATGTTCCATTTCTGTCCATCACAGTCTTGACCACTTTACCACTCTGACATTTCCATCTGTTCTGCCTCCCTGCCGAGATATTTCTCACAGGTCCCTGACACAGATACAGTACTGTAGGTCTTAGTAGAGAACAATTCAGTGCATGCTGTCCTTCATTTGATGAATGCAGGTCTCCTGTTCTGTGGCAATTCCTTGCTTCATAAGAAAAACGTCAAATACATGTGACATGTTTGGCTTCTGGGATTACCAAGCACAGTCTTAACAAGAATAAGTGCAGATCATTAGAAAACATGTTGTAGAACATCGGTTAGGTTAAGTATTGTTACCTCAGATTCTATGATTAGAGGTATAGCCCTCTAAAGCTAGTGCTCCTGGGTTTATCTAACTCTGCTCATGCATACTGGAGAGATTTGTCAACGCCTACTGTTATGTGCTGTTATATTTATATATAGACTAGGTGGAGCCCACATAGCTACGATGTTATGAATAAAAGTGAAGGCTGTTTTTACTCTCTTTGTCAGGTAATAAAGCAAGCAAGTGGGACCCATAGCTGAGAGGGCTGCTCATAGAATCAGGAGGTACAATATGGAACGATGTTCTATTTTTTATAGGCTTTGCCCTCTAAGGATATCATAATTGGGATATGGAAATGCTGGATATGGTCCACATCCTGAAATCTAAGGCACAGTCCATTCTGACCTTAGCTGGCTCAGTTGGCCCAGCTAAAAAGCAGCGTACGAGGTCCACATCAAAACCATAGAGTCACACAATGACGTAAACAAATGTTCACAAGCTGGTTCCTCGTGTAGTCCAACAGCATGGCAAAACATCTGTCGTCTGATTGTTTGTGGTACAACCCATGGGCCAAGGAGAGGAAAACCTTCTCAAGAGGTAGATGGCACACGACGGAGGGCAGAACCCTTGACATGAAGCCATCAGGCAAAAGGTCCTCTAAATAACACAGGCAATGAACAGGGGGAGAACCATATTGCTGCTGGGCATTTGTTCTCCACTAACATTCCATTAGAAGAGAATGATGGCATATCGCTGATAGTGTGTGCCTGGAAGTGTTCCCGGAATCCAGCTCTATTGTGAAGTGTGCCTGTAAAATAGCCACATACAGCCTAAATGGCAACACTGTGCTGTAAGCGGTTACCCCGGTGAGTGGTAGATGCACGCCATGTGTGCCAATGGGGCAGGACACATGACATTGCAATGCATCTGTTACTGCATCTGTTGTTGAGCAGATCTGAACAACACGCTGTTGATGCTGTAGGCATGTACAGTAAGCTGAAAGATACACCTGGGTTCATGATGTATTGTGATCTAGATGTCACTACATATAGGGTTAAAGTCCATTTTTCAGTATTTATCTTGTACTGTTACGCACTTTCTTTTATTTTTCCCAATTTATGTAAGTAAAAGTATTATCTCTTTATGAGATACAGCGAAGTTCATATAGGCTTAGTGGCATGTCATGTTTCACATTTCACAGTGATGTGTTTCAAATGTTAGTAAAGAAAATAACATCTTGTAAGATTCTATTTCACACAACTGTACAATCAACAGAAATGCGATAACAATAGTTATTTTACAAAAATATGCCATTGATGAAATGTGGCATAGAGTTTTTGGCCTAACACATTATCCAAATATGTAAACAATTCCTCTAATGTTTTTAATATTCAGATCTTTTTAATGAAAATGGGTGTTGCTATACTGTATAATATTAGAGACACACCCTTCACACCGCCTGTCTGTCCACAGCAGTCATCCCCGAATCATTATTGAAACTCCATAAAAAAATGTAACTTAACACCAGCGGTGGTAAAATTGTTTAAGAATTGTAGCTTTCTCCAATTTTGAGTGACCACAGGTAATTTTACACCTCTACAGTAAAATAAACTTTAATACGATTTAAAGCAATAGTCAGTAATGACGTTCTGTCAGGGCTGCACCTCGGGAACGTTTATTCATTCTGGGTTTCAGCAACTGACTGACTTTCCTACAAATTTAAAATAAATAGATGCAAGTTCCTAGACGTATAAACAACTCTGTCTCTAACACAGTACTTACGGACGTTGTATGTGTATGGTGTGTTCAGGTGAACATGGTGGGGTGTTTGTCGTCTGAATAGCCACTTATTTTCCTCAAGAGTTGGTAGAGACCAAAAAGCTGAGCTGAATGGAGAGTGCCTATTGCAGATTCCAGAAACACAGCTCCGAAGAATGATAATCCTCTGTTGAGCTGTTTAATAACAAGGTCATGATATCACTCAAAAATGAATTCCCCCAGGTGGGCAATAATCACTAGGGTAAACACAGTATCTACACTGGTATTAATAGACCTTGATACGAATGATTGTCTTATTTCAAATCTTCAGACGTGGTCTTTTCAGTTTCAACTTCGGTTATAGGTCGTTCTGACCTTTGACGTGGCCATTTCAGGGAACGACAGACTTTTAATCCACTGTTCATCTCCTTCTTACACCTTTGATGATTTTTTAAAGCGTGACCTCATTGTACACTTCATTAAACGCACAGCCATAAATCCCAGCCCCTCGTCCCAAACAAATACGCCCACACACACACTCTATACACTCACATATGGGCACACTCACAACCTTATTTATCAGGTGTGGCTGGTGACAGCTTCTCGGTTGGTGCTGGATTTACAACCCCAAAAAGCCCTGCCACTGTATGTGTGTGTGTGTGTGTGTGTGTGTGATTGAGGACGTGTTTGTGTCCTGCTCTGATATTGGAAAGAGGAAAGAGGTAGTGAAAAGAGGGAACAAGATGTAGATAAATAACCATTTTAGAAGATTCCTTCTTTCCTGCAGGCGGTGTGTTAGAGTGTAAAAAAACGTCTAGCGCAGTGATGGAGAGAGACACAGGGAGAGAAAGGCGGGGTGAGAGAGGTTTGGAAGGGATGGGATGGAATGAGAGAATATCAGAGCAGGGAGTACAATACTTAGATTCAGTCCATCTCACTCAAAATGGCTGCACACTACAGTCCATCACCGCTTTATTAGAGATTACACACAAGACATATATGGCCGCACACTCATGCATACACACACACACACACACACACACGGTGCAATGAAGTGCAGTAGATTGCATCCAAATCGCCACTATCTGAAAGAAATGGGAACTGGTGGCTGGGGGCCACATCCACTAGACCTCACATGGGTTGTTTTTCTTCTGTGTGCAGTAATACCAGCAGTTGTTCTCTCAGACAAATTCAAACCGCTTAATACCTCAAGTGCCATGTTTTCCGTGTCAAGGGTGATACAACCGGCTTAAGATAGACATGTTGTCTTCCAGCATTACAAACATGTTGCTGTTAACTTAAAATATTGTTTATAAAATACATATAATCGGTGTTAAATAATATGTACCTAAATACATCTTTAAATATTCATTGTAGATGTCTAATAGCACCTGTACATGTAGCTGCAGGTCATAGTTAGAGTTTATAACACATGTGTATTGTATCATGTTGTGTATATAGATGACTGATTTACTTACTTATTTACTGCTATCTTCCTTCTGCCATAAGAGCTCTGTAACACTTCAATTTCTTATTTGTTTATTCTATTCCACACAACAGCGCACACAGGCGTTGTGCTCTGTTTCCAAAAAGTTTCCTGGCTATACAAGGTTCTTGTTTTCCAGCTGGGAGTACTGACAGTGGTGAACTCACCAAAGTCAACTTGTTTTTAGAAATTAGGAAAATGGGACCATATTTTCATCTATGCTGCACTCATGGAACTACTACACATAAGGTACTGTAATAGCCTTCAGCTCAACATGATCACAGTACAAAACGTTGAAATCTCCTATCACCACTGCCTGGATGTTGCCCATACGGTTTTTCTGCAGGACACTGATGGAAATGCTATTCCTCTCGTCTTCCCTTTTTAATCAGATGGCATCTGTATTTGTTGTCACAATCACTAGGGGTAACTCTTGATGTTCTCTGCCATGTGTAAAACTAATCAGAGCCTAAACCCGGGTAGTGTCTGCATGTATGTTTGAAAAAGCCACTGGCGCCCCTGTTGTCAAGTCAGTGACCCTGCTGCTTTTTGTGTTTTGCCCACTTTTACACACAGACTCACACACTTACACACTAATGTACAGTACAATCTATTTCTTTTCACATGCCCCCCACAAGCATCATTGCTTGTACAGAGGCATCTGGTGATGAACAAATATTTTCTCTGGTGTGGTGCGTGGGCATAAATCTCTGTGTATGTGTGTGTTTGCAGGACTAGAATCACTCGATTGTGTCGACAGCAGCCACTTTCTCGCCCTCCGGCGTTGGCATTGTGGCTTCTGATTGGATACCTCGTTAGTCAATTACCTCATTAGTGGGTGTCCCGTTGAGGGACCATGTTCCACTGACAAAAAATAAATAAATCTGTCTTTGTTTCTTTTGTTGCCTGGATGCTGTTTTCGAGAAGATTTCTTGTGCATAACAGTGGGATTCTTATTTTCCACATTAGCAGTTAAGCCGCCTGCTCATTTACAGACATGACCGCTTCATGCCAGTCCCAGAAGGACTCAAGTCAAATATTCAGAGTACACATCTGGCAGGGTCTTGTTGCCACCCTGCTGTGAGGACATTGCTGTCATGCTGTTCTCAAGCATAGCTGCTCTATGTGGAGAGAGTCCCCCCCCATACCAAACATGCTTGAATTGCTGATCCTGTTTCTCTGGACAATGACATTTTAGCATTCAGCTGTACAAAAACTCTACAGGCTCCCGAGTGTCTGTTGCTCGGCCATTTTTACCTTTCTGTGCGTGGACAAAGTGAGAGGAGGAAGACGAAGAAGTGGACATCATTCCCGAAGTAAAAGACAGGCACGGGGATGTATAAGCAAACTGGGTTTTGGAGTAAAAAATGTTGAACCGCAGGTCATTTTGTTCTCTCCCTGTACTGAGCAATGCAGTTTGAGAAGGACAAAGCTTAAGGGTCCTGACACAAAGGCTTTGGTCGAAGCAGAGGCCAATATTTGGCCACTGGCGAGCGTCTGTCAGCTTTGTTCCTGTGTGACCTGCTCCATTGGCACTAGTTGGACACCTGTCATCTGCTTTTCAACCTGCACATTGAATCTACGCTGGACCCGTTGGTGAGAGAGACACTGATTGACTATCCTGCACTGCACAAGAAGAGAAACGAGCCCCAGTGCCATTTACAATTTCTTATTAGACATATCCTTAATTAGAAGTAGCCATAAACCGTCTGTGATGAGTGAGCATGGTGGGAACATTTTAAACAAAGGCTGCAAACGGCTGCTTTCGTCTACAGTTTGTGTATCTGCAGTACTAGGTCTTCTTCTGCTTTTGCTTTTTGAATGACAGATGACTGCCACCACAGGCTACTACCACCTGCTGGGATAGAGGGAGAGAGAGCGAAAGAGAGAGAGAGAGAGAGAGATTCTTGTGCCACTTTTTGGCCTGGACAACGGTGACATTCTTTAAGTTTAAGTCATTCGAGTTCTTTAGTTCTTTGACGTCGACTTAGTGTGTCACAACCCTAAAGAGACATCTACCTCTGTCACTTTTCATATATACTACAAACTAGTCCAACTCCAGAGATGCCTTCTAGAAAAGGCTGTCACGGCGTACGACGACTGTCCCCATTTAGCTGACATGTCCTACTGGTTTGGTTTGACCATCCTCTCTTCTTTACTGAGTGTTAAACAAGGGTAGCACAAAAGTTCCTTATTAATAAATTGGCGTTATAGAATCAAACTAAAAACATTTCTTCTGACAGTGTGTTGTTAAAAAATGTTTGATTGTTGAATTGTTGATTCAATTGTTTTTGGACAAGCAGTTGCGTTTTAGGCACCAAGGGTTTGGAGTTCTGTGTGTTGTCCAGAAGAACCAGAAGCCTAAGCAAGTGCGTTTAGGTCCCGCATACAATGCAATAGTCATAAAACTATAATGTTTAGGTTTTTCTAACAACAATCACTGCTGTAATATAGATTTATATTAATGCTGCGTGTAAAATAAAATACCAGTGAACGTCCTATTGTGTTATCTCTTTTTTTGTAACTTGATGTCTCTCTTACTTTTACTCTTTCCACTGTCAGGAGCAACTGAGTCCTCTTAATTTCCTCAGGGATTAATAAAGTATTTCTTATTCTGATTCTGAAAATCATTATACTTTATTCCTAGGTATTGGTCCCTGTTAGATATATTTTCTTAAATTGTTCATCTTATGATAAACATAATTGCAATAATATAATTTGCAATTTGCAATGGTTAAGTCAAAAATCTCACATCTGCTTCCATATCAGCCTCCATATACACTTTATTGCCAAAAGTCTTAGGAAGCTTGCTTTTACACACACACACACTTTAATGGCTTCAACCCTTCTGGAAGGACTGTCCACAAGGTTTAGGAGTGTATTTATGGGAATATTTGACCATTCCTCCAGGAAACAATTTGTTAGGTCAAATGAGAAGGTCTGGCTCACAGTCTCTGTTCTAATTCATCCCAAAGGTGATCTGTCGGGTTGAGGTCAGGGCTCTGTGCAAGTTCCTCCACACTAACTCGCTCATCCCTGTCCTTAAGGACCCTGTTTTATGCACTGGATTCATTGATTTAGAGGGGTGTCCCAATGGTTTAGGCAGTATAGTGTATATTGAATTTGATTCGTATTCATCTATGCTATTCATCTCTTCAACTGTGTTTGATCATTTTTTACGTATATTTTTTTTTTTACATGAGGCACTTACTGTTTCTTTTTTTTGGTCCCATTATATAAGGCTTCAGGTGAATAAATTCATTTGTAATCAAGCGATTTAAACATCATCAACAGACATTAAATTATATCTTATTTATACAGGTATGTGATTCTTAAGTTTTAAATATTGCCGTATGCATTCCTGTCCTTTCTATATTATCGGATTCCCTTAAAGCTTTGCTTGCTGCAATGTGTTATTGCTCTATGAGAATTCAGAGACATGACAAACACAATACAAAATGTAATCGGTGTAAATGGGTTGTGAGAGGATTTGGCGCGTTCCATTGTGCCGGCCACAATTACAACAATAAGGATCACATATAGAGAAGAAATTGCTGATTGATTTAGATTCTGCCAGCTGGTGGCTTCAAGATCCAAAGAGGCGGGGTGTGTCATCTCAATGTTATCTCGAACAAACTGATTGCTTTGCTCAGAACAACTGGACAGTAATAGATATAAATAAATGGAGTTTTCGAATACACTGATTCTATATCGTATCTATCATTTGACTCGGTGGAGCTGTGGTTACAGGAAAAAACACCAAACGATAAATAAGGACAAGTTAACAGGTGCCGTTCTATCGACAACCTTGCTTTGAGCAAGACACTGATGCCTCTACATGCTGACATTGTGTTCTCTCGCTCCTGGTTAAAGCTGGATGTACAGCAGAATAGGTAAAGCATATAATGGGAACCTTAGGTTCTTGGATTTCTAGGACACGCTGGTATACATTACATCTGCCTGTTTAGTACGAACGATTGAAAGAACCACTGAGAAAACTGAATTACTCATGTAAGTCTCTCTCTCTCTCTCTCTCTCTCTCTCTCTCTCTCTCTCACTCACATGCACACATTTCCATTTTTTTTGCACTCCTCCGACCCCCCTCCTCTAGCTTTTTCTTTGCCTTCACTTTCCTTCTACAGTTTTATAACCCAAATGCTTTACATCTTGTTTCGTCCATTTTTCTTATCACCCATTATTTTCAGTCTTTCTCATGTTTTCCCTTTTCTCCTATTATCTTTTTCCTTTTTGTATCCTTTCTTCTCTCCTTGGTCACATTTCTTCTCCTATTGATATTTCCCTCTCCTGCTTCTCCCATCTTCACACCCTTGCATCACTCCCATCTCGCGTCCCTTGCTCCATACTCTTCTTCTCGTCCCTCCACTTCTTCCTCTTCCCTTCCCTCTCTCATGGCATGAACCTCACACACGACTTATTGGTTTCTGAAAGCGACCCGTGGAAGTACGGCCTATCTAGTGGCCCATAAATATGCAGACAGAGGATTTGAGGCACACTTGCATGTAGGTGTTTGCTCATAGACAGTATTCGTGCTCACTCCCAAAGACAGCGGCCGTGCGCTGAATATTTAGATGATGCCAAAGTCATTAACAATGTGTTTGTGATGAGGAGGAATGGAAAGCAAGAGGAATAGATACTGTGCCTGTAGATGGCAGAAGAGTGCTTTAAGGGAGCGTGTGGAAGGAGATTTCACGCACACACACACACACACACATTGAGGCACACAAACATGCTCACCCACACATATTTTCATTAACCCCCACGCTGACACATTTATATAGTTACACCTGTGAGGACATTCCTATGCCTGTATGAAATTCCCTAAACTGATTTCAAACAAACCTGCACGATCCTTCAGCACACACACACACACACACACACACGTTTCATATTGTACTGACGCTAGGCTTGGAATGAATAGTCAGGAAATCAGATGCACCGTCATTAATTTCACACTTTGATTATAATATGGGAATGAAATTGACCTGTAACATGACTGTTTTACCAAATGAGTTTTGGATTTTCCATCGGGAGCCTCTTTGTAACTACTTGCATACAGAAAGCTTCCAGTCAATTAACTTTCCTGAATATGTTCATATTTCTTTGTCTTGGAAATTGAAGTGTGTTTGTCTAGTTTCCATCTTTTTCAGTTTGGACTTGAATCCATCACATTTAGAAACATCTGATTAAGACTAAATATACTGAGATAACATTATAAAAATGTATTCTGGAATTCAGGTATAATTATATTTATCGCTAATTTGGACTAGTGGTTGCCCTCTAAGGAGTATAGTGTAAATGGTTCAGTGTAGTTCAGCAGTAAACTCTTAAGACCTGAGCTCAGGTTTGAGCGCGCCCCATTCACAGAATAGACACCTCATTTCAAAGAAGACTCGAATGCTTTGAGGTGATGTGTTTCTAGGTAAGAGTTCATTTAGTAGTTAAATGAC
This sequence comes from Microctenopoma stevenorrisi, assembly GCA_032270685.1. Lineage (NCBI taxonomy): Eukaryota > Metazoa > Chordata > Actinopteri > Anabantiformes > Anabantidae > Microctenopoma > Microctenopoma stevenorrisi. The sequence goes on from JAUMTR010000003.1 coordinate 6,908,511, forward strand.
TTTTTCATATGCAGCCTACACCTTGATTCTGACGAGTTAGTTTTAAAGTGCTTTGAGTACCAATGATGTATTAAAGTGCTGCGTGAGTGCAGACCGTTTACCGTTTAGTCTGCGAGCATTGAAATCTCTCTCCATCTCCTTAGAAACTGTGAAGTGAATATTTTCTTGATAACAAATAAAACTGCATTGCTACTTTAGGAAAGAAATTATTAAACTTTACTCACCCTAAACTAAGAAAACATCAGCTGGCACATTCCCGCTGATAAATCACTTTTGAGTGTTGAAACACCTGCATGCGTTTCTGAGGGCGTGTAGTGGGGCAACATATTATTGTAAGTGCACAGCAGCATTCGGCTTTTTGAAGCTGCTGATTTGATGGACACTTTGTAATTTTTTCCCTTTTTCAGAAAGTCCATATGCAATCCAATTATTTTGTGTGTTTTTGAGTGTATGAACCACTGTGAGTTTGACAGACAAAAGAAAATGCAAGGAGCCAATTACAACACTTTTTAATCAATCAAACGGAAATATGTGGTCGTATTTTGAGTTCAAGGTGACAGAAAGTGGGCTTCCTGACTGCCTCCCTTTTCTTAGCTGCTAAGTTGTGACTCGGTGGGGGCTGTGTTGATTCCCACATCTTTTGCCAAACTACGGATACAAATAGGTGCATATTCACAGCAGAAGAAGTGAGTTACCAGATCTGACCGTTCATAAGAATGTGTTATTATGAATGGAATCAAGATTTAGTTAGGTTCCCTAAAAGATTGTGTTCACGCTAAAGCAAAGTTAGTAGCGAATGGGCTGTTTACCAAACATCAACAAACTGACAAAGAAAATCAGTTACGTTCCACGAAGAACTCAACAGAAACCTCTTCTTGTATGTGTCATTCATTTGTCTCTAAATTCTGAACTCCTACTTGTTTTGATTTTAATGTAGGAGACAACTAGACAACGGCGATCATTGACATCCACATGTACCATTAGTTGCTCTGTGTGATTAATCACACTGTGCATAGTGTTGCTCACCACCTGATGATGAAGCAAGAGCCCAGTTCTCCTAAGATGACTTTCCTTCATTGAACTGCACTGCCTTGGTTATAGAGTTACTTTTTATTGGACTTCCAAAATGATCCCTTTCAACAGAGCACACACAGTTCAAAGCTGTGTTCCGAATAAACTCCTCGTCCACCCAAACAACAGCCCATGTTAGGCTATTATTTCCGACCAAATGCACGTGAATGGAAGCGGGAGCTTCCGAGGAGCACTTGAAGGCAGCATCTCTGTACCGGCGGGCAGAAGGAGAGACGTACCCACCGCTACACCGGGTGAGGAGACCTGAGTAGAGCAGGCAGAGGGATACACATCTCCCCGGGTTTCTGATAACAACAGGGATTTTCACATGATCTTTTTCTCGCTGGACTTTCAGAAAGAACTGAGGACGGATTGACTTAACAAAACGAGCAAGCTGTGGTTTGGCTTCATGGTAAGGGAATGAAAACGAATGACTGATGGTTAGGCTTTGGTGAAAAGAAGTCAAATGAACGAGAGAATGAGGAGAGAGTGATTAATTTCTCTACTTTCAGGAGGGGGGAAAGATGCTACCTTTTCCCCACTGTTGTTTGTGAGAGGAAGAAATGCGAGGAGGAGGAAGAGAAGAAGGTTTGACAGACGCGTGAGTCGAGAGGAGAAGGAGAAGAGGGTCTGCGAGCCCCAGAATAAATAGACAACAGATAACCCTGTTTAATTTCTCTGAGACAGCAGGGGAACAAACAGAGCAGAGAGGATTGTGAAGGGGAGACGCGAGAAACGGAGAAGAGGAGACGACATAGGAGGAGAAGACGTATGTGGAGGGGGACAGCTAGACCCCGTGTAGGTGTAGGAAGGGGGTTGTTTTAGGATGAAGTGGGGATGCAGCCCGGAGCAAGTGTGGATTTAAAGCTCTCCTCCCCTCTCTATCACTCTTTTGCAAGGGACCGGGACGGAATAGAGAGATATTGATGAAGCATCGCTGAACACCCCAGCGGAGAGTGGATTTAAAGACAGCGCGACAACCTGTGCGCCCGTCCCCGCTCCCCCTCTGCCTCCCCCCGCTCTGCTGTCTGTGGATGTTGACTAAATTTATTTCTTTTTTTTCCACGGATATGAAGGATTTATGTAGTCTGTGTTAGAAGGAGGAGGCAAAGAAAACGCACTCATCTCTGCTCCTCTCTCCTCTTTTCTCTCTCTCTCTCTCTCTCTTTCTCTCTCTCCCCTCTCCCTCTCTCTCTCTCCCTCCATCCGTTTTCTGGATGTGAAGCAGCATGCGGCCCGGTGAGAGCGTAGAGGGCTCGCGCTCGGCTCGCGGAGGATGCGTTGATGCTAATATTATTACGAATAGCGGCACGGAACTCTGTCTCGCGCACCCCTCGTCGGCAAAGAGGAGGATGAAGAGGGGGACGACGAAGAGGAGGATGAGCAAGAGGATGGCGGACGGAGGAATGACGGTGTTGCGCTGCTTTCTGTGGAGTCTCGTGCTCTACTCGCTTTGCTCGCGCGCACAAGGTAAGGGGATGCGACACGCGCACAAACACACACACACACACACATGTGCGCGCGCGCGCTCACACACGTGCGCGCAGTCACAGTTTGGGTGAGACTGGGTGCTGACTTTTTTTTCCACTGCAGTCACTGGGAATGTGCTGCTACTTGTTAAGGGGCGCGCGCGCGCGCGTGTGTGTGTGTGTCAGAGAGGTGTCTGCGGGCGCGTGAGGATGTCTGTCCGGTGTGTGTGAGAGGGGAGGTGTGCGTGTGGGCGCGCGCGTGCCTGCCTGGATATATGGTGTGTTGCGGAGGAAAGCAGAGAACTAGGAACTGGTTTACAGGAAGGATGAAGGCAAAGGAGGAGAAAGGGAAAGAACCTGCAACAGCCTCTTTCCTTCTTTCTTCATTTTCTGCTTGCTTCAGTTTCTTCTCTCTGTCTCTCCCTCTCTTTTTTCTCTCTCCCCCCTCCCTTCCCTCCTCTCTCCTCATCCTTCTCTTCAATACAGCCATTGAGCTGGTAGCCAATAAATATTCTTGCGGTAGCTCTTGGGCTGTGGCAGTGAACGTGAGTTGCTTATACCAAAGTGTGTGCGGGAGTCTGTGTGTGTCTGTGTGTGTGTGTGTTAGGGTGGAGGGGGGTGCGTGCATGTGTGTGAGTTGTTTATAGTGAAGCCCGGAGCCTTACACAGCGTTTTATTGCCAGATTTCTGCTCTCGTGCCCATCTATTCATTTTTTACTGTATTTCAGTCGAAAGACGTTATATAATGGCAGTGTGTCCCCCGTCTCTCAAACACACTTACTGTCCCTGTCCCCCCACCTCTTTCTCTTCCTTCCTTCTCTGTTCGCTGTCCCTCTTTTTCTCTCTCCCCCTTTTTTGCGTCTCTTGAGTGAAATAAAATGGTAAAATATTCACAGTATAGCACACTCTCTCCTGTGTTCTTTGTCTCTCTCGCTTGGTTTTTCTCTGCTACGCATTTTTAGTTTCTCTCTCTGATCCTGTTCACAAATGCTCTATGAACACATGCGCGCGCACACACACACACACACACACGCGCGTTCGAGTGAACATGCACGCACAGAGATGTATAGACTGCAAACACACCCATTTCTGCATCCATTGCTTATCTGCTATGAAAACTTAACTGGCCATTCATCACTGTATCTTGAGAGGAATGGGTAAAGGAGGTAAGAGATTGATAAGGAAGAAAAAGGCAGAGACTCAGAGAGGGGAAATGAAGAAGCCTTATGAGGACACCACACAGGAGGAGAGGTGAGGGAGGGTAAGAGAGTTGAGTGGGTGGGAGGGAGAGAGACAGAGGACTGTCACAGTAGAAAGAGAACAAGTTTAGCGATTCTACGTTCCTATCTAAACATACGCCGAGCTCTGTGAGTTTGTGGTAAGATCCAACCCAGCCGATTTTGTCACAGGTTAACATCAGGTGAACAGAAAGCGGGAGATGGAAATTGTACAGGGAGGCAAAGGAAATCTAAAAAATCCAGCAACTGTGGAAGTTATTGAGAACCATTTGTCATTGTCATTGTAAAGTGTGCATGATCCTCCAGTGTAGGGAGATGGTGTGTAGGCTGACTAAGCAGAAAAACTATGGATTTCTGCAGCGATTAAACAAATAGACACCAGGGATGTCTAGACACTTGGCTTTGTACATCGCAGAATGTCGGATTGGGCTTTTACTCTTAAAACCACCATCAACCTTATGTTTGTATATTCCAATATTCCATATATTCCTTTTCCTTCTTCACTTTGATTGTTAGACTGGAGATAATGATTTTTAGAGTGATAAGCGAACGAATAATATGAATAATGAATAATTAATTTGAAATCTTTTGGGGTTGGGAATCTGGCAGGGATCTCCCAACCTGCACGAGACCTCATTTGTCAGATACTTCCCTCTTTTCACATAGAAACACGAGAAGAAAATCTTAATTTCCTTTAAGGCTACGCTAAGCAAATAATGTTATAGCAGAGACATGCTCTGTAACTTAATGTGGTGAGGCGCTGTCAAAGCCTCCTGCTACGTATGTGAAGGTTCAGAGAACAGCAGAAGAAGTGCAGAGGTATAAGGACCACCCTTCTAAACAGTCAGTGAAGGTCGTACCCTGTGCGTCACATATTGATGTGAAGGGATAACTTGGCACGTGCCTCTATGAGATGAAAAGGGTTTGGACCATGGGTGTATGGTGTGGACACAGCATCAGCATTTGAGTCTCGGCTTAGTTCCCAAAAGCAGCAAATCGTGGCTTTAAGATGAATACAACCTCAGTAGCGGTCATAGGAGTTAACTGACAGGTAAATAAATGTGTAATTAAATGTCCCTTGATCCATGTTGACAGTTTGGTGACCAAGGCTTTAAAAACGATGCATGGAAAATTAAAACCAGCTGCCTGCCAAGTGTTGTTACACTTTGACTGTGGCTGGGAAATTATTCTACTCTAGAGCAGGTAACCAATCACTGTATGGAGCTGCAATTCTATTCTGAAAACCAATCTGGAAGATAAAGTAATGAAATAGGTGGTAATGGATTCAAACGTCAGTGTAGCTCGTGGACAAAGATGCTAATTTTGCACCTCGGCTTAACACATTTGACACAAAGATATGGTGCCAGTTCCAAAGTAGCGGGATCTTTTGTGATGACACCAAGTCTTTGTGCGACAGCATGAATACAAGAGGACATTTTTTAAGCAGGCTAATGAAAGGTTTCAACTTCTGTCTTTGTATGTGACAGGTTATTATAAAACTTTTTTTTTAGTATAGTCATCAATGCCTCGCTGGGATGTAATTTACAAGACTTGACGTTGAACTTTTTGGCCACAAAATTTCACCTGAAGATGGAGAAAACTGGCTGCACTTCCGCTCTGCTCCGTTTCTCAGCTTCACTCCACCTTTCTTCTCCCCCGTCCTCCTGTCCTCTGCTCGTCTGTTTACCTCCCCTCTGCTAGGCACTTCTTCTCTGCTCTCAACTCTCCTCTCAGCACCGTCTCTTCCTTTCTTCTGTCAGATTTGTCCTCCCGTGGCTCCAGGGGCTTAATTTACTCGCCAAACATACTAAATCGCACATGTGCATATGCACGCAGGAAGAAAACCCACACGCATTTTTCACCGTCTCCCAGAACCTAAATGCATTCTGCGCTGCCGTCAGCCTGTCTGCCACTCTGATGCCGAGTAATTAATTCACATTATGCATTAATATGCCTCTGCTAATCATTTGTGTGTGTTATTCACTTTCTGTGTCATTTTCCTCCTTATTTGTCAGCTGATATTCTATACAATTAACAGCAGGGGTGACCAGTGAGCTCGGAGGCGTATTTTTCTGTTCCATACACACGTACTCTTGGACTGTCTGTGCACTGTGCAACACACTGAGGCAGCCGAGCTCTCTCACACTGAACATTAGTGCAACACAGACTTTCCAACACATATTTAATCCTAAGGCTTATGGCTGGTTTCTCAGGGAGGGAGATGTGTCTGTCGCAGAGTCAGCCTCTTGATCATATAACTACTTTCGAGTTAGTGAGAGAGAGAGAGAGAGAGAGAGAGAGAGAGAGAGAGAGAGAGAGAGAGACATTGTGGTGCTGGTGTAGCCTGGCAAACTGGTAAAGGACCATTGTGTGTTTGGGGGGGGGGGTACTGAATGTGTAGTACTAACATAAACAAGTTAAGAAGTGAAATTTCAACTAAAGTTATTTCTAAACTTTGATATTAACAGCTTCTAGTTTCATTTCTTTCCTGCCCATCTATTGTCTCGCTTCCTTTTTAAGTTGTTTTTTATACATAAACTTACTTGTTTCATGCATTTTGCACTGTTACACCCTTAACTCCATCCGCTGTTCATCTATCCCTCTTGACTTTCTTTCACCTAATCCTCTCCTTCGTTTAAAGCCCCTATACAGGGAATTTGTAATTACTTGTTTTTCTTGCTTTTTCACCCCATTATAACCTCTTCTCCGTTACTCCGCTCTCAACATTTAATTACAATGCTGGAAGTAAAGTGGCATTCATGTAGAATTGGAAAGCATAAGTGGGTTTGACTACAACACCAGGGATTGTATACCGCGCAATACCTCAAGTAAGTGTTGATATTTTTTATATTTCACCAAGAGCACAATCTTTTCTTAATCTCCTTTGCTTCTGTAAATCAATACAGTTGGAAACTGAGGCTGAATCAACATTGACAGTGAACATTTTGCAGATATATCCAAGGCAAACCTATTCTGTGGAAAATGTATATGTTTCTTTATGATCTTCATTTTTTACTTAGTTCCTGCTCCCAAAGGTGCCTGTGGGGTTGCACACATTGCTTCACATTTTTAATGAATCTGTAGCACATGGCATTAGAGGGCATTTGGCTTTTTAGAGATAGAGATCTCTCTGTGCCCTTTCTGTTTAATTTGTACTATCTCTGCCCCCCTTTCCTCACCTTTTCACTGCCTTGAAAATCCGTGTACTGAGCAGATGTACTGAGAACTTTCCCGGTAAAAAGTGAGCAGACATGTTTTTAGTATGTATATTAATGTTCTTGATGTTTCCCTGCCCCACTCACCCCTATTCATCAATTCTCAATTTGTTCTGCTTCCTCTAAGTATCTACACATGCTAAATTAGTATTCACCACCTTTCTCTCATTCCACATCTGTCTCCTCTTCCCTCTATCCTTCCTTCTTTTCCTCTTTTCGATCCTCCATTAGTCTTGCCTTGTCCTCGTGCCCTCTCTTCGTGGCAGCCCCTATCCTTAGTGAATTTGTTATAAGTGTCAATTGTAATAGATGGTTACTCACGGGGTACAGCTCTGTTAATCTCTCGCGTGTGTTTCTTCTCTGAGCCAACAACAGGAAACACATTTAACTCCTGCACACAGATTGCCACCCAAATGGTGTGCTTTTAAATTGCTAGAGAGCCAAATCTTGTGTATTTGATATTTGTGTTTGCCTTCTAAGATTGTACAAATGTCAGCTTGCACATATTGAGCTGTCCCTGTTATCACCAGGCTGTTAAATTGAAAGAAGGGATAATTTTGCCATGCAAATAAAACTACAGAGAGAGACTGTGCTCCACTTAGCAGTTCCAGCTGTTCCAGGGCCCTGTGGATCCATAAAAGCTTTTTATATACAATTGCTCTATTCCTCCAAAGTCTAGTGCAAATGTACATTTACAGAATGGTGTCATGAGTGTAATAAATATAAACAGTATTCATCGTAATTGAATCTAAAACATGGCGACTTCCTGCAGGAGTCATAGGCAAAGGTAAATAATAACTTCACATATATGAACACCTGCACAAATCACATGCTCTGGTTAAACTGCCGTGAAGCATTCCAAACAGAAACAAGGATCAGATTAAAGACCCATCAAATTATGAAGATCAATTTCTCAGAAGGTGACTTTTAGGAGATATTAAGTTTTTACACATCACTGGCACTTTTGCATCTCTCTCTCTCGCTCTCTTTCTGTCTTCCTCTCTCCCTTTTTCACACACACACACACAATCTGTCAGTCTTCCACAGCCTCTTCATTATTTCGGAGATGATTAGAAGTAGACATGACGTGAACACGTTGGGTAGTCAAGCACGTACACAGGCACACACAGACTACCAAATACACAAAAATATGTTGGGCACACCAAGATAGCATGTGTTACCCCGAGGGTGTGACCGCAAAAAACACAGGCGCGCGCATTCACACACACACGCACAGGGACGGGGGGGGGGGCGGGCGCACAAACACACATAGAAACTCTCTCTGATGATTTAGGAGAAAGACAGATGAGAAATTAACAAAGACAGACAGTCCTCATAACCAGCTGGTGCTCCCCGGTGTGTGTGTGTGTGTGTGTGTGTGTGTGTGTGTGTGTGTGTGTGTGTGGGAGAGAGAGATACACTAAACAAATCTAGGAGGAGCAGGAGATATTATATCAAAGACTAAAATTTGGGGTGAAATGGGAAATGTGCACATAGAAGGATCAATGGACAGACGCATAAACAACACGTTTGGGCAAAGGTTCAGTCCCTGGTGACAGTCAGATCCTGTCCCTGAGGAAGATACCGACGACCTCAATGACTGTGTGCTGCCCTCTGGGAAAACAAGACCAAGGGGTAAAATGATAAAACACAATGAACAATTGTTTAATTGGAGACAATTAAATTGTATTTAATAACAAAAAACAGGCTGCGTTCACCACAAAACCCCGTCACACGAAACCACGTTGATGCTAAAGCAAGGCTTTACGCGAACTAACTACATCTGGTGTCTGTTCTGTCGCTTTGCTTTGGATTCATATGTATTTTGATTAGTACCATTACTAATGATGTGCTGTTACTTGCTGTTAAAACTCTTACTTTAAGTCCATCAGCACACGATACAGCACCACAGTTGCTAATCTCAATACTCTATGGCCCCTTGCTCTGCTCTCTCTCATACTTCAGCAATAATGTTGTGGATTGTATTTTGGTAGGCAGATTATTGCTATGGTGACTATGGGAACATTTCCTCTCAGCGGTTGCTATAGTGCAGCATTTGGTGGTGCATCACTGACACGTGCAAGAAAGAAAATGTGCTAAGAATCACAAACCCTTTTAAAGGCAGATTAAAAACCTAAACATTTTGCTAACAGCATGTGGCAGTTTTCAGCAAACAAACGTGAGACGTGAGTTGTTGCCTGTGTAGGTGTGAGAAAACAGCTCAGTCAAATGTTCATGCATTAGCCACACATTAACATACCACCTTGGGGAATCATTACGGAGCAGCTACGGCAGTTATTTTTGATTATTTGATCTTTTTAGTAATTATTCTTGTTTGTGGAAAGGAGCAATTATTTTAATATTTTTGGTTGTGGTGAAGAACATTCGGGTCTCTAAAGGGCCGAGTAACTGCACAGCACAAACAAACACGAGACATGCAGACACACACGCGTGAGTTTAATTAGTCCGTTTTCTAGACAAATGAACCCACGCTGACCCTGCGTTCTTCGCTGTCAGACGGAAAAATCTCATATCCAACTTTTTAACCATTTTAATTAGCAACATTTAGGAATTACACTTCATGCACTTTTGAAATTGCATAAACAGTTGCTTTAATTATTCCTATAGGAATAGCTGTTTTTGTAATGAACATAGACCCAAACATTAATGTTTTGTTTCTCTGAACACTTTAAAAACTGGTATTTCTGCTGCAATGATATTGTGAGAGAGTAAATGTGAGAGTGTCTACAGTATGTGTTTAGTCCTGGTGTGTGATGACAGGTATGCCCTTGTGCCCCACACCCACAGAAACATGGCTGTCAGCAGACATCACACACACTTCTGCTATCTAAACAAACAAACTCTTCACATCATGGGCTGTTGTTTTATTGTGGTATTACATTCCCTGTCCTACGCTCTTCTATAATCCTTTGGGAGTTTTTATGGGGTGTTGAAATATTTGCAGACTAATAGGTTAGCACTTTGATTATTATCACAAAGCCTTTATTAGGCCAGCTGTCGATATGGAGGTAGAGCAGTCGCCCACCAATCATGCAGCTGGTGGATTGATTTCAGGCTCCTCCTGAAGTGTCCTTGGGCAAGATGAGATGCTTCTCGTGGGTCAGGCGGCGTAGTGGTAACTCTGCTGTACGTGTGTGAGAACATTTACCGTACCATACTTGTCATACTCGTATGCATATGTACCCTCTCCACCTCTCATTGGCTGGAAGTCTCAGAGTGCTGCAGGTGAAGCTTTTTTTTTTTCCTGAACGATGATTTATTTCCTGTATGAATTTTGCACCTTGGGAGCCTCTTTGTTCCGTTGTTAATTCTGTCTACGGATGTGCATGTCTCCGTGCCTCTCTATATACACGTGTGCATGTAATGCATGTGCTTGTCTGCTTCTTTCCCAGAAAAGACTCATTTCGCCAGCAGGCCCTGTCAGACTGTTTCTGGGTGCACTCAGTTCACAGCTGGAGGATACTGCTGTCACCTGCTTACCTAACATTTCTCCCCTCCTCTCATCTGTTTTTCGCTGTATACAGTTTTTCATTACCCACTTACCTTCGTGTCAATTATAACATTGGTGAACCATGTATCCCTGTATGCCAATTCGCTTTGCGGCAGCTTTCTACAAAACAAGAAAAAGTAAATGGGAATTGGCTTTTTATTGCTGGCAATAACATTACTCCAAAGAGACTGTGCAAGTGATTGCACTGAGTGTCTCAAAGTCCTATTTTAAACCAGTATTTAGCACAAGTCTTTACCAAAATAGTTGTTTTCATAGGTTTTCATGCTTGGATGGCTACCAGCATACCCCAAAACAAAGGACACCTCCACAGGCATTAGACCAAACATCTCCATTTTTAGCTGATATCAGAAACTTGGCTTGTGAAGATGGCCACACGCGTTGAAAATGAAAAAAACAAACAGAGAGAGAGCAAATGTCAGGGAATAGGAAGTGGCATTACTCACACCAGACAAAGAAATAAAGTTTGCATGCACAGTCCCAGAGGAGACGACGCGCAGCCTTTGTCTAGATCACATACAAATGCTCAGCAGGGTGTCGCAGTGGACAACAGTAAACGTTTTGATCTTTGACACTGGCCGTCTGTTTGTCTCACACAACGACCCAACCGGCTCTCTGTTTCTCCCTCATTGTCTCACTACATCTTTTACTCAATGTCGCAGGGTCAGACAGAGAGCAGATGCTGGAACACGAGACCGCAACCAAACCTGACACCATAACATGCATACTCCCATTCTGTCATCTTCCCTTGTTATTTCTCATCTGTTATCTTGGATTTCCAGGGACTTGTATAGAACACAGTGAAGAATGATGCAACTAAATCTGGATTTAACTCAGTGTAATCCAATTAATTTAAGTCTAATTATTCATGTCATACTGTATCTCAGAGGGTCATGTTGTAACTATTGCGTTGGTTTGATGTTTACTGGTGATGCGGTTGTTTTTTACGGCTGCACCTGGGATTCATACCAGGGTCAGTTAAGGTCAACGCTGTAAGTTTGTGACCCACTCAGTCCCAAGCTGCCAGTGTTACCTTTTCTTAAGCTCTTCTTTGTTATCCCACCTACTGGCTTAACTGGTGTTGATGAAGTCTGTCATCCTTATCAGTGGCGGACCGTCAAAGCCTTCTCTACTGGCCTAGAGGAAGTCAGAATGAGAAAATGTATTTTTATAATTTAATAAACACTTATATAAACGCTGTAGGAATTTTAACAAATAGCCCATCAATCTGTTACCGTCATTTCATTACGTCTTTCTTCCACGGTTGAGACGATTTCATTGGGGACGGTTTTGTGGATTGTCATGTTTTTTAACCAATCAGAGTTTTGCCGTTTTGGGCGTGATCTTTGATCCTCCAAGTCTTACTAGCTGGCCTCAGCTGACGGCGAACCCTCCCAACAGTGTATATAATGATTAAGTTAAAAGCTGTATTTTTCTCTCCTGTGCCTAAATTTAATTTAATTTCTTTAAATTTGAAAGGGTTTTGGAAAAGTATGGTTGTTGTTAGACTTTCTTTGGTTAAAAGCCATTACAAACATTTCCATTTTCTTGATAATTGAAAACCATCTTTTTTGGTTCATGTCCAATTTTCTTGAAAGGCAAATGGGAAATGGGTACAACACTGGTTTTACAACCATCCAATGTTGTTTATGTCACAAAAATATATCAGCACAATCTGACAAATAATTATATGCACATTTATAGCAGGACATACTTCTGTTCATATACAAAATTAATTCCACTCAATTCCAATGCTACACAATGACAGATGAAATACAGGTAATAATCTAAGCACACCATTCTTTTATATATAATATTAGGAATAAAAGCATTGTTTTCAGCTTGCTACTTGTATTATATATGTTTCAACCAAAGACAGCAAAAGGCTATTCCAAGTACTAGTCAGTGGCCAAATGCCTGGCAGAGGTTGAGCTGAAACGAGTTTCTGAGATCAAAAGAAGGAGAACGATAAAAGGATAAAAGGGATTGAAAGATAAAAGGATTTGAGTCAATGGATGAGAATTGTGCCTTTGTAGAACAGAAATCAACAGAATTAAAATCCGTTCAACCACAAGAAACATAGGACTCTACATGTGTTGTGAAGGTCAATGAATTCAAAACATGTCTGCTTCACACAACTGATCAGGCTCTGTCACTTTCTAAACTCAATCTGTACCTCTTGTTTTTAAAATGTAATTTCAAGTTCCAAAATAACTCAATCACAGAAGGTTGTTTGACTTTCTCTGCGCCTCCTTTATATTCTAATGATATTTCTAATTTATGGGGTCAGGTTATATAGACTATTTGTCATGCATGCCTATTGACTTCAAGGGTTTGAAAGCAACATTAGCTAACTGTCAAATGTGAGTAAATTCTGCCTGCAGATGGTAAACAAGCCAGCACCTGACCAGTTTATTCTGATCGGAAAGCCACTTCAGCTGTAAATTAAACAGGCTGGGAGCATTTAGAAAGCCCCAGTCGCTGGGGTTTAAATATTAATATTCATGTCCTAAGCATATGCATGTATTTAACTTTGATGAGTGTACAAAACAAACATGTAGGTACTAGTTCTGCATTTTTTATGCTTACTGGTACAGTTGACAACTGTTATCCCACAAAATGAAGCAAATGAAAGAAGCAAAGCAGTTACCTGTGCTTGATGTCATGGGTACATGGGTGCATTTTGTTATTTCTGCACATAGTAGCATCTTAATATCTAGGGAAAGAGATACAGAGTAGGTGACACAATTACAATAAACACATACATGGATAAACGCTCTCATTTTCCTTTATATCTACAAAGCGACGCATATGTTTATTCTTGTTTTTCACCTTGCTTTATCAAATGCAATTTAAGACAGATAAGTGTTTTCTTCATCACATTTTATATAAAGGTAGTAAGTAGTCCTTCAGCGGGGGCTTAATTTATGGCTAACACCAAGTGAATTATGTGGATGAAGTGACATTAACATAAAGACAATATTTAGTGTCATCTAAATCAAATTAAAAATTAAATGTAGTAGCTGTGTTGGCGGTAACACTGCCTGGATAAGGCAGGCAGTGTTCAAGATCAAGATGCACAAAGTTGAGTGAGGAAAACTGAGTGACAACAATGTCAACAACGGCTTTGATGATGGAATAATGTGACTTAATGTGAAATATTTGAACAGAGTGTGAACTCAGCCTAGGAAGTGGCATTGTGAAATGCTGTCTTATTGTCTTGCAGGCCTTGGGCAGCAGTGAGAACTCGCTGTCACATTCAGTTTTACACGGAAGGGCTTTTTTTTTTTTTCTTTTTCTGCTGTTGGAAATGTTATGTTGCTGCTGATGTGCAGCTATTCAACTTAATGCACCATGATGTAGTGTCAGCTGAGCGTGAGCTGTGGACTGTCTCTGCTTGAACCACAGGCTTCTGAGAATCAGTTGGCAAATATGACATTTTCATCTACACGCTGCATAGTTTACACAAAACTGAAAGGTGAGGGATTTATTTAATGGCTTATGGACCAAAACTCATTTAGGCTTGTGATTGGCAAACATATCCTCAGTAGATGAGGCACAGGTGCGTGTGTCCAACCATCCGTCTACTCCATCATTTGTTGTGTCTGAACATACTGCAGTTGTCAAGTCGTATCTGCTGGCTTATTAGACATGTACTGATGTGCTGCTCATAAAATAAGTGTCCACATTTAAGCATGGCTTGATTAAAACATCTTACCTGCCTTCATAGTACTTCTGCTGTGCACACAAGAAGTGTAAATTAAGGTGTGATAGTTTAAAATAAGTGTTCCTCTATTAAACTTGTCCTGAAAAGCTACAGTGGGAGAAAACACTATATAGATATAGTAACTTCACCGCGAACTAAAAATGCTTCATTTTAAATAACCAGCTCTTATTTTGAAATGTTCAAAGAGTGAACAGTGGTTGTCCTCACTTTAATTTGGTCTGGATGGAACTACAGTGAATTGACCCTTGGTGTTACTGTCTGTGGCCTTGGCTAGAAAAGTTAGAGTAAGACCAGAGGGAAAAGGTGTAGCTGGTTCTTTGTGCTCATGTAACTGTGGTGGAAACAGTGGGGCACTGAAACTATAATTGCACCGCCTCTTCACAGCTCAGCAGGCTTTCTGGAACCTGCCAAGCTCATATGTGATGCAGAGAGAAAGACAGACACACAGACACAGACAGTCATGCCCATGTAGACAGCAGCACAGCTGACAGCCCACAGGCTGTGTCTGTTATAGCGACAGTCATTCAGAGGCTGGTCACTTCCAGGTAATGATCCTCAAGGCTATTTCATACACACCTATGACTGTGACAATTGTGTAAGGACACCAACAATATGATGGGTTTTAAATATCAATCCTGTGTTTAATTAAAGACCGATGCTCTGAGCTACACATTTTCAGTGCAATACTGTAAATTAATTGTGCATTTAATAGTTCTGCGAATTGATTGGAGCTGCTCATCTCTCTCTTTTTTTCAGCTGTATGCTCCTGCTGGATACTAATAGTCTGCAGTTTTTTCCTCCTGTGTTTGCTTTAAAACTTATCTTTAAGATGTTTCAACTGCCACACATCAGATTCGTCTTTAGGACGTACATCGTAGAAAGCTATAAACAATAAAATGATTTGTTAAGCAACTTTTTTAAACTCTCCGTTACCATAAACATAACATAAAAAATAAATTAACGAGAAACGAGAGTGTGAAAGAAGACAACGCCTGCTCTTACCGTAGAGGCATACTACCAAAAATACTGGGGTTTGAGGCATATTATTGTAGAAAATACATATTTTGTTTGTCCTCTCTTTTGGAAATATGAAACTACTGTATTTTGCAAACATGTATTAAGGAAGCTGAAGAAGAAACTCACACATTGTATCAATCAAAAGTTTCCTAAAGGTATTTACATCTAAAAAGTTAACTGAGTAGTGCCAGTTGTTACCATGTCAACTCTAATATGGTGTGTGTGCACATAAAGGGGTTTGTATTGATTTTCTGTAAAAGTTGAGTGCGTGTTTCTTTGTGAGTGCCTACTTGTGAATGCGTATGTGCAATGTGTGTTTGTGAGTTTGTTCGTGTGTCAGGTAGGTAGTTTATCTCGGCTTTGTGAGAGAGGCTGCAAATCTCCCTGTAATTACACTCTGAACAGCTTTGACATTTTACCAAGACTTCCCCAGGTGTGCACATGTGCATGCGGCTATCACTGTGTGTGTGTGTGTGTGTGTGTGTGTGTGTGTGTGTGGTGATGGCCTTTTGTCTTGTGGGGCTGAAACAGCTGGGTGCTCCTCGCTAATTAACGAGAAACCTCATAATTACTGTTAACTGGCCTACTATAGCTGCCAGAGAGAGGAGACAGAAACACTGAGGTGGAATGTTGAACACAAACAGACAAATGTTTCTCCAACATTAGCATACTTTAAATGATTGTTAATGTTTTTTCATTGAAAAGGCATCGTGGTGCTCGAACAGGAAGGAGATTCCAGT
Source organism: Microctenopoma stevenorrisi (assembly GCA_032270685.1). Classification (NCBI taxonomy): domain Eukaryota; kingdom Metazoa; phylum Chordata; class Actinopteri; order Anabantiformes; family Anabantidae; genus Microctenopoma; species Microctenopoma stevenorrisi. The sequence goes on from JAUMTR010000003.1 coordinate 6,924,517, forward strand.
TTCTAGTCGTAGTTTTTTGTTAGGACTGACCAGTACAGCATCTCCCAAAAGTTAGCCGAGTTATTTGATCTCAAATGTCCTATGTAGCCTTCATAGTCTGCACCTTTCAGATTGTTTGCACATTTATGAAAAGCAATGGCTGCAGATTAAAAGACATTAGTCATCTGTGATCACTTAAAACCAAAAATTATAACATTTGTACTTTACTTTTATGGGCTAAATAAATAATGAGTAATTATATATATATTTCTTTATGTTTATTCATACTCATGCCAGCTTTTTCCTCCTGCTCTCAATCTGGTAGTAGCTTGATGACTAACATGGTGACATGAGGGTGTTATGAATCTTCCTGTCTAACTTGATGATATATTTCTCATTTCAAAAATGAACCAAGTGAAAGAAATACTGTTATTCATTAAAACGGAGGGGTGGCTTCAGCTCATGAAGTAGTGTGGGTTGTCCATTCTTTGCCCTTTTTTATCTCCACTTCCTCATTTTAAAGTGTCCTTGAGCAACTGACACAAAACCTCAATTGTCCCGCTGTCATCAGAGTATGTATGTGGGTGAATAGGAGAGATGTTGCAGAGTGCTTTGGTATAAAAGCACAATATGAATGCAACCCTTTCAGGGCTAAAACTGCTATATTAAGACTCATGCTGTATAAAGCCCGCTTAAGTTCGCATTATTCATGTAGCTGACTTGGTGGGTATAAGCCAAGGAAAACTATTTGGAACTCGTGGTAATGATGTTCAATGAGCGTCTATGTCATGGCAGATTAACCATTATAGTGCACCTGTTGTGCACAAGTGTGTAGAAACCTGGTATAACATCAAATCAGAACAAAAATATCCCAGAGTTTTGCTGCTGGGAACTTTGATAATTGGTGCGCACACACACACACACACACACACTCCGCTGTGCTGCAGGGACAGATACTGTAGTAAAAGAGAGACATCAAAAACAAGGAGAGACCAATATGAACATGGAGACTTGAGTAAGAGACTGAGACAGGAAGGATTGTTGTTTCTCCCCAGGCTAAATGTCACTGCTGCCAGATTGCTTTGGCCATGTAGAACCACATAGGTAACCTTTAGTGTGTGTTTGTGTGTGTGTGTGTGTGTGTGTGTATGCCTGCTTTTGATGAACATGTAATGTCACGTTTATCTACCTTACTGGTTCCCCTTGGTTGCCTCTAGAAAATTCTTAAATTCTACCATAAAAGGTCGAGTAAAGGCAGTTGACACACACACACACACACACACACTGAGATCATCCACTCTTTGGTGGTGATATTAAAACTGATGCATACACTTTTTATTTGCTGTGTGTCACATATTATTGTAGTGCTATGCAATAAATGCCACTTGGACTCATTCAAGTTGTGATTGATTGATTGATTGATTGATTGATTGGCTGGTTGATTGGGTTCACACTGATTGTATGTGCGTGACAAACGTATTAGTTATATGCACGCGTAGTTCAGCGCGAATCTGCGAGGATGTGCGATTGTCATGTTTGTGAGTATGCTCCATACGACCATGCGCTTGTGTCCATCTTTTTTTTTCTCCCTCTGAATAATTTGCCAGGGGTCTAAGCAGTTGGCTATTGATCTGTATGTAAGTGTGTGTGCCTCTGTGTGTATAATGGTCATGTCACGCTGTGTTGATTTTCATGTCAGACAGCAGCGTTCTCTCCTCACTCCATTACTTCCCATTCTGTCACTCTGTGTAGGTGTGTGTGTGTGTGTGTGTGTGTGTGTGTGTGTGTGTGTGTCTGCACCTGTGATTTCTCGCCCAGAACAATCCCTGTGATTTCTTTCTTCTAGGCTTACAGCTTTTTAATTGTTCCTTTACCCACAGTCACACACTCACCATTCTTACAATACAGGGGTGAAGTAAATAAAAAAAGTCAAAACGATTGCACTGCATCATTATGCAAATAGAGTCGGCGCCATCACAAGGGAGTTGAGAAAACTACTGAGTTAAAATGGTTCAAAAACATAAATAAGCAACTGTTGACGAACCTCTTCATTAATGCCATTAATGCCACTTACAAAGCTCATAATACAGCTTAGTCTTTGTTAGACAACTTAAACTGTATTTATTTGTTCTTATTTTCCCCCTCAGGATGCAACATCCATTACGATGCCAACTTGTCTCCTGATCTGTTTTTATGTTTCAGCTGTTGGAGTCTACAAAGTAGGAATTGTTAAGAGTGCAAGGAAAGAGAAGCTCATGGATTTATACTTCAACATGATTAAAAACCTGAATGTCTACATGATTTGTAAGAGGCGCTCATATCAGGGTTTGTTTTAAATGTGTTGCAAACAACTCTGAAGGGATCAATTTTTTTTTAAATACTTATTTGTAAACCTTCTGTTACACAATTTTAATTATCTAATTAAAAACTAAGGAAATTATATATATATATAAAATAATGAAATGCAGCAAATTCTCACAACTCCCCACAAATCAACAACCAGAGAAATGAAAATGAGTTACACATGTATTGTTTATAAAATTTGTTGGCAGTTATTTTCTTTTGCCCAGCTAATCAATTAATTGACTGATTCAGTTTCAACTATACATTGGAATAATGTGTGTTTTAGTGCAAAGAAAATGATTGCGTGCAGAGAACACATTATGAATCTTCAAACCAGTTTTACCCTTTTATAGAAAAGCAAAATGCATCAACATTTTGCTTTGTTTTACCTTTGTGTTATGAAGGATTTCCCCTGGTTCTCCTGTGAAACACTGGACGGGGATCATTCTCTGTAGAGGTTCCAGCGCCACACACCAAGAACAGAGCCAGCGCTTCTAATTAGATTGTCCAGCCTGTTAGTGTCTGCCACCATCAGGTTGCTGCCTCAGCAGACTACAACATGGAAGATGACACTGGCCACCACAGACTCACCGAACACATGCAGCATGGTGCGGCAGATGCTGAAAGATCTGAGCCTCCTCAGTGCCATTTAGTTTAAAGTCGAGTTTATTGTCGAAGTATACTCCCCAAATCATTGTACTCGGATACAACCGTCCCCTTACAGGACTTCCAGTGCACCACCAGCTTCTTTTGTTATACAGATGTGGAGATTGCACCAACACCAGTCAACAAAGTTGTCATTAAGAACACTGCAGAGTCACGTCTTCTTCACGGGAACGAAGCATGGAAGACTCTCTAGATGAGACTCAACCTGGACTCGCATATTCAGTGATAGTCTTCATGCTCCTCCATGTGTGTCATTCTTTGTTCTAGTTTCCTCGTGTAAGCCTCGTTTCCCTCCCCTTGATCCTGACAGCAGACAGCAGTCTCTGGACACTCTTCGCTGCCTTCCCGCCACCTGACCTTCTTTTTCTCATTCAGGACGGCTATGTCCTTGGTGACACGGTCCACCGGTGTCATCATCATGAGGCTCACGGTGTGAATAATTAAATAAGGGAACAAAGATATGGGTAAGATCAGTTCTTGTTCTGATTACCTTAGTGTGTTTTTTGTGGCTGTCATGGACCCATCCTGAGCTGAGACGACAAGAAGAAATAGTTGAACCATTGTTAACTTAAATGGCAGCAACTACTTGCCTGACTTTAAGTATTATTTCAACTTTATTTGATCAACCACCTGCCACTTTCAAAGCTGGTCTACATACATTAGGGACAGGCTCAGTGGGCTCATAGTTTTTTTTGTGGATTTTACATCTAAATGAGTTTTAATGGAATGTACAATAAGGCTTACTGCTGTGACTTAGAAAATATCCACATGTGCCAGTACAATCTCCACGGGTGCTGTCACAGAGTCCGAGGAGTTTATCCATTATTCATTGTCTGTGGAAAAGCTTTTGGATTTGTCTCAAGATGACATCATCACCATAGACTCTCTCCCTCTTTGTGAGGCTCTGAGAAGTTTTGCCGTGTTGTAATCTACTGTCATTGTGTGTCTTCTTTTTCCTTTACCGGCTGCCTCTATTTCCAATTAACTCATCGATTGCCTACACCAAAGACCTTTCAACGCCCCCCAGGCAGCAGCCTCGAAGTGTTGGTCGAGAGACCAGTAGCGACATACGTTGGTCAAGACGAAGGAACAGTCTGTTCCCAAGCAAAGTCTCACAGTTGCACTGATGTTGGTGAAGAATTGTCGTGGTGGCCCGCATCACTGTTTAATGTTGGCACAAAACACTAAATGTCACGTATAGGGGTGACACCCATCATCTATTTTGGTTTTTAAATTTAACAAGCATACACCCCCAAAATCTTTTTGGTCATTAGCCTCCACTTTAATGGAAGGTTGTTGGCCTTAGTTTTAAAAATCTAACTTTTTGAAGATACAGGATTTTCTTCTTGGTCTACTGACACTCATTTGATTGTTTGTGATCCTTGGGAGCTGAGTTGGACACGTTTTAGACAAAGATAACTTTGTGGAGAAGAAAAATGAAACCCTTTTTAAAAGTACCCATGTGAGCTCTACACATGCTTATTAATGCTCCAGTTAAAATGTAATTCTGCACTTTACATCTGTAGCCTTTTCATTCATTAGCTTTCTTATTGCTGTAAAGCATCCTGAGGACCTGGACTAGTATCTATACACAAAGCACTGCTAATATATAGTGATCCTTTCACTAAGCCTTTTATCGCAGCAATTAGCTGGATGTCTCTTAACGGCCGGAGGAGGAAAGGGCTTTAGAGGGGCCAGCACAGGTGTGAGGGAGAGGCAGGAATGAAGAATAGATTTGGCAGCATATTCATTTACTGGCTGACTGGCTGAATGACTGACATGTTAGGTGCTTCTCATTACCTCATTTCCCGTCGCCTTGCTCTCTGGGTGACCTGGGTCCTGACCGGGGAGGAGCAAGGGTGTAGATTTCTTTTTTTGTATAACGCATCCTTTTTTCACAATAAGTGGAGGCTGAAGGAAAGATTCTTACTGTGGTTCACACGACAGTTCTTACATTTTAGTTTTGTATTAAAAAAAGGACAAGTTATCACTTTAATATGTTGAATCACAGACATTTAAAAAATGTTGTGTAAAGCTCCCTGAAATGTTGCATATTTCTGTTGTTTTGTCGGCTTCAGAACATTTAACCTGGCGAGTTTTGCGTGAACAGCATTATTTCTCATCACGCATTTTACATTCTTTTTTTCCTCTGCCAATACCTGCATTGGTGAATGAGGCTTAACTAAACAGAAGATGTGAATAATTCAATATGGGACTTACTTACCGCTGTGCTTACCAAATCTGGGTATTTTGCCAAGTTGAAACCGGATCCAAAATAGTACTGGCTCTCAGGACTCATATCTACTGCCAGTTGACCAACTGATGGACAAACAGGTGGAGAGTAGCTGGCTAATGAGCAAAGCAGCGTACCTACCATATCCAACGAGAGGCTATAGGATATAGCATAGCATGCATGTAGCATTTAATCCTTTGTACTAAAATGCTTTAAAGAAAGGAGAGAGGCAACATCTGTCTAGAAATATTCAGTTATTTAGTCCTACTTGGATGAACAGATCCAGAAATCCACCTTTTAGATTCGTTAAGCCTATGATACGTGCATGTGCAATTATGCAGTTAGTCCCTTGTGCTTTAACTATTGGCATGCGATTTCTGTTACAGCTCTGGGGAAAGGTTTTTAAAAACTATTTGAATTCTGAAGGTTTCTTAGTCTGCGGGGAGTTGAACCTGCATTAGTTAAGCATATTTTGTGTGGGTGAAGGATAGTCTCCCTCCACTGGTGATTCGGAATCAGGTTGCATGTTAAACTAGCTGTTTGCTGAGTGAAAGGATTCATTAATGCCTGAAAACTCACACACTCCAGACAGACACACAGAGAAACACACTGACATTTCGCATGCCAGGGAACTACACTTGACTAAGAGAAACAATGTTTTCTAAATGTGTGACATTACATTGCTGTTAACACACACACCCTGTGTTTGTGCATCTGTGTGTACCGCGACAGACAGCTGATGTTTAAAGAAACTCCAATACTCTTTCTCCAATCTGACAACAACATCAATGCAAATTGTCCTGGGACACACACACACACACAAAAACACACACACACACACACAGAACCCGACTTGGGGATTTGAAGTGATTTGTTTTCACTCCACTTCTTGAACATAGACACACAAATAGCCAGCCTGACTGAAACGCAGCCACTTAAATCGACACACATGCACAAAGATAGACCCGCAGAACGAGGATGGCTTGAACTTTAAAGAGAGACACAAGCGGAGAGAGAGGGAGCAGGGAGAAGAGAGGTGAAAACAGACAGAGCGATGTGTGCGGCGTTAAACCGGAGAGACGGAGGGTTATATTTGTGTAATGGTTGCAAAGTCGCTGGGGAGATACAAACACCAAACAACAGATAAGAACGGAGGTTGACTGGTTATCTGCTCTGAGAACGAAGTCTGTGACAAAGCAGGGGAGTTACGTTGCTTGTGTATTTGATCTGCCAGACGGCTGAAGGTGCCTCCAGGTTACGTCCAGTATAGTTTAACACTGGCCTGATATTTTAGCACTGTCAAAGGTTTGCGACACCACACGAGGAGGCTAAATTGAGGTCTTGAGTGAGCTCTGATAAAACCGTGTGAGTGGATTGTGATGCTTTCTGCTTCGTAGCAGGTGTTCCCTCATCTCAGTCAGTCAGTGGCATCCAACTTTACATTAATCAAGCAAACTTCATTTCAGATTAGCTTGATGCTAAATCCTGAACAAGCATTTTTCAGAGTTATTTCGTGGGTAGTGCTGCGCCGCGTGTGCAGTTTCTGGACTAGTATTTGCACAGCATTTGATGAATTATAACGAGGACAGAAATGTGGTCTCGGTTAAATAAGGAACTCTGATGATGCACACGGACAGATGGGTCAGGTCCAAACTCGGATATTACTTGATGTGAGTCACTGTGACTAATATGAGTTGATCATTAATGTTATATAGATAAACTGTGGGAGAGACGCAGTGTTGTGTCAATATTTTGAAGAAACATTATCCATATATATGTATATATATATGTATATATATATATATATCCCCATTAAAAAAATCCCCACTATTGGATCTGTTTACAGTGTGACTGATTGGATTGTCTTTCAGTCAATTGTCTCCTCTGACAGCGGAAACAACAGGGAAGTCTTCTGAGAGCTGTCCACATTGATTTTAAGACTGGTACTGTATCCTCTGACTTTGTCAAGTTTGTAACCTCTGGTGGCTAATGTACGTCTATTTAGAGCTCCAATTCATTCCACTGGCTTTGTTGAATATTTCAATAACATTCATAAATATACCTAAGATTTACGCCGTATAATCCCATCTTTTCTAATTAACCACAGCCATAAACACACAGTTGATGTTCCTGTTTTTCTCGCTGTCCATCTGTTGACTGGACTTTCCAGTTTTAAACTTGACCAAAGTCACTTCAATAACATAAACACACACGCACACACACTCCCACACACACATTCCCCAGTTACATCTTATGCCTCCTGCAATACACTGATAAGGCCCCCTCTGTCTTTCTCTCTCTGTCTCTCTCCTTTTCTTTGTCTCTCTTGCTTTTTCTCTTTCTTTCTGTTTTATTCCATCTAGCTTTCTTGTCTCTGTATTATCCCTCTCTCTCTCTCTCTCTCCCTCCTTTTGTCATCTTTCTGTTTCCCCATTGTACTCTCAATCCCCATCTTTTGATCTTTTACCACCTCGATTTCCCAATTTAATCTCATTTTTATTTCTATTAAATTTTATTCATCTGTTATTTTCTCTATGAAGCCCTCAGACTTGGATCCGGAATTATTATTTTTTATTCATTTGGGCTCAGGATTTATCCGAATGCCCTGAAGCAACACATTTTAATGGCCTGCTACACCAAAAAGAGAACGCATATCAGCATATTTGCTGACATTTACATTTCAAAATGTTTATAGAAGTATTTATAGATAAAATACTCATCTAAGAACATACAATGACCTCTGTTCCCTTTTCTTTTCTTAGTACATTTTTGTAATCTTGATAAAAGCAAAAAATGTCAGGATTAAGCTCACATGTCACAGTATCTGATATATACAAATAACACCATTTATCTGCACTTCACTGGTGCCAGTGATGTAAGCATGGCTCCACAGGGGCAAAGTAAAATATTGATTTGTCTTCTGAAATCACTTATGCTTAGATCCATTTTGGTCTCTTATTGCGCTGCATTGTTTTGGGTTTAACTGGCAAATTTAAAAGTATGAATGGTTGTTACTTTAAACTGTCAGTATGACACTGGTAACACCTATCTTGCTGCAATACTACTACAACTATAATATTACTCATTAGATTGATTGCTGTTGACTTCCTTTTGCAGAAGACGAGGTTTTAACTATTGCATGCTGCTATTTTTCCATCGCTCAGGTGCAAATGCGCCATTTTCCGGAGCTCTTGGCTCACATGCTCACATTATGTTGTCTCCTGTGATGATTTTATCTGTGCTGGAAAATTGCTGGATTATAACAAGCTTGCAGTGGGACCAGCAGCAGGTTGTACGTGTGATCAACAGTATAATTCAGACGATACATTATCTTCCTGTCACTGGAAAGAAAAAAAACTTTCCTGCTCCAATGTCCTGTTTAGTCAAATTGATGTGTCTTTAAACTGTCAATGTAGCAGCCACCGTGGGGTGAAATTTGGTAATTTGGAAATCCGAATCTTTGCCTTTGTGTGATCACATGCGCTCTAGAAGCAGACAGAAACGATGGGAAGATCACTTCATTGTTTGGCCCTCATGACATCCTATAATCTCCTGTTCAGATTTGTCACAAGCTCTTAGAGCAGCAGCTGGTAATGGAGCTCTTTAAGTCTTGCCGCAAGAAAACTGCAAATAAGTGTAGACACACTTGCTATACATCAGTACTGAAACATAGAATAAAGTGTTTGTAACAGAAATAAAAAATACACAGCGCCATATCTTCACTGAGGCTCGTTTTAAATCGATACACAGAAACTCATATGTACGCTGGTAGCACTTCTGGATCTTGCAGTAAATAAAAGCAGCATGAGCATTAGTATTTGAGAATTTCACCACAGTGAAGTCAGATAATCATGTAACAGAGTGGAAAACAAAAGGAGCCAACTCAATTTTCTGCCTGTTTCACAAATACAATCTAATCTCACTGTAATGGAGAGAATTGAAGATTATCGCATTTCTTTTTTTTTCGTAAAAAGCAGTAATTTCAGACTAATCATCTGAGCCTTTTACAAAACATTTAAGGTGTGCTCACGCTACAGAATATCCACCCATGCAGAGATTACTATCTGAAACTGATATCGCGAGTCAGAATCCTTGCTGCTGAGTTGAATAATGAGTAATGACAAGCCTTCTCTTTTCGCCCTCCTGTTTCCTATAGACACGATTGTGTAACTGCAGGTTGTTTGTGTCCACACGACCACACCAGCATATCTTCATGTCCTACTGCCTCTGCACATGCTGATTGTTCTGATTGTTCCACAGACCCCGTGTAAGTTTAACACTAGTAGTTCATTTAGCTGTCACATCTCATTGGCTACTTGTGAATCTCTAAATGGTCCTACGAGCCAATAAAGTTAACTCAAGGTTACAATGTCATAGCAGCTGTTTCCTGAAGCAAATTAAATGGGCCAGATGAGTCAGCAAAATGTTCTCACACACACACACAAACACCTCCACACGGACACGTGCTGATGGCTCCTGACACCCATGTAAGCATTGCACATATACACCAGTAGCACAGACGCTGAACACTCATAAATATTGTCAATGCGTCACCGTACAGACGCTCTCTCTCTCTTCCTTTCTCTGTCTATCTCAAACACACACACACACACACACACACACACTCCATCCCCGCTCTTCCGCACTCAATATAGCTCATGGCACTGAGAACAATGACTAGTGCAATGAGTGGCATGTACAGCTTAGCTTGAGCTTTGGAGTGTGTGCATGTGTGAATGTCTTTGTGTGTGAGCGTATTTGATGTCAGCAGGGTTGATTCACACTCACTTACCCCCCGACAACTGGAATCATACCACCCGCCTCTTGACGAGTTCACATCAACACACACAGACACACACACACACACACACACACACACACACACACAAAGCTAATTAGAAGTCTTCATTAATGTTGGATTATGCTGTTCAGCTCCGCAGCTACAGGCTTTTTTTATGGGTGGAAAGAAGCTAAGGACTCTTAAGTACATTAAGCAGATTGCTAGTTTGACTTAAATAATGGATTTCTGCACAAGACTAACTAATGAAGCAGAGCAGTGTTACCTATATCCAAATGCAAAACACACAAGTCTCTATATCTGTGAAGGTTCTCAGTCATCCAGGTCATGTTATCTTGAAAACGGTTTTAGACAAAGCAACTGGACTTGTGTGTAAAAAATGTAAAATATGTTGCATCCTCTAGATTTCTTAAAGTAGCAATGTTTTTCTTTGCACACATTTGTTTAATATGTTTAAACGGTAGATACTGAGGTCTTCGGATAATCTGTGTGTGTCTTGTCAAATGATAATTGGTGGAACTTCTCTTCTTTATATAGTATTTGTGTTGGAGTTCAGCCAATAGACCTATTCGACTACTGTACCGAACCAAATTATGACGAGGGCCGCTTAATTAAGTGAAGACAAATGTCCTTTGAGACGCGAAGGTCAGTGCGTGTGGGAAATGTAAAGAACTTTCCGTGGGTGTAACATAAAAAGACTTACATGCGACGACCACAGATGGAAAGTAAGAATCCTGTCCTTCTAAGAATATGCTCATTAGTTACCAGCCTTGGAACCTGTCACTTATCGACACCTCTGGTTAGTCCACATCTGTGCTTGTCAAAGTCCAGGCATCAAAACAACTCAGCTGTTAGGTGGCGACTGTATGTGTAAATGGATTTATTGTTAGATTCCTGCAGTTGCTGGGAGAGGAATAGGAAGGAGAAAGTAGTTTAAACCACTAAACAAGCTCAGTGGGAAACTTTACTTTGGTTCAATAAGCCCAAATTTAGGCATTTCAGTTCCAACTATGTTTTTGAGATAAAGCGAAAGGAGAACAGATTGTGTCTGCATGTGCTGTTCATATGGACGTTGAAGTGCAACGGTGCCTTTATTTATTTATTTGTTCCTGGTGACACTGCCAACAGTTTATTCATAATTCACGGCACACTTTACCCGCATGGGAGAGTGAGGATGAAGCAGCCAACAAGTGCTCAGCAGATGTGGGAACACAGTCGCAAAAGCATTCCAGGTGACTACCTCATGAAGCTGGTGTGAAGCCAAGAGTGTGCAACGCTGTCGTGTAGGCAAAAAAGGGAAAACTTTGAATAATCTATAAATTGAAAACATGTTTTGCTTTGTTGTCATCTGTAGTTTCACTGGTGGGATGTATTCAGCTAGTTCAGTTTGGTAACTAATATAAACAAGAGCATGTATGGCGTGAGAGAGTGTGTTCAGACATTTAACTGCTTATGCACATATAGCAAGATTAAACGTGTTGTGTGAGCCCTCCTGTGTGTTTTCTACCAGTTGTGACATCCAGTGAGCATCATATGCCCAAACTACCTCAACCGACTCTTTTCGGTGTGAAGAAGCACTCATTTGTGTCCAGGCCTTTTCCTTTCACTCTGCCTGCTGAAGCATCATTAGCAAGTACTTGATTATTAGACTGAAACCACCATCGCCCATTTTCCACTAAATCCAAAGCGCCATTAAAGTATTTCTGTGTTTGTATCAGGTTGACACATATGTAGAACAGAGGACAAGCAGTCAGGTGCTGCTCAAGGGCACTTGAACTGAACTTTTTCATTATGTTTTTGCTTTTGCACCTAATCTTCTACACTTAACGTGTCTCCTCGTTGGCTCTCCTCCTGCTCTAAAAAAAACCACCCCACTCCTCTTCGTTCCTCTCATAATAATCAGAAAGTCAAATGTCTTGCATACTGAGATCACAGGCCATGTCTGTGTGTCTCTTTATGTGTGTACATGCCACAGTACGCGTTAGTGCAGATGTGTTTGCCTCTGCTTGTCGCTTCCTGACTGTTTGTGTGGGTGTGTTTGTGTGTGTGTCTGTATGTGAATGCATTACTCTTGGTCACGACTTTCTCCTTGCTGCCTCCTTACATAACGTGTCTCCTAAAAATTACATTGAACTAAACTGCATTTCAAATGATGTTTCGTAGAGAATGTAGTGATCCATATGTTCACAGGTAACATATTTTTGTCTGATCTGCAGCCGAGTTTCTGTCGGCTAAAATAGCCGACGTTACATTTCAACATCCAGACTGGTGTGTGTACTGGTGTACAGTGTTTTGCGGTCAGGATCAGACATCACAGCAGTGGGTTAGTGTCAGAAAAAGACTCTCAAGAACTCAAGGATAACCAACCAATATTTTCACATAGGGATCTTTCGAAGTTGTCATTTCTTTCTCGTCTTTAACGTGGAACAGTGTGTTTTTCTAGATGAAGTGAACTGTGGAAACCCATCACAAGGATAATCCTGGTCACATTTATTCATTCACAAAATCTTTTTCTGTACGTGATAATTACATTCTACGAAAACGTAATCGGGTCGCAAATACTTTCTGTAGAAAAATGTAATCGAGAATGCGGTTTAGTTGTATACGAACAGACTTTTTAGGAGACGGGGTTGCAGCCCTGAATTCTGCCAATCACTGAAGGCTGCACTGCAGCTGTGTAGTGGGCGGTATTACTAATACCGCGGAGGTATTAGGATGCATACTATCTTTGCCAAAGTGCCCTTCAACAATGTACTTTTTAAAGTGTCTGCACTTTGAATGACGCTGCTCTTTGACACAGGGATCTTTTAAAACAGGCAATTCATTCAAGATGAAGTGGACTGTAGAAACCCAACACCAGGGTAATCCTTTAGTTAGACTGTGTAGCTAACAACGGATGTTAGACTTCAGACAGCTTTGTTAGTCTCTTACTGGCAATGACGACGACGAAGCTGTGAAAGAACGACAACCATGCTGCGCGATGTCCAGCATGACTCTCAGGATGCTAGCAGACTTAGCCATAATGACAACAGCATCGCAGGTTTTGTTGTGCTTGAGACTCTAATCCTACCAGCGTGACATTTTATGGTGAAATGTTTATGCTGCAGTTTTCTAGGAGTCTGCCAAGAGAGCCACAGTAGAGGAGGAAGATGAGCAGCTGGCTGCCGAGGTAGATTTAATTTGGAGGTGGCTTGAAAGCTTGAAGAAAAATATCTTGATGTTGCTCCAATTAGTGAACTGATCCGTCTTCTTTCTTTATGCCAGATTCGCAATTGTTTTAGCGGTGTTACTGCTGCTCTGGGAAAAATTGGTAATCAAAGTGGAACATGTATATGCTTTGGTACAATGTCTTTACATAGCTGCATCCTTTGAAAAACAAAACGAATGTAGATTCAATTTAATTCAATTCCAGATATATTTATGTTTGCTTGTGGAAAAAACGGGAGGGGGGGGGCACACAATACACATAAATGATAATTTAAATAATTTATAATCCTATAAATGTGGCATCTAGAGGAATAGATAAAGATATGGATACACTCTACAGCTTTAATGAAAAAACTAAACATTTTGTGTGTGTTAGACCCTCAGGTATCAACTAGCCTAGTTTAACGTGTGATACACACACGCACACACACACTGACATAACACAATTCCTGAGGGGCAATGTTGTGCTGACCAGATGAGTTGTTTCCTTTCATCTAATGTGGTTGAGGTTTTGGTTGTGAATTGGACTGTCTAACTATGATCTTACATTTGTACACTGTTTTGTGGATCCAGTAAAGGATCATGAAGCCGACTCAGCACTTTTACAACTTTCATTCAAACTGTGCTGCTTTGAAAATCTGAGCAACATTGGAAAAAGGAGTTTATTTTCAAGTTACAAAGTATGTCACCTGTTTGAAGTTGTTCTTCTGACATTCTTCATATTTATCTTAGTTAAAGTAAATATGACTGTATTTCTTATTCTTCTTCTTCGTCTTCTTCTTCGTATTCTAAAAATGTTAATTAATTGCTACTTAATTTCCTAAAATATCTTTTTTTTAGTTCATGGAGAAGAGTATGAACGGTATATATAGAATTCTGAATATGTCTTTTTGTGAGTGAATCATTATTCATATGCACTGTATATATGTGTGTACAGCCTGGTGTTTGTGTGTTTTCTTTTCTCTTTTTTCAAATTCTCTGCAGCCAAGATGAAAGATGAAAGGAGATGGAAGAGAAATATTCATTTACCTCCGTCTCCCACAACCTCTCTATCTGTTTCAAGTCCATTGCCATATCCCTTTCTCTCTCCTTCTGTCTGTGTCTCCCTTCCACCTCTTTGTGTCTTCAAGGTAGAAAACTGCTCCCTCTCTCATTATGTCTCTCGCCCTCTCTCTAGTGTGTGTGTGTTTGTGTGTGTGATGGAGAGAAAGAGAGTTAGTTTGAGACTATGAGTCAATCTTGCTGACCTCATGCAGTTTTTATTTTTTGCTCAACCCATTTGCTGTAATGCGTGCACACACACACACGCACACACACGCGCACACACACACACACACAGTATGTACACTATAGGTGCTCATCAACCTCTGTCTTCACTCGTCAAAAAAATAATGCATGTAAGTAACTGGTAGCTTGTAGATCACAGAGAAGTCATTTTGAATACTTTCCACTGAAAAGCACCATTAACCTTCATTTGCAGTAATATATATTTAAATGTGAGAGAGCAGCGAGAAAGAGATGCACAGAAAGAAGCATCTCCTTCTCACAGTGAGCGCTGTTCGAATGAAAGCGGAGAGCAGGAGCCGCAGAAGAAAATAAGGAAGCGAGACAGTGTTTTGATTAACTCGTTTAAGCATTAATAGTAATCTTCAGGGGAGGAAACATCAGTGTGCTGCTAACGTGTCGCTCTAGAGGACAGACGCGAGGAGCCAGAATTCGCACCATGCTTCCTGCTGGAAGCCTCCAGCAACTCAACACTGCTTACACGCAGGATATCAACCCAATAGCTATAGGCTACAGGATTGATAATAACAGCGCTGTTCGTCAAAAACTACCATTCACGGCATCTCCATTGGAATTAAAACGCCTAATGCGTTCTGTGTCAAATGTGTGAGAGGATAGGAAAAGAGGTAGGGAGAATAAAGTGTGTATTGTGTCTGTAGGCAAAGAAGCTTCAAAGAAAGACGAAAATGTAAATGCCAGTCGGGGAGAATGGGAGAAGCAGAAGAAGAAAACATGCTTAAAGAATGCTCCTGTTGCCTCCAATGCATAAAACACAGTCACATGTCGTGTCTAACACACAATCTTTTAATATTTTCACATATTCAGTGCAGTAATTTATTGATTGTAGCGGTGGCTGTGCTCTTTAAGGCGGTTTAAGCTGTGGGACTTTTTCATACACAGGATGCAAATATATTTTTTTTCTTCTCCTGGTGTTTTGCAATTCTCTGACACCCCTTCATGCAGCATAAATTGTTAATTTTTTGACACTCTCTGCTCTCTTCCACCCCCAACATTCTTGTGCATATCTTTGATCCCGCTCTTGTCAGTGCAACAGCACACGCGATATTTTTGGATGGGGAATTTTTATCTTCAGTTGTTTGCATGCCTTGTTTTCTCATGTTTCTTAATGCTTTGTCGTTATCATTATACCCTGTATGATGGAGACTGTTACTTGCCTGCTGGAATTGGATTCCTGGATAATGTCACTTTCCTCTTTTAAGGTTCTTTTCAGGATTTTATTTGAAATTGAATTTCTTCTTTTGAACAAGCTTTACTGCATCCTCTCCCCATTTTGCTCCCTACCCAGTTCACACCATCGGTGCTTCTTAACACATCCTACCTCCTATTGTCTTTACCTCGGTCTCTCTCTGCATGACCTCAATTCACAGGCAAGTTCACATCTATTGCTCTCTCTGCGTCTCTTTCTGTCTCTTGCCAGGTGTAGTTATGTTGAGCTTCAGGCTAATGTGTGTGCAGCACAGGGTGTGTTGAGTGTGAGTGTGAGTGTGTGTGTGTGTGTGTGTGTGTGGTTTTATGAATCATGTTTGTAGTATAAGTGTGTATGTGTGTTTGCAAGACCTTTCTCTCTCCTCTCTCTGTCCTCAATTCCCATGGAGCCCTCAGCCCCATCCTCTTCCTTTCCCCCCATTCTCTCCCCTTTTTGTGTCTTTTCACCACTTGTGCGTGTCTCTCTCACCAGGTGTATTTTGTTTTGAGCTAGAGGCTAATGTGTGTGTGTGTGTGTGTGTGTGTGTGTGTGTGTGTGTGAGAGAGCGAGAGAGAGAGAGAGTGAAAAAAGCAGGGACAGTGAAAGGGAGGATGCCCTAGTTCTTGCAGTAAAACTAGAGGGAGAAATAATATAAAGTGCAATCAAGGCAATAACTGTAAAATCCTTACACAAAAAGCTGGGAATAAAATGTTGGATATTTGTGTAAGTGTGTTGCATGAGTGTGTCTGTGCATGTCTATATATTGTTGTGATCCTATTTCTGCGGGAGGTGTACCTTTCCCACCTGCTGCTGTTGCTGTCACTCACTCACCGGCAACCAGCATCCCAGCGGCGCAAAAGTAATTGAAATAACTTGAATTGTATTAATCAAATGATCTGCTTCCTGCCGACTAGGAGGAGGTTCTTATGCTCAGTTTCCCAACATATCTTAAGAAATTCCCTGCAGCAGACACATCAAATGCGGCACAGAGAACGGGATGTAATGGAATCGGCTGATGAGAAAATTCAAATTAATACTGAGGCTGCGAGTGGGCTGTTGGAATGCTGCGCTGATGGCTGTTATCATAATTCATTTATTTAATATGATATATAGAGAGGAAATTCCACATAGGTTACCTTCCACTCGTGGGACCAAAAAGCAGCCAATCAGTAAGAGTGTTAATTAAATGTGTGGGTCATTGTCCAATCGTCAGGGGTGTCCTTTGGCCTCAGCAGTGGATTATGGATCCAGTGATTGTGGGTGGCTTGTAATGAGTCTTCAGAGATAGTTACTAAGATTCACTAAGCATTTGGCTGACACTTACTTAGGAGAACAGGCAAGCACCGCTGCGAGAAAGCCAGCAGCGAGAAGAGACGAGTGCTAATGGAGGGGATGAAGGACGAGTGCTGAAACGGCATTCTTTGCGTGATCACGTGCACATCAGGGGGGGTGAATGTAACAGCTCCACCCCTGGCAGCTCCTCCTGCACCCATTGAGTGGGTCGTTAAGGGTGGCCAGCGTGGTGGACGTGTGAATTGGTCCTGATTTTCCTGGGGATGGATTAAAAGGCAGCACGATATGTTGGTTGTGTGAGGTTGTGCCTGAGACCCCCACCCCTGGTTTGCACATGTAGAGCTTCCCCAACTCTTCTCTCTCTTTTCTTTAACTGCAGCTGTTTGTATTTGGTTGTGTTCTCGTACGTTGCAGTATATTTCGAAACCTTCTGCAAGTCGTCAACTCGGTGAAAATGTTTGCTTAACTTTGTGTGTCGGGCACATTAGCACATGCTTTCTCAAGCTGCAGTGCATTGAGCTCTCTGAGCCAAACACAAACAGCTAATGTACATTCACCGGGATGCTGACAGAGGGCCCTCGTGAATGATGTAACCCAGAGAAATATCAGCAATCTGGGCAAACTGCTGTCTCCTCCTCCTCCTCTTTCTTCAACTTCTTGTCGCCCCTCCATGACTCTAAACACTTTCACGGCCTATACTCTCAGCTCCCATCATCTGCCTCCTCTGATCTATCATCTATCTCATCTGTTTGTCCCTCCTTGTAAATACACAGTATCTCCCGCTTTGTCTCCGTTCTGTGCTTTTCTTCCTTCTTTTGTATGTTTATCTCAGTTACTCGCTTCATAATGATTTTCATTTTCCCAGCATTTTATACCTTCTTTTTTTTCTCTCTTCTTCTTTTCCTTGCAACATCTTCTCTCTCTGGTTTCCTTTCTTGGAAATGCGAGAGCGCTCGTGCGAGAGAATTAAAGGGAGACGGTACTGAAAAGAGAATGAAAACCTGAAAAAGGATGGATCGAAGGGGGAGGCGGTCAGTGAGGAAGAGAGGGAGGGGAAAGCAAGGAGAAGATCAGAGTAAAGGATATTCCTGGGAGAGTTTCTGAATTAAATAGAAGATTAAATTGAATTGATATTGAATTGTAACATAGTGAAAGAGTAAGAGAATAAGAGGTAGGGGGCTCTGTGTAACATGAGTGACTGGTTAATACTATGTTTTTGTTCTGCTTTTCAGTACACTGTTTATGTGGAGGATTATCTTTTGCTCATTAGTTTTTTAAAGGAAATTATGTCCCGTATGAAATCTTGAAACAGCCTTTCATAAAAACTGTATCAATCCTTGTTCCATGGAACATTTGTAGACAGTGCAGGCAGCAAAAGTACCTGGACTGGGTACCACGTTCTGTTTAAAGAATGTTGACTGCAGTGATTGCCAGAATTCACTGGCAGCATGGATCTGTTTCCAAGCCAAGATCACATGCAGAGGTAGCTGGCAAAGTAGACAAAGTAAGCCAGATTTTGCCAGACTGTATTTGGTGACATATAAAACTGCTCTTCCTTCTCCAGAAACTCAGCAGCTCACAATGGGAATTAAGATGAGCACATATTGAGGGAATTTATCAGATAATTTGCAATGTACCAGTCCAGCTAAGCAGCAATTAAGCAGGCCAGGAAATTATATATTAGGCCTCGTAATTATCTAAAGGGAATCTTAAAGGAGCAGTAATAAATACTTTTTCAAATGAGTATGTGGCTATGGGCTAGGACACGTGTTATCCCTTGGATCACTCTTTTGAGCTGTTGTCAAATATATGACACAGAATACCATGTGGAAAATATAATATTCATCTTTTCTATAGTTCATCAGTTAATCAATAAGCAATAGATGAGCCAGTGCTGTTAATGCCTGCACCTCACCTATCAAACAATCCTAATGCAGACATTTTTCTCTTTCTCTATATTGTTGATGTCAAATATAACCTTGTGATATTTTATTGACTGTTTATGGTGGACCTAAATGTCATGCAAGCCAAAAAAAGATTTTCTTCAAAGATGGACAATAACGTTTTATCATATTGTGGTATGTAGTACCTAGAGACGACCGAAATAGAGCTAAATGATGAGAGTATAATGGACATTCATTTGGCAGGTGACAGAAAACTGGTGCAGGATTATCGATGTTCGGTTTACAGCCTGTTTCTGCTGCCACCAGGTGGCTAAAATGTCATTTAATTAAGTGTTAAAGCCATTGCCGAATGGATATTCCTGCAGTGTACTAAAAGCTGAATCGCGTGTATTGCTTGACATCTAGCTGAACTCTTAGGTCAATAGAGGGGCTTGTGACTTATGGCATTTGGTTGTAGCGTGTTAGAAATATACAACAATCCAAATACAGTAGCATTTCAGACCTGTCACAGCACATAGCAATAACCAAGCCACATATGTCTAAGAATAAGTCCAGACAGCTCAAATGTTTTAGAGGCTGTTGATTAGGGGTTGAACAAGCAGCCTCGTGACTGGGAAGCCAGTCAGTGGGTTTGACTGCGTAACTGTCTGGAGCAAAGTGGATTCTCTCACCCTCTTTTTAAACGCCTCTGTGCTGACAGAAACTTCCCCGAGCTAACTCCTCACCGACCAACAGAAGAAGACAATCTTTTGTACTCAGCATTTCCCAGAGGTGGACATGTGTAACTCTCACTGAAAACATTTCCATACCCTTCAAAGGTTCTTACGGGACGAATCCCCGCAACATCTTAGTAGTCAGTCTCAAAGCGATTTGGAATTTTCAAGTCCTTCACAATCAATCATGGAGTAAAGTCCTGATTGACAGCAGAGAAACCCTTGAGATGTCAACCTGCCTGAAATAATGGTCTTTCTTTCATGCTCGCCTTTACCTTGGATTCATCTCTCTCTCTTACCCTTTTCCTTTCCTCGTTCCTTTTCCCCCCAGCTGACAGACATGTACAGTAACCCCCACATTATTTCCCTCACTTTTACAGAATGCAGATCTTCTATCAGTTTATTCACGATCCCTCTCGTTCGTCCCCTCTCTCTCTCTCCCTTCTTTTCATTTGTTTCCATCTTTCTCCGGCCCATCTTTCTTGATGACTTCAGGGAGCTGTGGTCGCTTTGGCCATCAGATAACAATGTCCTTGATCGATATATTTGGTGTGCTTGCAGGCGTGCAGACAAGTATGTGTCTGTGTGTCTGTGTCGAAGTCTGCCCTGTGTGTGTGTTCAGAAGTGTGTGTGTATAGTCTTTTAAGGTGTATCGTGTTGGGATCAGCATGGGGCTGAGCACTGGGCCTTTAATACCCTTACTAAGTCAATAGGGGCCAACATCCCTCTGCTATCGCCTTCCCTCCCTTCCTAATTAAGCTTTTAATACAACTTTAAAAACATAGACCACAACATTACTATTCATGAAGAGAAGAAAGGAAACGAGTGAAAGAGAAAGGGAGGAGGGTGAAGAGGAAGGAGAGGTGGAAATGAGTGGAGCAGAATAGCAGAGGGAAATTGGAAGATGTGAGAAATCATAAAAGAAGAGTAGACACAGGGATTAGAGGAAAAAGAGATGGTGTATATGTGAGCGATAGTTGGCAGTCATAGTGATTTAAAACAAGCAGAGTATTTTCCATAATGCTGACAGTTTTAAAATGCTAAATTAGCTGGGAAAATGTCACAAGGTCTCCGGGGATTGCCCCAGTGCAAACAAGAGACTGACTGAATTCTGACTACATTTCACTGAGGTTGAGTGATCGACTAACCGACTAGTCTGGGAAATGTCAGCAAATCTCTCGGGATTATCTCTGGATGTAATACAGACTCAACCATTCTCCACTATGATGTAAGTGTTGTAATCGTAATTAGATGCATTAGTAACGTATGTGATTAATACGCATTCAAATGAATGCAGGCAGAATTCACTGTGTCTACCATCAGAGCATCAGTGTGCAGCAAGCTTCATTCACAGAGGGGTTTAAATCTGGACCATGTAGGATAACATTAACCCATGACTCAGTGGTGGATTAATACAGTAGTGCCACAAACAGATAGATGCTGCTGCTACACGCTCAAAACATTTTGATGCTAACAATAGAATATTTTTTTCCTCAATAAACAACCAATATTTACGGGAATGTAAGGTGTTGTAAAGGTAGAGAAATATTGGAAACCTAAATAAGCTTGCAGGTTTGTTGTGAGGCCAATTTATCAACCTTCACCCACAAGACTTGAAATTAATTTGCTTTACATCTAAAGACACTGATTTGCAAACACAGAATATAAAATTCACATCAGCTGAATACGCAGTAATAAAAAGGGATTTCATTTGAATGCAGTAATTTGCTTTTAAAAAAAACACGATTGTTCGGCACAGGAAGCGCATGAAGAGTTATTCATTCAGATTTGTGACGCATACGGTGAGATAACAGTAGCTGACTAATACAGCTTCATTTTGACCTTTTTATATGTTTTTCATATTAATCAGAAAACATTTTCTTTATTGCAGAAATGTATTCAATAACTAACAGTACTATGGCCAAGTGCCTTTCAGTAGTATTCTAAATGTGCTACTTTGGCAGGAGCAGACAAGATGACATGATTCATTGATTTTAAAGATGAAGTATTTATGCGTACAGGTTTAGGGATGGCTTTCTGTCTCTTCTAGTTATAATGGACGTGCAATGTCAAGTTGTGCTTCAGACTGAATACTGGTGTATTAAATCACGTTCATGGAGTTACCTGTGGTCTCTCTTCTACATGTGTGTTTTCAGTTCGTGTGTGTTACATTATATTGTAAGTTTATTCTAAAGAAGCAGCTGATTTGGGTTTGATCAGCGTATTCATCTGACTGTCTTCCTTTGTTAGTGCTGTTTGTTACACTGTGCTAATTAAAGGCCATAGACTGCTGATACGACACATGATGTTGTCAAGAAGAAAAAAGCAAAGATGAAATATGAATTTAGTGTCTTTCCAGTAAGATTTTGTTGTGAATCCAACGCGGAAAAGCTGGAAGGAAATATAAATCCATAATCTCGATGAGCAGTTGTGGAATTGAATTACCCAAAATGATCCTGCTTAATTTAGGTTATTATTACATTCACATTGGTGTTTCAGGTACCTATCCTGCCATTTAAGGAAGCATAAGGACATTTCTGTGCATTTTCAGATACCTGCTACACATTTAGCACTCAGTACCTAGTTAAAAATATGAATTAATATTAAAAATGTTAATGCAAGCATTCTAGGTTTAACAGAAAGTGTGTAAAACCGTCTCGTTTGATGACAGTAAGCCACTTGCCAATTCATGAAAAAGCATTTCATACTTGAATGAATACCGTTAACCTTTGTAACAGAACGTCTGACCTTAAAGTTCCACTTTACAACACTTTATCACCACAGCCATTAAAACGGGGCAAGTACTTTGGGTCTATACCTACGAGGCTTTTGGTTTAATTCATTTGAGGATGCAAATCTAAACAACGAACACAGGAGCATTTAATTATCCTGGTCTTGAAATCTCCTTGCAGCAAGATTTTTTTCCCACCCTAACAGATTAATTGGCCATTTATTCAGTAACTGTGCATAATAAATTGTCACACCAGCCACAACACTGTGCCCACCCTGTGAATTCTCCTTAGTCAGCATTTCAAAATGTGATTTCACACATCGTGGTCACCTTTTGTTGCCTTTTCTTTGTGACCTACAGTCTAAAATCATTGCTGAAAAGAGCTGTAAGATTTCTAAGATGTTGACTTTACACTAACCCCTGACATTTATCTGTAATAGTGACTCACATTAAACATACACGTACACACTGGTAGAAATGCGCACACACACTTGGTCTTTTTAAGGCCTAGTGGTCTAATGTGAGCTGTCAGCTCTGCCACATTGTTTTGACTTGTTACAAGGGAAAGTACTCGAGGGGAGAGGCGTGTGTTTTTTTTCTGAACAAATGACTGTGTGTACATTGTCTTTACTACGTCTTCCTCTTTATTTGTGTATGTAAGGAAATTATAGATGACACAGGCTGATGACATGCGTGTGTTTAACATATGTGTGCTCATTTATATAACATGTTTGTGTGTGTGTGTGCGTGTATAACACTGTAGACAGATAATGTTTTCTCATACATGCTCTTTTCATCTCTGGTTGAGTTTTTCCTCCCTATTGAAAACAGATTTGACGAGGCGATCAAACACGCAGACAGTATACAGTACATACTCTTCGAAGAGAATAAACATCATTCACTTTTCACAAACTTTAAAATAAATGACCACATGCACATTAAAATCGTACTTATTTTTCGTCTCGACTCCCTCTTTCTTATCTTTATCAGTAGCGTTCACATTCTGTCCACGATTACCTCCTCTCCATATGCTTCTTAATGCAATAACGTAATGTGAAGGCAGCTAAGCCCTCAGGTGGGATGTATGCATCTGTTTCAGACTGAGCAGCATGTCCATGTGGTGACATCTACAGATGTTGTTGCACGTTCAAGGGTCACTAATCTTGCATTCATGCAAACTATCTTGCTGTCACATATCAACATGGGTCATGGGAAGATGAAGGATACTTGTCCCAAACTATTTTACACTCTTAGGTCAAATATTATTATAACTTTAAGGGCAGTCCTCGTCAGGCTAATGATGCAACACATGTAAACCTTGCATTGATATCAGAGGGTGTGTGCGTGTGTGTGTGTGTGTGTGGTGGTGGCGTGGTGTGTGGGTGGAACAGGCAGTGAGAAAATTCTTGTGAATTCTCAGGGAAGGTGGGAAAATCTGGACGCGGTAAGTGGCGCCGAGACATGCTCCCTGTGCTATGTTCAATTTGCCTGTCAGCAGAGCGCTTACGCCGCTCAATGTTTCGGTTTGCAGGGCGCACCAATTACAGACTAAAGCTGTGGTTGTAGCGGGCAGCCCCCGGGTCTGAATATGTTTAGCCATTTGAAAACGAGGTAGAGATTTGCCATGTAAAGACGCGCACGTTGAGCCAATCATTCCTTGGCATAAGTAACACTTTAGAAGAAACTGATATCGAGGTCAGGGCAACAAAGTGATACCTGAATGTGAAAGAAATGTTGGCAGCTGGGATTTTGATTTTTGCCCTCACATACACACACACGCATACTGACTTTCAAGACACAAGTAGAAGTAGAGACTTTATCTCTTACTGCCACTCTGTTAGTCTGTCTCTCTCCCTGGTACTCTCATCATAGCAGTGCCGCCTTTTGCTATCTCCGTAGCTATCTGTAATGGGCACTATGTTCAAAGCAAAGCAGGGGTGTTTGTGTCTGAGTGTTAAGTGTCTTGGCATGCCTGCCTGTGTGTGCATGTGTGTGCTTCCATGACCTTGCATGCTCTCTCTCCCTCTCTGTCTCCCTTGTCTTCCCTCTCTCAGCCCTCCAGAGTAGTCAGAATCTTCCTTCCAGTCAATTGAAGCCGTTTCCATGTCTAACACCC
This sequence comes from Microctenopoma stevenorrisi, assembly GCA_032270685.1. Classification (NCBI taxonomy): domain Eukaryota; kingdom Metazoa; phylum Chordata; class Actinopteri; order Anabantiformes; family Anabantidae; genus Microctenopoma; species Microctenopoma stevenorrisi. The sequence continues at coordinate 6,948,991 of JAUMTR010000003.1, forward strand.
TGCGCTGCTGCAGGCAATGTACATGTGTGTCTGTGTTGGTGCAAATGAAACAGTCGGCATTTTTGTGTGGGGGTTAGTGTGTGTGTGTGTGCTGCAGGCTAGCCACGACTGTATGATGTCTGCAGAGCACAGGAGGAGGAAAAGGCTATCTTACCGTAAATGAGCAACACTGTAGATGTATGAAAAACTGCATGAGCAGAAGTTTAATCATCCTATTTACTACGTATGTTAATCTAGAGTCTAATTGGAGCTGGTCACGTGAATTTCTATTCTCCATATGATATTTCTATAAGTCATGAACACTATAGTTGGATGTAATTGTATGTTCTAAATAATTCCAATGACATTTGTAATTACAAGACTTTCAAATGAAAAAACAACAACTCAACATACAGTATAAAACAACTATGGTTTGCCTTGGTTATGTTTGCCTGAAATGCCTAAATGGACCTCCATTCATTTACAATGTATGATAATTTAAGCAACATTTTAGGTCTCTTGTTTGTGAAGAAAAATGACCCGTGGTGACATTACACTGGAATCAATAGATGTTACTCTATCTCAGTGAATGCAGTTATATCACAAACACTATACCCTTACTTTTACCTTACAAAATATGTGTCACGAGGCACAAAGAACGATGCAGTGTAGTCCATTAGCACGGGTTTAAGTGAGGAATTTAAGTATCTCATTATCTAAAAGCTATTTTCGAGTTATCTAATTAATATTGGCATCAATGAAAAGTTTTAGTGTTTAATGATGTAATTGTTGTTTCGGAGCATTTCATTAGCATTGCTTGTGATGGAGGCGTTTAGTGAAACATACTCTAGCCTGAGTGTTATCTGACAGGAATTTCATTAGCATTCGTTTTAATGAAGACTTTTAGTGTGTCTAAATGTTGCATTTAATTGTTTTGAGTATAGTGGTTTCAGAGGGGCATTTAGGCATCAAATGAGCAGCTGGAAATTGCTAACAGCCAAAGGCTACACATTTCTGACTACGATTTGGCCATTTTTCATAATTCTTTTCATGGAATACGTGTTCTCTGATCAACTAGAATCGTTTTAGAGGTTATCATTGCATGAGTTAACGCAATCTAAATAAGAAATGTCGAATTTTCTTTCTTCACTAATTCAAATGGTATTGGTTTTATTCCTAAAATGCAGCAACCAGCAAATCTGCAACAGGATGCCGCTCTCAAAGCAGGTGTTTCTACACAGGTGTGGTTTCTGACTTAATTGATCAAGTTAATTGATTAATTAAACATTCAATTATCCCATCATCCCCTCCCGTTAGCCATTATGGTCATCAACTACTCTCGGCCTACGTCCAAATCCTCCACTTGGCTTCAAACGATTTAAATGAGTGCATCTGTCGCAAGCACGGATAGCTAGAATAAATAACAAAACGCAGGCAAAGTGATGGATGTGTGGTTAAAGGGAGCAATGACAAGAGGTCAGATGGATTGGGGGGATGAATGGATGCATGGATACAACAGAGTGAGGGGTTAACCTTTCATGAAAGCAAGTGATCCTGGACGTATCCACTGAAATATTCCCTGTGCTCGTCAGCCGGCAGATTTAACTAACCTTTCTGCTCTTTTGATGCCACAGCTCACATTCTCAGCCATTTTTAGGTTAATTAAAATGCTGCGGGCTTTGTGAACATCAACCGTACTGACTCTGACAATTTTCCACAGCATGACTGAAAATGGTACAACTACCAGAATGTTTTTTTTCAACGTCTTGAAGTGAAGCAAGTAGAAAAAAAAAGCAAACAAGAGTGGAGACTACCCATACATCCATGTGACATGGATGTTGGAGAAATTAGTCAAGCATGTACTAAACGAAGTCGTGACAGATTTTACCTCGCGTTTTCAGACGTAAATGGGTCAAACCATTTTGAATGATGCAGAAAGTAGAATGAGGAGCTTTTTTTGTTAAACGAGTGATTCAGTTGAACTATTTTTAAGCAGAATTCAACATGCATTTTATCCCTGCTGTAATTCCTGCCACCTTTTCTCTGCCACTACCCCTCAGTACACACACACACACACACACGCACACAGGAACATCTCATCCCCTCTTCTCCTCTCTCTCCGTATCACCTCTGTGAATATAGTAGTCATGCGGGGAGCTAATGTCAAACCACCAATTACACAGTCAGTCGCATTTTATCTTCTCGTTCGCTCTCGTTATAGTGTACACACTCACAGCTACCCCCTGACACACAAACACACAACAAGCAACATGGGGACGGGCGCTCCATGCTCCCTTGAAACAATTTCGCCACTAGCTCTACATTTTACTCTCTCTCTCCACATATACTATTCCTCTGACTGTCTCTCAATCTTTTACTTTCTCTCTTACTCCAATACCATTATTCGAACAATCAGCCAGCGCTGTGGCGTTTTCTGCTCCTGACAGTCTCAGCACAGACATGCAAGCACACACACATATACACAATCACACACACGTACACACAGCTAGTGTCTATCTGGGCAGGCTGCCCACTGCATGCTAAGCTAATGAGATTGGCAATGGGCCACATTACCAATATCAGCAGCAACCTTCCTTCCATTCTCTCTCGAATACACACACACAGACACAGACACGCACACGAGATTCACGCTCTGAGACACAAAATCAAACAAACGCAGACACACTGACAGACACGAGTGACTGCACAAGAACAGAAACTAAATCACGTGCACAACGTTATATCCATGAAAACATTTCTGCAGTCAAACCCAAAACAGAGAGCAGGCTGGGAAAGAAAGGAGTCACAAATGAGGGAGTTTAAAATGTACACAATGTCGCGTGCATTCTCACATATCTTTTCTTCAGTCTTGTTGAAAAGAGCTTCTGATGTTTTCTTTCTTCATTGGTGTGAATACATTACTGATCTTTAGAGAAGCACAAACACAAACATACAGTAGATGTCAGAGAAAAAGGTTGATCCACTGCACCGTTCTTGGAACTTCCTGTCCACAAACAACACCAAACGTGGGGAGAAATCACTTTGAATCTGCTTCATTGTGCTTGAAAGCACTAACATGAAATTTTCATGAAGTGGTGGTAGCCCAAAGACTATGAAACTTTAATACTGAATGATATACTTGTTATGGATACATAACAAGTGCATCCTGACTAAGAACAAGAACACTGGCAATTTGGCAGAAAGCATAGAGGACTTGTATGTGTATTTATTTGTACACTTAATCTTGTAAGGACCATTTTGAGCTAAGCTTCCTAGAAGTGAGGATGTTTTAATAGGGTGAGGCGGTGAAGTGCTAAACTTGGACCTCTGACAAACAAATCTACAATGCTAAGAGCAAATCCAGTTATTGGTTCAGTTTATAGAACAGTGTCCCCCAATGTCTTTGACAAAGCTTTGCCAACTTTATTTCACTTGCCAAATTGTTCACGTTTAGAGGTTCTGTCTGCAGACATTTAGTCAACTTTCTGTCTTAAATTTGTGTTAAACTTTGTAGATGGAAGACTGCAATTTTGTAAATTGAAGTGAAAAGCACTGTAACGTGAATTTGGCTTAAAATGTGTATTAATGTAAAACTTAAAATCAGAAGGGAATTTAATATGACGCCAGTCTAAATTAAATTTCTGGCAGAACCGGATTATTAATGGTATGCAGCTAAAGCCCCCTTTTCTTTAAAGTTACACTTTTTTTTGGGAAATGTGTCTATGCTCATTAATGTATGAACAGTTCTACCGAAGGCTTTTTGCCAGTTTCTGTGGTGTCTGTCTCTTTGGCCAGACCAACAATGCTTCCAGCTGGGCCATTTCTTCAAGTCATTCATCATTTACTGAATGAAATAAATGTTTTACAGGGATCCTGCAAAAAATGAAGGAATATTGTTCAGTCTGGGCTAAGAGCCGAGTAAAAATGTCCCAACATTTAAAATTCGCATAACTTCATTTTCTGGGAGAGGCATGCATGCATTTCAAGGAAACATTCAATAGCTTTTGCACATTTTGTCTTTTGAATATGGCATATATTACAGTAATCACATATGTCACAAATGAGTGGAAAATTTTAATTGCAAATCAGGAAACAGTTCCCTTAGCAATCCCTTGGGCAATTTAAAATTAATGACTTTGACAGTTAATAAGACTGACAATAATAATGAATAACAATAATAATCGTTTATTTGTATAACACCTATTGAAACCAGACATAACAAAGACATAAAAAATACTTAAAAAGCCACGTACAGTGAGCGTGCTGCATATCATTCTGCTATGAGAACACATGCATGATCAAGTGTGATATAGGAGACACAGCGGTTCTGTAATATGCACCGGTCATCCACAGCATTAACACCACCTGGTGGTGTTGCATGTTGACTCCCGTCCACCGCAGCATTAAGACAACAAGGCTCATTCAATGCTGTACATGATTTCTGTACACGTGTACAGTTATATAAGATGTGATGTGAATATGTTTGACTCAAATCTTTTTTTTCTCACCCCATTGCTCCAAAATGAAATGTCTTGCCCATTCTCTAATGCCCATCTTTTTTTCAATTCTTGCCATGCTCACATTTCTCACCTTCTATCTAGGATGCACCTAACTGCATCCCTTTTGCCACCCTTCTTTCTTCAGTATATGCATCTCTTTCGCTCCCTCTGTTTTTTTTCTTTCCTCTCATTTTGACAGCCCAACCCACTGCCTGTTGCTACGGTTACCAGACAGCCAGGGAGGTAGGGAGGAAAAAAAGAGCAAAGGAACTAAGGCGGGAAGGGGGGGGGGGGTGCAGAGCATGGGTGCATATGTTTGAAAAAGAGGAGAGAGATATTGGAGATGTGGTGTTGATGTCATAGCGTGGGCTTATTCTTTCTATTTAGATTAAACAATTATGACAGTTAAAGTAACAAACTCTCAGACTTTGCTGCTTTAGAAAAAAAAACTGAGTCATCAGCTTAAGTTAAAAAAAAAAATGTATATCTCTTCCCCCAAATGAACCTGAGAAGGATTATCTCGTACTGCACCTTTATGACGTTATGTTCTTTTGGTCTGTACATTCTCCATTTATATCAAACCTAATGTGGATACGGTTAAAGTATCCTAATCTTTAGTTGCTTATACAACTAGAGACCTGTTCAATAAAAACTGTTTTATAAAGTCTGAAATTTTGGATTTGTTGACAGAATATCACTGATGCTTTCTTCGTGATGTCACCACTAATGGCTGGACTTGGAGATGCAGTAGATGTATAAATGAAAACCTGTGTTACATGTGCAAGACTCTGAGGCTCTAACGAAAGACACAACTTTTGAGAGAGTAGAATCCAGCAGATCTTGGCAAGTCCTGCTTCAGTTTTGACCATTTTTATTCATCTGACAGATTCGATAACTATTTTCCTCGCATCCCACAACTTATTGGAAATGACTGCACACATTTAGGGCTTTAGGGCGTGGATTGTGAGAGTACAGATCTAAACTGGATGCTTTTCTGTATGTGTTTGTACTTACACCAAAGAGTCAAAGGTATATACATAATTTCCATACGGAGATCAATACTGACAAAGACGTCTCTAAGGTTGTAATGAGCTTCCCGGGGTTGTGGTTCTTAAGGTTAACTAAATCTGATCCAGGCCAAGGAATTTAGTTTATTTTTGCTGCTGCTTTGTTCTTGTCAGCATCATAATTCACTGGTTTAAATTATTTAATGCCTGGAACCAATCAATTATTGTCCCCGACTGCTTGTAATCAGTCACAGAGGCAATGAATTGACTGTACACTACACTGTCATCGATTGATAACTATACAAGCTAACGTGGATCCCTGGTTGTTACTATGTGTGACTTGTTGTCCAGAAGATTTACACCAATGGATACGTGCACTTTGAAATCTGTATATCAGTGTTTACGGTGGGATGTCTATTTAGGAAAACTGTCTGAGCTGAATTCGGTCCACGGAGGTCAGAGGAAAGGTTACCCACACTCACTGAAGCAAAATAGGAAACAGTTTGATACTATTTTTTTGTTTTTTTTATACATTTATGTCTTAAATGAGACGTATAAGTATTATTAGTTGACACAGAACAAACAGAGACAGCAAAAGAAAAGAAAAGGGGGCATGTCATGATTTGATAAAAGTCGTGCTTACTGAACCATCAGGATTCTCATGCCTGGATTTTTTTTTTGTTTGTTTGTTTTTTTGTTGTTTTAAAGTTAATTCAAGAAGCGTTGAAATGTTGTGATCGTGTTTCTTTCCAATCTGGTGAACCTGCCAGACTTACTTTCACAGATTTGGAAACACTGAACGTTGTTTTTTAGGGCTTTCAGATCTTTGCCAGGTTTGAGCTGGAGCACCAAATATAAAATGTGAGAGGGAAAAAAATAAATTAATAAACAGATTACGCAAAGCAGTAGTGTGTGGCCTAATTACGCTTTTTCAGTTGCCAAGAAAGATTACTCAGAAATATACTCAAATATAAGAAGATAATGGGAGGGTCTGCTCCAAATAGCAGTGCTGAGAGGAAGCTGCGAATCTGTTTATAATTTGTACTTCTGGAGGAGCGAGAGTACTGTAGGTGGAGTAGGGTTGACCAACTTCATGTCCTAGTTAGAGCAACCACGTGCTTTGCTCAGCTGTCCTAAGCACGATACACAGTAAACGCCTGTTCAACAACAGTAAAACGTCATAGAACTCAGATTAAAGAGAAAATAAAAGCAGTACTTTAAGCTGTGGTGTAGAAAATCACGAAGAACCAGTCAGATATGTTATTTATTCACAACCTCATTTGAATTTTTGAATTTAAACAAGTTTCTTCTAAACATTGAATACTTACTGTGATGATGTCATCCACAGACAAAGCCTAGAGCGGAACAACTTCCCGGGCACTATGACAGCACCTGTGGTGATTTTACTGGCATATTGGAAGAAGTCACAGCTGTAAGCCCTACAGTGAGAAACTGTGCAACTTATTAGGAGACAAACAAACATCCTGTGGGCCTACAGAGTTCATTGACAGTGATGTTACCGTCCAAAGCAACGTAATGAATGCATGATGTTAACCTTTAAAGTAGGGATCTGAAAGTCACATGTCACATGTGTTGCATCCATCCTCCAGCAGTCACACCACAGGTTTGTTCCTTGAGCAAGTTTCCTCCCACCTCTGCAGATGTGTTTAATGACAATCATGAGTCACCTGCTAGATGCGATTGTGTGGGTCCCAGCGGATTTGAGAAATGCATATACAGTATTTACTCAGCTGAAGCCCATCTTGAAGTGCGTATACAGCCGGCTGAAGATTCATTACTCATCCCATCCTAAAACACAGTCAGGATCTTTATCACTACCTCCTAAACATTTAAAATACCTTCTCGTCCTACTGTTCAAATAGCACAATGCACAGGATTCGCGTTGTTTTCCATGATGCACAGGATCATAAACTGCTGTCATATGTCTTTGTTTGGGAGTTTAAGGGTACATTTAGCCTCTTAACAAAGGTTCGAGTATTAAAGTGGGCATGTCTCATGTAATCAATGGTCTAAAAGGTTTTACAAGGCAGTTAGAAGAGATTTCATGTCTTGCCATAGTTGTGTTGTGCTTTATTATCTTAAAGAATGGTCCACTTATGTGCAATTTGTGCGCATTTCTTGCTTGAGGGGATCTCATACAGTCTAGACATCAGTATACCTTGATGAACACGTTCAAGTGTCTTTGTACAGAGCATTTTCTAGCTCAATTGCACAATTTTCTCAAAATATCTGTTTCATGATTAGAGATAGCATGTACAATGTGCTTTGTTACTGTAAGCTGTACGAACAGTAGGCAGTAGTTTGCAGTGCAGCTGACAGCATGACGTCTGTTTATACTCCCCTGGCACTTAGCTACACCTATGCAATTTATACAATCACACCACCACCGCAGATTCGACATGTTTGAAGAAGTTAGTAGTGGTGTTGTAATGGACTTTGTCAAAATGTGTTTCTAAACAGCCTTAACCCTTCAAGGCGGACATTCCTTAGTCCAGTTCAACTCTGCAGAAGCAGGCCAGAGGAAGAAAGCTGCTCTGCCAGTTGCCTTTATAAATATCCATAAGATATTTAGAAGTCAGAGAATTCACAAACATGTAGAAGAAGCGTTGCTACAGTTTGTGCTTGCCCTGTCATAAATCAGAGTACTGGGACACAGCAAACATCAGATGGGCCTTGGGGCTGTTTCACATGCCTTGAGCAGCTAATTTAGCTCACACACTTGCCCTCTATGTCTAAATGATCAGAATGCACAGTTGCATAAAAACAGTAATATGAGCTGAACATTGTTTTGCCACAATGATTCTAATATTTCTATTACTGTGCTTCATTAATTCATTCTGGCTGAGAGGACCTCGACTGCTCTTAATTTGCAATTCCCAGAGAGAAAATATATATCCCTGGTTATGTCTCTGCAAATGATGACCAACATTGGGTAAACATGAGTTTGAAAATGTTTTAAAACCATCTTAGTTAAGGTATTTAAAATGACCCTAGATAATTCTTCCACTGATGATGCTTTGTCATCAGTGGAAGAATTATACTGAATTATATACATTGGCGCACCACATGTTACATGGTTAATTTGTTCATGCATGATAATTATGCTTAAGATGTTTGTTTAGCTGATTAACTCTTGTATAAATGAAGGCTGTAAGCAGAAAAAAGCAGAGGAGATGAATTGTTGCTTAGAGCAATGCGATGTTGTGGAATTGGTCCCGTTGCAAGCCATTGTTTTTGAGTCCTTGTAACAAGACTTGACTTGCTAAATTCTTAACTCCACTTTTTTCTGCACTGTTCAAATCGTGTCCATGTGCAAGCAGTAGCAGATCTAGAGAACTTTACATGGGAAGGGCAAAGCTGTAGAGCTCTAGACATGGTGGCAATGCTGGACCTTGTCGGCGACATTATATAACTATTGAATATTATAATAAACTATTTATTAAGATAAACCTAAGATTATATTTACATTTGTTGGATTTATATAATGAAGTCAGGTTTAAGATATAAAAGGCCTTTGGACAAACAAAAAATTTAGATTTAACAAGTATGATTTTAAGGACATGAGGGTTGGGGGGCAGCTGAGATGCAATGGTTTAAGCGTCAGACTGGAATGTAGAAGGTTGCAGGTTCGAAACCCCGTCTGACTCCTAATCCATCCCCTACCAGGTGTGTCCCTGAGCCAGACACCCAGCGCTAGCT
>JAUMTR010000003.1:6958295-6980032 GCA_032270685.1 Microctenopoma stevenorrisi
CAGAGGGGGAGTTCCCCCCCCCCCCCCCCCCCCAGCACTTCATCTCTACTCTTAAAATGTAACAATACAATTTAGTTGTTGTTAAATTAGAATTAGACAGTTATCCATTTCAGTGGGTATGATAGCTGTGAAGCTAAAGGCTGAATACAGTATTTCGATATTTCAATCATTCAGATCCTTTTGGGGCAGAATAACCTAACTGGATTCTCTCTTTCAAGCAGCAGAATTGCTATTACTGATGGTTATTCAGCGACTAATTGGGACTCCTTTCTGTTAGCCAGGACTTTGTGTGACAATAGCATAATCAGAGAAAAGTAGTCTGCTGTGTGTGTGATCCAGTGGCATGTGTTTGCTTGCTATGGCTATGGAGTGCATGAGCCTGACCCATTTCACTGTATTTTTCAATATCTTAATGAGGGATTGAACAGAGAGATATATTGGCTAAGTGTGAATGCATTCATGTTTGAATGAAGATGCGTTCATATTCTTTATTCCGCTAATAACCATTCGCTTGATCATTTCTTGTATTTCAACATTTGTGTTTGCATGGTAAAAATCAGTCGACGTGGGAACCTACTGTATTTCCTGTATCCAGATTTCCACAGACACAGGTAGAAACTCATCATGTAATAGCATGACGTTCATTTAAGAAGAGGCTCCACAGTACAAAGAAAAGGAACAGGAACACTTTGTGATTTGATTCCTACCATGACATCCATTTCCACAGCTGGCCCACTTTAATGTGAATTTTAAAGAGCTGCATGCACTGTAGGAACCTCTATTATAAATTCATAATCAGATATAGAATAGTTACAGAGGATATTGGGCTGTTCTAAGACCAGACACAACAGCAGTCATTGTTTGAAGTCAGAAAATAATAGGAGACCATTACTTATTATACGCACTAAACAGTGGTGGAGGGGGTTGGCGCTCTTGTCTCTTAGCTAGAAAGGGTCCAACCTGCCAGCCGCCTGTGGCTAGGATGTATGAAGATTACATGTTTCATGCTAATATGGGTTTCCAAGAAAGTGCATACAGTACATATTTTATTGGATACCTACAGCCAAACTGCCAATATCAGGAAATATTGTTTATTTCAGAGGGAGACAGGAACAGCACTTAGTGGATGCAGGTAAAAGTGGTGTTGACTGATATGTTGAACGGATCGGGCTGTGAAATATGGTAAAGGAGTCAATTTGTCCATCCAAGGAACACATGATGTTGTTTAGTGCTAATGTGGAAATGAAATAAGAATTGTAATGGGAAATGAGTAAATTGGAGAGAAATGTTTATCCTGCTGGTATGTTTGTCTCATCTCCTCGACCTCTATGTATACACTGTATCTAGAGACAAGTGGAAATGGAATTTGAATCCTGAGAGTGAATCCTGTGATTGCCCTCTTAGTGAGCTCATCCTGCAGAGGCTGTATGTTTAATACCGGCTGTTGCTATTCAGATATAATGGAGGAAAAGAAACAGAAGCAAATTTGTTTGCAGTCTCTGCAAGGATGGAACTGTGATCTTTTTTTTTTACTTTCTTTCACAGTTGGAAGAGAGACAATGAAAAGAAAATGATGGAAAAAGGCAAAGAACAAAAACAAACTGAAAAAGAAGTGAGAATAAGGCAGTGAGGACACGAGATGAAACATAATGACAGGTGAAGAAAGAGTGGCGGTGAGGACAAATATGTGCAGCAAAAAGGGTAAAGAAGGCAACTTAAACACGAAGCTTCATCTTCTAGTCTACTACTTGGATAGAGTATTACTGCTGTGTGAGTGCCTTTGTGTGTGTGTGTGTGTGCGTGCGTGCGTGTGTGTTTAGCACCTCATTAGTCAGATCGGAGATGATGACATTCAGCAGACACAAATCAATCGTAAGCCCCTAAGACAGTATCAAATCCCTTTCCCTGTTTGACTGCCTTCTTTATTACCTGCTCATCTGTGAAGGTGTATGTATCTACAACATGTTTCCTTAATGTCTGCGCACCTGTTTATACTCAACATGGTAAAGGTGATGGCCTGAATTGTATAAGAAAGATTACCCAAATCTCTACTGTAAACAGTGTAATATCATTTCTTTGACAATTATCACTGCTGAATATGTATATGAATACTGTTTAAATTAGAACAAACTCGATGGATCCCATGCTTGCTCTCACACCATCTTTTGATTGCTTAGAAAACCTGTGCGATTGTGCACTCTACATAGTAAAAAACAGCCTCTGCTTAGCATTCTTTGCCTCCTCTCAGTGACCCACTTTCTTAGAAAGTGGATTTTTTAAAATTTATTAGCAAAAGTGAGTACTTACTCATTCCCATCGTTTCCTGTCAACACAGCTTACTTCTCTCCCACTCCTCTACGCCGCTATCATCGTACAATGCCAGAGGTCCTCTGAGCTGCCATTTAGCGGCTGCCATTAAAGCCAGCATCCTGCAGTTAGAAACATACCCTGCAAATATTATGGCGTATTATTGTAATTTCACATAATTTGGATGTTTCAACCTACAATTTGCTGTGCATGACGCTCATATCTAAGGATGAGCATTGAATACAATATAGACTTATATAATGCTGTGTAATACACCTTTAGTTCAGTATGAGCGGTTGATGAAATTACAAGCAGTGTTCACGGTTTTATAAACTCTTTGAAAAGTTGAGAAAAGAAAAACAGTGGATCATTAAACAGGAAGTGCCATGGGATCTGAAACACACAGATGTGGGTGGGCTGATCAGCTGAACAGCTAAGTATCAGGCAAAATCCAGGAGTTGACAAAAAGATCATTCAGAGTGACTGGAAAGACTGCTCAAGATTGTAGAAGATACTGAGACCAAGATGGCAGCGTCCAGAACTAATTGGCTTCTGTCATGAGGTTGGCAACTGCAACGCAGCGGATGCTTTACTGCAGATTACAACTGGAAATGTATTAATGAGGTCCTCACTTCTTCCAGATCATAGTGGCAATCCTAATTGTCCTTCTTCAACACAATTTTATTCAATTCTATCCCCTGGTTCTCCTCCACGCAGAGATCCACAGAAGAAAGATTTATCTGAAGAACTCCTCTACTTGGTAGCTGGCTGGATTAAAGTCCGTAAATCACATCCACAAAATTACCCTTAGTTCCTCCCCGTAATCGAAAAATCACTTTCCATCCAGAAATTAGGCTTCCAATGGACAAAAGAGAGATCAGCAGAGCTGTAGTCAGGGACGAGCAAGGTCAGTTCCTAGCAGAGAGGCAGGCTAAGGGGTTTAGGCTCAACCAAACAGTTCCTCCAGCAGGTAATTAGCAGAGAACAGGCAAGAACACGCAAGAACCAGGCAGACGTTGGCTGGAATTCTACCACCAGTAATAGGCAATAATTTGGCAAAAGTGACAGGGCAGACAGGTCTATAAATATTTATATCAACAGGTGTAATCACTTACCCAGTCTCGAGCAGACAGGCAGGAAGCGACACATAAGGCACGGGAGAATGTCAGAAGGAAATATTAAAGTGATGAACAGGGACTAAACTGGGACAAATCATTTTGTCAAATTGTGTGCTGACATCGCCATGTGTGAATGGTGATCTATCTTATTAATAATTGTATATATCCGTTTAATTAGATCATCTGTAGGCTCCTGATAAGTTGATTTTACTAATGGGCATAGACCGTGGACCTCATATTTAGTGGAAAGTAGATGACGTGCTAGCCGCAGCCATTCTTCGAATTCTTCGTTACTGAAATGTACTTCAGTGAAACCCTTACACTGCTCAAAGAGTTTAGGACATAACACCATACCGTCAACAATTATCTCTGCTAAGAATAATCACGGAGACCACTCAAAGAACAGGTCAACGGAGGACGTGTGCTGACTTTCAAAGTCTAATCACATTCAAAATGAAAAGGCATTATTGTAAAATAACATTAGAATGAAGGTAACAATCAATTGAATGCTGGGTAATTTACAACACTTACGTGTAATTTTGTAGGAGGGCATAAAAGCTTTGTAGAATTGCTAATGTATTCAGCAGTAAATATGTTTCCACAACTCACCAACAATATGGAACAGTGACGGTTTCCATCTACTGTATATACATTTGTGCTCTGCAGGACTTCATGTGTCCAGTTTTGACTGACCAAAAGACGGATTCTCAGTTTAAATGGTGTTAAATATATAATTTACATTTCAATCACTTTAAGAGGTTTACTGAGGTGAAGACATAATGTTTTTGTGTGGTAGGAGTTAGTCTTTTGTACCAGTTTACCTGTATTTGAAGATAGAACTGAAGCCAGGTTTGGCAAGGTTCATTACATTTATGTTGCCGAGGAATTAAACACACAACTCCCACACAAAAGTCAACAGCAAATCCTGGCATCTATAAACTCATCTGCCTCCACACTTTCTCTTTGCTCTCTGATCACACTCCCACCTTCCTGCCACTGCACTAACATCTGGACTTACACATTCACATCACACTCAATATTGTAATACTCTATATAACGACAGATAACAATATCCTAATGGGATAGCAGCCCGTGTCAGCTTAAAATGGGCTAGCAAGCAATTCAGAAACAGCTTTTTAGGTAACACCTAAAGACCTAATGGAAGGGTTGATTGTGCTGGCTGAATTATTTTATAGTTTTGTTCATTTTTCTGCCAGTATTGAACGATCGTTAATGATTATGTCACGAACAAGCGAATGCCATCATTGTTGTACTTAGTTGTATATTACAGTTAAGTTTGCTGACCACAAACTGCTCCTGATGAGCTGGGGCACAATGTGGTCGGAAGTCGGGTTGCATGTCCATTACACGCACATAGAAACTGACGCACAGAGACAGACGAATATTCACGCTCACATTCACACCCACTGGCAATCTAGATTCACAAGTGAAGCCGCATGTCTTTTGCCTGTGGGAGGAAACCGGAGCAAGGAACGGAGAAAACGTGCAAACGCTACGAAGGAAAGCACCAGACGGCTGCCAAATTCTAAAAAATTATATTTTCCCACTTACCCTAATATTTCCAAATAAATATTTGATGTTTTATGGCAGTTGGGTCTACTGGTAATTTTTATTCCCGTTATGGCTGAAGCTTTGCTGTAGCGAGGAGACGATACGTGTTCTTATGTGGACATGTTTATGAAAGTAAAGACGCTTGACCACCTGCAGTGGATTCACTGAGAGTTCACGGAAAGAGTTGCACATCTGAGTCTGTATCAATCTATCAGTCTCACTTCTTGCCCGCTGCTCCTCCACTATGATTCCCTCAGCGTAACAGAGTCTCCTCTGTTCTCATCGTTTCTGAGTATGTCCCATTTGTTTACAGTTTTCTCAAATCTTGTCTTTTTTTTTATAATGCGCACTTTGTCTTCTGCTTCCGTTCTCTTTTTCTTTCTTCTTATTGCAATCTCGTCGTCGCCTCTGGCCTCTGACTGACAGTGTTATAAATTGATTTTCGGCCCGGTGTGTTCCCTCTGTCTCTCTAGGCATTTCCCTTATTTAGACTCAACCACTCCAGGTTATAGTCGACACCGTGGGCTGATTGTCAGTCAGTGGCAGCATGGAGCAGTCTAATTCTTGGCTGACAAGCGTTCCTGACAGCAGGAACCAATGGGACGTTTCAAACATGCTTACTCTCTCTTGCTCTGATTCTCTGTTGCATGTTTACCTTTGCCATCTCTCTTTCTTCTCTCCTCTCTTTCCCTGTCTGCCCCTGCCACTCCACTCTTTTTTCAGTTGCCCTTTTTTGCTTCTGAGCTGTCTACCTTTCCGTTGCTCTGTCACACCCTTTCCTCAGTGTTACTTTCTCCCTCACTATTCAAACCCCCCTAAGAAAAAAAATGTTTTCCACAGACATGGGCAAATAAAATACATTGACTATCACCGCACTGAGGCACTCACATGCATGTGCACAAATAAACTCATATTTAATTTTACCCCTTGAGCTTGATTTACTATGATCTAATTTACCAGTATGTGGCACTGAAAAAGCCATTCTCTAATCATAGTTAAGTCTGTGAGATTAGACAGAGTAACCCTTTAAGTGAATACAGTATCACTAAGTTCCCCAGAGTGTGAAAAACTAGTGGACGTGGCAGTGAGATGAAATGAACAATAAGACAAATGGGGATGGAGAGTGAGACACAGAAATGGAAGTTTTGCTGAAGTGGACTATCACAATACTTTAGACGATGAGTGTAATGCATTACACAATGTGTGTGCACAGCCACACAGATGGACTATGTGTCATATGGAGACATTGCTAGCCTCCAATGAAGGAACTCAGGGCGCCCACCGACCTTGAGGTGGTACCACAGGTCCCATTCAAATGAAGAATGGGACAATTTCACTTTTTCCTCATTTAGCAGGCAGTGGAAATTGCTATATTGATCATTGGGTTCCCTGTGGAAAATGACACACTTAGCAATTGATTTTATTCTCTCTGAATTATCAGGCTTCCCCCTGCATGTGTGAAGTAAAAATAATCTTACTATATGCCAATGTCAGAGTTTAATTAATTTATATTATTTCACCCTCTACTTCAGAAAGTTTTAATAACTTCTTTATGAGGCTGGTCAGGGTTAGACACCGTCAGCATGAATTATCCTTCTGGCAGGGGCATATACTGTACTTCTGTATAAAAAATCTAACAGGGCGTGGGGGTGTTGTTCCAGGTATCCTTGAGAAGATAAAATGCAAATGTACATTTTAAAGTTTCATTTGTGTAGATAATAATGCGCAGGAGTGTATAAATCTCTGACCGTGCTGTGAAGAAGCACAGTGCTGCAGAGACCCATCGGATTTTTAACACTACAACACTAAGAGTTAAATTTTTACATAATGGCTTCACCAACATTGTATGAGCACATCAGCAGCGTACATCACTGAGCCAACACAGACAGACACTGCCATTCTCACCCACTCATGCAAACTCAACAAGAAGAGTTCCAGGGACTCTTGTTGTGCGGTAGCAGTGGTTAGTAGTCATGCGTTATTTAAAGTCACTAAATTAAGCACTAAATCAGCATTTGTCTATTACAAGTTGTACAGGACTGTCTTGAAATGGTTTGATGATTACCAGAGCAAGCTGATAAGCTTGTTTTTTTTCTCCTGCAGTGAATTATCTAAGACATTCAAGCTGAGATATTGCTTTGAGGAAGGAGATCAAGCCTATATTACAGACCAGGGTTCATTAAATCCACTCAATTCAAGAAGCAGATTTTCTTCTTTGTCTTTAAGCTTCTTTTATCCAGGAAAGGTTTTGCTGAGCACGCATGCACTTTTCCAACTAAACCCTGTTCCTCATTAGTACCAGTGCATATATTCACACCTGGGAGCCACCCGGTCCAACCACAAATCTTTCACTGTTTGCCTATTAGCATGTCTATTTAAGTCTTTGGGGAAAGTGCCTTCCTTTAAATGAATTCCAACCCCATATTTTTCTTATAATATTTTAGTATTGAACACACGCCCTAAACTAGATAGGTGGTTCTACAAAGTTTGTCCTATTCTTTAGGGAGGCAGGCACCTGTGGTCATGTTGAATTTATGGCATTTTATGGATTCCACTGGTGAGCTGCTTTCATGCCAAAGATATACGTTTTTTTTAGGTTTGTGGTGAGGTGAGGATGGGATAAGTGGCAACGTCGGGGTTGTGGAGGAGGCTTCTCATTCCTAGGCATGCATTTGTATGTGCATGAGACGAAAGTGCCCAAGTGTTTGAGAATGGTAAATGTAAAAGGGATCGAATGGGAAAAAGGTTTAAGTGGTCAAGGTGTTCAATAAGCTGCACTAATGGGAGATTTTTGTCTCTATCCTTTTTTATTTGCCTGTATGTGTGTGCACATTAGTGTGTTTCCGTATGTATATGCAACACTATGTGTGCAGGTGATCAAACAGCCCCGTCTTTCTGTGGACCTGTGCTTGTGTGTGCATGTGCAAGTGGAGAAGGCCTGTCAGTTTCGGTCTGGTAGTCAGCATAATTAGAAGTCTCTCTTTTACCCGTCTCCTTCTCAGTGTTTCTCTCGCCTCTCTTCCCTCTCCATCCCTCATTTACTCTCCCTTCCTCTTTTCTATTTCTTCCCTTCTCCCTCTTTCTACCTCCTGCACACTGCCCCTATCCCTCTGAGTGATGACTTTTAAATCATCCTTTCGTTCTTTGCACTGTGATGAATGGTGGGAAAATGGTCCTCTTCTCTCTGTTTATTCTTTTTTCCATCCCTGTCCTTCTGTCCATATTTTATTCACACTATTCTTTAGTCCAGCTATTCACTTTTATGTAGTTATTCATTTGAACAAAGACAACCCGAAACTGTGAAGTTCAGATGAAATTGTGATTGAGTAAAATGTCCCTGTGTCGACTGAAAGAAAGATTAGAAATCAAAGAAATACTTGTGTAGCCATTGTGCATTTTTCTTTTGTTGGACTTATTACTTAGTTAGTATGACGTTTTGACTTGCATTAGTATTTAATGCACACAGGTTACTTTACTGCTACTGAGAAAAAGCTGCAATGAAAAATAAACCACAAATACAAGCGTACGCCAAATTCAATTTTCAACTCAAATCTCCATACACTCAAGGCTGCAAACAACACGACCAGTGTTGCAGTTTTCCAAACCAAGTCTATTTTTTAAGATTTTATTTTTGCATTAAATTCTGACAGTAGTTAGTCCAGTGATGTTGTTGCCATGTTCCACGACATGTTCTGTTGATGGGCCATAACTAACTCTTTTAGCTGCAAGTGCATAAGTTGATGCAGCACTAATTTAAATAAAGTCCCAATTGTTCATTATATTATCCTTGCTGTGTATTCCTGTCTTTTCTCTGGCAGATTTAATTTTTGTGAACAAATAAAGCTCTATTGTGCAGCTAATCCTGAGACTTGTCCAAACACTGTCAAAAAACCTCTTACAGGAATTTGCCATTAATTTCTTTTTC
Organism: Microctenopoma stevenorrisi; assembly: GCA_032270685.1. Taxonomy (NCBI): domain Eukaryota; kingdom Metazoa; phylum Chordata; class Actinopteri; order Anabantiformes; family Anabantidae; genus Microctenopoma; species Microctenopoma stevenorrisi. The sequence goes on from JAUMTR010000003.1 coordinate 6,967,218, forward strand.
ATAACGTTCAAAACTGGTATGAACGCAACAATACAGTAGATCTTTTTTTAAATTATTATTAATATTAGATGTCTTGTAACATTAAAGTAAGAATGTGTAATTTTACATTAAGAATGTGCTGTGTTTTTTACATGGTTGTGTTCTTTTTACACTGTAATTCTGTAATAACATCTCTGCAAATAAAAAGCGGGAAAGTTATTCAAAATAAACCTATAAGTTTTCATCGGGGAAATGTGTAAACAGTGCAGTAACCCCTATTTTTAAGTTGTTTAGGTAAGTTGGGCATGTCTTAGGGCTTCTCGCGTCTTATTCTTGCTACATTTTGTTTGTTATGTTGAGGCTTTTGGATTTCAGATTGCATCTTGGTCATTTATGTAGTTATTAGACACAGACATTTTACACTATAAGTGTAGGTGGTTGCACCATTAGTGGCGTTGTTCCTTGTTCAAGGTAAGCTTGTTGATTGTGATGCAGTGGTTAATATGCTGTTAGAGAAAAAAGAAAGTAGTCTTTCTGGTTACGAGAATAAATTATGGTGTCAACATGCTTTTGTCATTGGCATGTAGAAAATGGAGGACCCAAACGCAGACCAGGACAGGAGAGGGTTCAAACATAGAAATGTTAATATGAATTAACATAACAGATATACATACATGTATATAAATTGTAGTTATTGGTTTATCTTTAAACCAAAGACAAGTGCTTACCACTAAATAAGCAATGGTCTACTATCATTTAAGAAGATCAAACCATAATAAAGTTTCATTTATTTTTTGTGTGTTTACGGAAATTAACTTTGGTAAAATGTTTTTTTATTTTGCACAACTGTAATTCTACAAACCATAGACTGTATGGTTTCTACAGTCTATGGCGACTTACCATAATATAGCATTCGGTACCATAATTTAACCTTGTGATCTTGAAGCACAGCTTCATGTCATCAAACTGTGTTACAGCATCAAAGGGCCAAGCAGTAGACCGACACCTTAATTGCAGTAATATATGCACCAATCAGTATGTTTATTTGGCAGTATGTTTATTATTTAAATTCTGGAATCCACCAATCTATATTTTTCTCCATTTGATGCGTCTAGTCTTTATTGAACGTTTATTTTCTGATACTTAATGTAGTCATAGGTATGAGTTCAATAGCTTCTCATTAATATAATCATTACCAGCATTCCATCTGCGTGAGGTGAGATGAGAAAAAAGTGACTGTATATTTGGTTTTAGAAATACTGTTAGGTTTGTAGGTCTGTATGCATATGCGTGTGTCTCTCATATGGCTCTGCCTGTCCCTCCTGGGTTCTCAACATCCTAGCTCTGATTTGTTGTGAAGGTACAGAGATACCGGCCCCTAATTGCAGCTCAGACTGCCATTGGTCATTATATCCATGACTGTGATGGCCTTGGAATAGTCTGGTTGAATGTGGGTTGGACAAACACAGCACACACACACACACACATATGTGGGGACAGTTTTGGGTTGGGATTCTATCTCGGATAATTGGTTGGAAAAAGCATTCAGTGGGATCGTCTTGTTGTCCCTGTGACCCAGTCTACCATGGTAAATAACGAGACTCAATAACGAGAGGCAAGTGGATGATCAACCTGATTTGAGCTTTGCACTCAGAGGAGGTCGATCAAGGCCGAGGAGTTCAAGAACTTTAAACATACCATCAGAGCAATTTTCAGTGAAACACTTTCAGTGAAACTTAATACCCCCAAAGCCATACTGCTGCAGTATCAAACACTCAGTGAGGAGCTGAAATACATATTGATAATGTGTCATTAAAAACAGGCAAAAACATAGTTACACTGGAGAAAAGAGCTATATTATTATAATTTAAGTTTACAGTCAACAGTCATGGAGCTATAGCTAATTACACCATTTCTCACTAAGGAGACAATCAAGCCCAATATAACACCATGTTTCTTCACTTCTGAAGTGTCCTTGAGCAGGATGATGCTGAATGCCTACCAGCATAGTGTTTCTGCTTTGTACAGTAAGCTGACTCTGCAGTCTGACTTCCCTGTGGGGTGGAAGAAGTGAAGAGTTTGTCCATTGGGGATCGATAGAGCATAGCAAAAAAATGCTCTGGACCAACTTCACTCCTCCAACACGCCGAGGTTTCCAACTCACACCTGTGGTGCGTTTGATATAAAAAGGATCATTAAGATCAAAGGGAGAAGATAATGATCGTGATGTGAACCGTGAAGTCCAAGGAGATCAATTACATTTACATTTTACAATTTAGGCATTTAGCCGGCACTGTAACCCAGAGAGATTAAGAATAAGTACAGCGGCAGAATTGGCTTCACTTCTAATTTATCAGTACAAGCAGGCTGTAAAACGAAGTGCAGAGGATAAAAACAAGCTGGACAGTCTCGCTCTCTTATCCATGTGAACAATTGCTTTGAAAATCCCATATCACCTTTCCATTATACTGTACACTACTCTGATTAGTAGTTCTAATTACATTTTTACTCTGCATACAGTACTTATTTTTACCCGTTTATCTTCTAGATAAACTAGTTTGCAGGGTAACATTTATGCTGCATAGCAACAACCCTTTTTGCCTACATGCTAAGCTGACAAACCTACTAACTTGATACACACTCTTCTTCCTTACTAAGTGGCCATGGTACATTACCTCTCATCCTAACCTACTCTTCCAGCCAGCCTAACACCACAAACTCCCTTACCTCAAACGAGTAAACACATTGTCTATCAGGTATACTGCACACTGTCTGTCTCTACAATCAAATATAAATTACTGAGTCAGGTTCAAAGACTTCGGTAAAGCAGACTCAAAACCGACTTGTCATTGTTGCACTTTGACATGTCAGTAACTGAGTGGCAAAAACAAAGAAATAGCCAGCTTTTGATCTTTTAGAAGCACACAGGGAGATGGGGATGATAATTCTTTGATCACTTACTGAGTTCCCCTCTCAAGTCAAGTGCAAGGGTAGCGCAGTGGAAGCTGAGTTCCCAGTCAGCCTGACTAACTGGTAAATGTGAATCCGAGCTCTTTGGGTGCTGTTCTGAGACAGACCCTGCCTTGTACTCTCGCTGTGCCAGTGAAAAGATTATTTCTAGTAAACCACAGGTACAGTATGTGATTGATTTTATTTCAGACCACTTCATACTTTATAGCATATACATTAGTACTAAACTGACATAATAAATTAATATTAGACTGGCTCAATAGGTAATTTAACAAAATAAATATACTGTATCTAGTGCCATGTAATGCTGTTGAATTGGGAGGCCTACAGGGCAGTTGTGTGCGTGCGTGTAATTAATAGCACCTGCGTATGTGTTTCTTGTGAAGTACTGCAGTAGTTATCACGCCCACTAATTCTGACTACAAGCCGAAAGGAATATATTAACACACACAAAGACACAAATACCTGGATGGCAATACAAAATGAAATAAAGCCATGTTAAATGAATTGTTCTCTCTTTTGTCTCTCAGGTTTCATCTACACGTGTGGCGGAACACTGAAGGGCCGGAACGGCAGTATAGAATCGCCAGGATTTCCCTATGGTTACCCAAATGGGGCAAACTGTACGTGGGTCATTGTTGGTGAGGAAGGAAGCAGGATCCAACTCATCTTCCTGTCATTTGCTATAGAAGAAGAATATGACTTCCTGTCCTTGTACGATGGACATCCCCATCCTGCTAACTTCAGGACCAGGTAGGACCAGTAGTAGAAACACCTGTTGTGTCACATGGTAACATAGGTGCACGTATATTACCTATTACTTATTATTGAGCTGTTTGTGTGGATACAGTATAGCACACTTGAGGTAAGTAGCCTCGGAGTCCTTTGTGTAATTCTTCAGACCTGTGCTCTGCAAAACAATTGCTAATTGAATCTTTTGTCATTTTATTTGTATTTGGCAATAACTGCTTTGTGGTTTTGCTTATTAATTGAGCTGTTATAAGCCAATAGTCAATTATGCTTAGGTTCCAATTCATTTTTGGAAAGCACCTACTATTTGACACCTTCATAAGTGTTTTTTTCTGCATAGACAAGTGCTAAGCAGGCTTTTCTTCAGCAATAGTTTTGCATTGGAATAAATCACTTCCTTTTAGTTATTGAACAATTTTATCAAGCTCCTCTTTCCAAACACACTACGAAGTAAGAAACTAATTTCAGATATATGATTCTATAAACTCTCCTTGCTTTATGATTTTATCACCCAATCAGTAGTGCCTAACAGCAACTTATTATTAAGTTATTCTTTAGGAGTCCTGTTGCATTTTCACACGACTCGACACTGAGATGGTTTATACGTAGGTTTGACAGATGTTATTCCAGAAGAACAGTCTTTGTTGCCGCCGTTGACTCATATAGTATTTCAGTTTTGATAAGGTGAAGGGATGTTTTAGCTGATTTATTCACACAGAAGAAGCCCTTGAAATTAGACTTTGAGTTATTCGTCACACGAAGCATTTGCAAACATTTAAATCTGCCGACTAAAGCTGACGACAAACAAAACTGAAAAGCTCCACCAATAAAAATCTAATATTTACAGCGAAATGTCACGAGTTGCATGCATCTTGCATTACGCTACAGCAAACCGTATGTGTTAGCTGTGGAAACAACGTGACAACTCTCTGTGTCTTGGTTACAGCACATACACATTAGCACCTACAGTATCTGTAAATGTTTAAATGTTTTTTGAGGCAAACTTAGGATTCATCACCACATTTTAAGCAACTTTAAAATAATCTGAATCTTGGTGCTATTGTGCTTTACTCCATTTGAAAGGTTTTAATCAACAACTGGAAAGATCTATCCTACACAATGGAAAGAGTGAATAAAAATCTGTTTTGCATCTCTCACTGGAAGAATTAGCAGCCAGACTATTCACTGTCACCACAGGAGAATTTTCTTATCTAGAATTGCATTGTCAACGTCGGACAGGAGCTCCCACTGTTTATGGGGTTCTGGGTAAGGTCAGAAAAGGATTTCTTTAATTACATCAGGCATCTATGAGAGGCAGCTACTGCTGACACATGGCTAGGCAAGGAAATCTGGTTTGGTTCAGTTGAGGAAAAAGGATTTGGGTCATAGAAAGATGAAATGAGTCCTCTTCAAACTTGGTTGGTTGCTGAAAAGCAATTCTCCTGCTGTGGGGAATGAACCATGTTCTTTTGGTTCAACGGGCATCACTTCTAATCAGCCAGCTGCAATAATCAAACTCAGATAATCCAGTGGCTTTTAATGCTCAAATGGCCATACGCAGTTAATTACCAAGGAAGCAATAGAATGGAATATAATAGAAATGTATGGCCATGAGATTTTCCTATGTTTTCTGCAGGCGAGAAAGAGAGAGTACAAACAGAGAGGAGGAGAAAATGAAAGATGCCCTCTATGCTTATATTGGTTGATTAGGATTCCCCGCTTATCTGAGATAACAGGAAATGATTTGCTGTATGAGTGCACGTGCACATGCATTGGGTGTGTGTGTGTGTGTGTGTGAGGAAGTTTTATGGTCGGCATAGTTACAATCACCCTGCTAGTTAAACCAAATTACCACTGCCGTCTCATTCTCTCTCTCTCTCATTCTCATTCTCTCTCTCTCTCTCTCTTTGTTTTTTCTTCTATATCTTTTACTCCTTCTCACACAAAAACACATGCACAAGGACACAGGGCAAAATGGTGATTAAAAGGTCACTTTCATTAATAAGGAAACTGTAATTATGGGTACAGATTATAGGTACAGTGACAGGAATCACACACTCACACAGAAACACACTATGCATGTCTGTATTTACACCTCACATATTACACGTCCTGTCTCATACTACATGTGATGACACATTCAAGACACCACACATGCCACTCTCCACGTTCTGAACTCTGTAAACTATCGCCATCAATACTTCCTTCTGGCGCACACAAACACAGCGGGAAAATCAAAGGCATCATTTTCAAAATTGTTTGAAAATTGCCAATAATGACAGTTTTTTTTTTTCCGAATTGTGACATTACAGCAAGGTGAGGCTGCTTGTCCTCAAATCAGGGTTACATCTATTCATGGGTTTCGCCACAAACACTTCAATCAGCAAGTGAAAGTGTTTCTCCAGTGGTAAGTTTTCATAAACAAGTAAAGGGCACCTCCCTTGATTACTGCATGCTGTAGAACTACAGTCTAACTTGGCCTGTTGACAGCACAGCAAGCGTGTGAAATGTTGGTGGGGCTGATGAATCATATTATTAACTGGCTTTCATGTTAAACATAGATTCAAGCACTGTGAAATAACAATTCCTCCCTGCCACACTCCTCTATTATTTATTGACCCGGTCTGGAAGTTGGCATTACTGATGATGTGAACTGTTTGGAGCTGTGGGCCTTGTTTCACACATGTCGTGTTAATTTAGTGTTTCTGTGTGGTCACCTCTGGGTCAAAGCAGGTTTAATGTTTCTGTGTCCACAAGCTTTTGAGAGCATTCAAACATATATATACATATATTATGTTATCTTATAGTTGTGTGTGTGCGTGTGTGAATTAATTAATTCCAAAAACAAGATACGTCATGAGCTACTTAACGGCAAAGCCGGGAATACTTGGAAGAAATATCAGCTAATAAATGATTGTACTAACATTTCTACCCCAGCTTTCCAGGGAGACTTTTCTTAATTAAAGTGATAAAATGTTTTAATTATGGTGATTAAATAATTTAATTAAACCCAGATCTTTATTAAAATGCATAAATGATCTAATTGATTATGTACTTTGTTAATCTTGTAATTGCTATTGTATATGACTAGTGCAACTTACCTTTATTAAGACAAAAAACAGAAGGGAAACAAAACGAAGAGCCAGAGGAAACGAAAGTGGAAGAAAAAAAACAGTAGCACGTGTCACAAAATGAAGCTTGTGACGCATCAATTAAACACTGATGTCCTGTTTTGAGCTTTTTCAGTACATTACATTGATACATTGAGTGAGTTGGTTATTAATAACACTAATAACAATAATCATTGTCTGTTGTCTGTGCAGAAGTATTTTCCAGCTCACTTTATGTCAGTATGAGGGTGAGCCCTCTTCGGGTTTATGGCTGCCTGGGCACCAGGATAATCCAATAAACCATCCATAATTGTGATACTAGCATGCACATTAACATACTCATTAACAGAGAAGGCAGAGGCACAAAAGAGAGATGAAGAAGAAAACAGGGAAATCTGTGACAGAGGCAAGAGTTAAAAGGCAACGACAAAGTGGATTTGAATGTAATCATTTTGAATTAAATGGGAGCCTCCTGAGGTGTACTTGATCCTGAGAGGCTCCTAAACAGACAGTGTGGCATTTTGAAATTAAATTGTTAATTGTCTTCATTGGTCGTTTGTCACATTTTGTTATTGGTTCTTCAACGTAAGGACATTTTTATATGAACGTCTATTTGCTTTTCAATTAATAGAAATGCTAGTTCACATTTATCATTTATAATAATATAACAAACACAAAGTTAAAAAATAATTTTTTTCAACAGCCTAAATACCTAAACAGCCCTGAATGAATGCACCACATATAAGCAAATGTTTTCTTCTTGGACACCAGTATATTGCTTTTAAATACAGTTTTACACTGTCCAAGGACCGTAGCTTAATCATTGTTTATTTATTCTTTTGAGGCTGACAGGCAAGCCCTGTTTGGTTTGTAGAAAACCTGTATAGTTATATTATAAATGTCGTTGAGTTATGTTATATTATATATATAAATATTGCTCACTTTTACCTTGTTACGTTTTTGTCCAGTCACTGTATGCAGCTGTTTGCAGAGGTCTTCCTGTGTCACCAGCCACTATTAAAAAGGACCAGCATTGTTGTTTAGTCAGAGTACATTTGAAAGGATACTGAGGTAGCCGTACATAAACTGTTGGACTAAAGGATGTGTGACAACAAGTAGACTTTTATGTCTTGTCTGTCTTGGAATTTTTTGCCAGAGTTTTAAAATTAAAGTGGGAAATAACCCGATTGGACATTTGATTTGAATGTTGCTTATGTGCAAAAGCTTTGACAAATGCTTAAGTGAAAATTGGTCAGTGCTGTCAACATGAGAAATAAATCCAAGTCATTTTTGCTAATTGCAAAAGAAAGTGGGTCAGAAAACTCTGAATATAATCCAATTGGAAATTGATAAATCAGTCCACATGAAACAAGGAATTGTCTCAGAAGATTAATTGAAAGCAATTCAAAAGCCTTGAATGTAGCACTTACTAAAACACTGCATTTGGGCTCTTTTGTGAATAGCACCAACCTTCCTACCCTGACATGAAAATCTGTTCCTATTTAAAAATGTATATCCAGGAGAACATGCTTCACTGAGGAGGTATCTACACCAACCTTTATTTCTGTTCAAACAAAGTCAAGTCTGCTTAAGGAAATCAATAAAAAAAAAATGAATTTACCATCAATTTCACACATCCAGGGTACAAGCAGGATAATATATAATAATAATTTAACAGTTAATAACATTAATAAATAATGAATAAAGTTAGCGCCGTAATGTTACAAAACCTTGCTGTGTAGATTTTCACATGGACCCTTTTACAAGATGTTTCTTAACGCACAAACAATTCTACAATTCTACACCTGACGGTAGAAATATGTTGTTTAATGCGGGGGTGTGTCTTTTTCTTTAACGTCACGTTACCTCGCGAGGCTCCGCGTGGTTAACGTGCGGACGCGTAAAGATAATGTTGCCAGGTCTGTATGTTTTTCCGGTTCCGCCAGCTCAGTTTTACAATGTAAACACTGACCCACGTTGTCCTCCTTGAATATCCTTGTTGAATGCTCATCAATTATAACAGTCCGTGTGAAACACAAACGGAAATTGCGGCTGCAAATGTGCCCGAGCCCGGACCCCCAGATGGACATTCGCCGTGTAAGACGCACCCACTTTTACCCCCCAGTTTCGGGGAAGAAAAAGTGTGTCTTATATGGCGTAAAATACGGTAAGTTAAGTGTCTTAAGATTGACTCCCACACATATGATATACTTTTAGATTGTATATATTATAATAAATCTTGTTAGAATTGAGACAATTGTGTTTAATTCATCAAAGAAGCTAATTTTGAATACCTTAAAATTTCATGATTCAAACCATTGTCAGATGTTCGTATACACAATCCATTGTTTTTTCTTGTGTGACTATGACTCATAGGCTATGACTATGAGCATATAACAAAAGTTGTAATGTGGACATGTGTTCAGAGAAGGAGGAGGAGGAAAATGGCTGAGCAAACAGAGGAAAAGCCAGAAGGAAGGAAATATGCTTAGGTAACCAATATAGCAGCAGTGAAAGTATCCTCCATTAAAATCAATAAATGGCTCTCTTGCATGAAATGTTGAACAAAACAACATACATATTGTAAATTATTTATTAATGTAGATATTGTAAAGCCGAAGCAGCTCAGGATCAGATTTTATTGTATGTCATAGCCTTTTGAATGCATGCCACAGAAAACGTACTACACACAGCTATTAGCAAATTGTATAATAAATTCTATATAATTATATTATATATTATGGAAAGGTCTGTAAATATGTATAGCCAGACCGTTTTTACAGCATAGATGGGTAAATTAAACTGACTGTCCAGTGTCTGACCAGAGCTACACTAAAGGCCATCCTTACATAGCAACATATACCTGTAACTCAGAGCCTACGAATCTATCAAAATACAGTACATTTGTTCGCTTACCTTGACCCCTTCAGTTTTTGTTTCTAGTCGACCATTTGTATACAATGAAAACCAATCGCGGTATACACTACTGTCCATGCTACTTCTTTTGGGTTACTATATGGTGTCTATTCCTTGGATCCTGTGTCTGCTCTGACCCAGTTTCTATTTGAAACCCTCTCTCGCACGGGTTTTACACCTGGCTGAGTCACATCTGCAACGCCTGCATACGTATGAAACCTAGAAAAAGAGAGAAAGTCATACATACAGTTCCTCTCAAAAATAATACAGGACATATAAATGCACACACACACACACACACATGCAGCTAGTACACACAGGCAAACATGAAAACACACAAACCACAAAGGCCATGGGAAACGGCAGTGTGTGATTGGTGTGAAAATAAATACGGTCTTTGATGTTGGGGCTAAATTCTGGAAATGAACACACTCTTTCTGGAAGAATGCGAGAGGTGTATATGTTAATGTATACGTGTGTGTGAGTGAGTGAGCAGCGTGTGTAAGTGTGAACTGAGGTATGTTTATCCCTGAGGTAGTGGTATTTCATCTCTTCCTGCATCAGTTCTGCCCTGTAGGGGGTAAGAGGTGTGTGTGTGTGTGTGTGTGGGGGGGGGTTAGAAGATCCAAATAGCTTTGCTCAGGTTAAAAAGACAGAAAGGAAGAGAAAAAGAACACTCTTTTTTCTCTGTGGGTTTTTCCTTTAGGCTTCCTTCCCCTGCGTGCTCCTGTGTATGCAACTCAGATCCTCATTTTGTGGTTTCAAGTTTAGAATTACTGTATATTTGCTAGTGCACAGAGTTGTTTGTTTCAGAGACGGAGTAAGCATGCAGTGGCCCAAACTTGACAAAATAACTGCACAATAACGAGACTAAATGAACCCTCACTATTAATGAACTGAACAGGAAACCATAGTAACAATATTAATCTGCAATTATGCAAGTTTATTAAGTAAGTGCACAAAAGTATGTTGGAGCTGGGCATATACTGATATATTTTTACTTGGGGTATATACCTTGCTTACTTTTAGATCTCTACACCCGACAGCAGTAGTATATGTGGTTCGGATTTCCTTTAGAAACACTTAGTTTGTAGAGGCATGCCTTGTAAGTATGCCACAGTATGCGCTCACATCTAAATGTGAAATCACGTCAAAACTTTATCTGCACAGCACAAACAAACTCTGGTCCAAGGTGTGAGTCTAGTCGCTGATGTGTCAGACCTGCACCGTTCACCTGTGGTATGTCTTAGAATAAGAGAAGTGAGCTAGATAACAAACGCAGTAGACATGATACCGACGGCAATACAAGCACTTCATTGGTACCAGTAGTTGGCAGGACAGGCGCTGCCAGAAATGTTCATGAACGTCTGGAAGGTTCTTCTAATGAAAATGGAACTCACTCGCTAATGTGAAACATTTCATTCTGACCACAGATGTATGGTAAAGTCAAACAAGTCTTCCAGGAGAATGACCATAATATAAGCTTTTAAAATTTACATCATAGTGACTTCGTTTACTTCAGTCACTGTTAAAGACAAGAAAAAACCTTCTCTAAGGTAAAAATTCAGATGACACGTTCTTATAATATATCACGCCTTTGAATTGAACCTGAAATGTTTTATGATATAAAAGGTAAAACATGACAGAGCCAAATTATACCAGGATATGAATATTGTACATATTGCCCATCCCTATGGTTTATATAATTAATAAATCAATATACTTAACAGTAAGATGTAAAAGGGGAAAATAAACTACAGGAAACAATGTTCCAAAAGGAAAAAAAAGAATTTAAATATTAGGAAAACACAGCTTAGAGAGCATCCTTGCTGCGGCAACTTGTTTTGCAGTAAACAACATTTTGGAACAGTGGGTGTCCATCAGGTGTCCAATTTGGTGTAAACGATCCCTCCACGAAAGCTTGGAAGAGCGGACATGTTGTGTGGACTTGTTTTGATCTGTGCAGGCTTGGTGGGCATTGCTCAGTGTGCAGGGAAACGCTGTGGGTGGGAGTGTATTTGTACTTTGGGCAGGGATGCTTTCATCAGAAGTTGCAGTTCTATCCTCAGCCATTAAAGGAATCACTAATATTTATATTTACTGTAATGAAAACGGTTCATTGTATTCAGCATGTGGCTCTACAGGAATCCTCTAAAGCATCCGTGACTGCTTAAATATTTGGTAAATATATTTTTGTTGGAAGTTTTACGTCAGAGCTGATTGAAATAAACAGTGTTATGAGATTTGTGCGATATAATTACTCGACAATGATAATCGTTGCTGTCTCAATATAGAGCAACTGGTATCCTCTCTCTCACAGTCTGTCTCCGTCACTGTGTGAATGTAATTCACTCTTTCATCCCTGTGTTTCGTAATGACCGTCTTTCAGTCCCCCCTCTGTGTCTCTCTTTTCACAATATTAATTCAACCCCCCGCTCCCCCCTCCATCTGTTTCTCTCTCAATTTTTCCTGTACAGTAAATGTCATTAATTCAGTAATGATAACCAGCTCTGTTCTTTGCAGCTCAGCCTGCCACAGATTATAATTATAATCATTACAATGATGTTAACAGTGAGTACAGTGTGAAGGAGTTAAATCCCGTGGTGATATATCTCTTCTGAGCTCTTCGGAGCTCCTGTTCTTCATGTCATATTGTGGCCACTGTAACCCGTAGAGATTATGCATGCATGCGTGCATTTAATACACCTGGGACTGCTGTTAATGGATTTTTTTCTCTTCAGTATAATGAGAGAAGAGGGGTTGCAGTTTTACATCATATGCAACATCCCATCTATTACACAGGGCGAATCACATTGTTTATATATGTTTTTTAATTTTCCTACTTAAATATTTCTTAGACCGATGTTAGTTAGCTATTTTTTGGCAGCATAACCACTTCAGAAGGGCAAAGATGAGTACCTACAGTTCTCTGTTCATAAATATTCATAGGCGACTTTACGTAATGTCAGCAAAACATCAACGAACACTTATGGCAGTTGTTGTGGAACCTTTTGCCACAGGAAATCATTTCTTCCTGTGGCCATCAAACTCTTTAATTCCTCCCCTGCTTCCCTCAGTAAGGGGAGAGGG
>JAUMTR010000003.1:6980342-7002179 GCA_032270685.1 Microctenopoma stevenorrisi
GAGAGCGGCTGTATTCATGGCAAACAATTTCCCTCTGGGATTAATAAAGTGTTTTGAATCTTGAATCTTGAATCTTTCGTGTCTGAATATGGCAACAAACAATGTATGTGTGAATGTGGCAAGACAGAATGCTTTCCAGAACTTACAACGCAGGGTCATAAACTGCAAGACGTGCTACAACACCTTCAGCCTCAGAGGTTCAGCATGTCTAGGTGGGCATTTTTGTTCCTTGCTATTTCAAATTGGTCTAATGATATTGAATAAATGGAGTCTGTGTGCTAAGCCTGTTGAGTTGTGCATGGCCCCGGTGATACCCACTTAGACTTGGCCATGCCTGGATCTTCTTAACCCTGTTTGTTTTGCCTAGGAAGCTAATGAGAACCAGGGTGGTGTAACAAGTCAGACAATATACCTTGGATGACTCGCCTGTCTGGTAATATTGACTGTCCTGTGTGTGTATGTGTGTGTCTGCCTGTGTTTTTGTGTGTGTGAAGTTCCAGTAATCCCAGTGGCTAAGCTGGTAATCCCCTCAAGCTGCCCATTAGCCCCTTGACACACACATGTACTGAGTCACACACACACACACACACACACACACAGATACTCCAGGGCTGTCACCCAGGTGTCAGGCAGACTTTTCCTCAGGGATGGATCACTATGATCAGCCACAGAGCTGGCCCACTGCTCCTGGAGGGAAGAATTGAGACATTGGCTGGCAATACACACAGATTAAAGAGAGGGAGACAAAGGCAGAAGATGAAAAGAAGAAGAAAGAAAGTAAAGTTAGAGCTGGTGAGTGAGGGCAGCTGGAAAGGAGGTATGTAGGAGGAAGAGGAAGAAGCAACAAACACAAATAACAATGATTAAAAGAATAAGGGAAAGTTAGTATTTTTGTTCCGTGAAATGGATAATGTTCTCTACTCCACTACTAACTATACAGGGGCGCCTATATTGTGCTAGGTGCTGCTGTTTGTCTTCTTCTGTGGACCTCCTGTTGTATATTGACAGCTCTGTAGTAACATCACTGTCTGTCAGTGACATTAATAAGCATTCTTCATTATTTTGGTCAAACGTACTTTTTATAATTAGGAGGCATTTCTTTAGACTACATGTTTTTCGGAGTCTTAAAGCCACCCACTGTCCCTAGTGAATTTAGTAGTGAACTGTGTGGGCAGAGATAGACATGCTTCTCCCATTATATGAAGACAGCCACGCTGAAGCTCTACTTTTCTGACTCATTCGGTTTGAACACTACTATCCTGATGTGGGATGACACAGGAATCAGTCCTTTTACTATGTCACATAACACAAGCAGGGGGTCACAGTGAGAATGACTCATTCACATTGTTTGTAATTGTTTCTCTGCACCTCTTTTTTGACTCTACAACAATTTCTAGACACACTATTAGTGTTGCTTTTTTATCGTTTCCTTGAATTCATTCAGCTAGAACACGGCTTGGCAACCTGTGGCTCTTTCGTCCCTCTGTCGTTGTTCACTGTGGCTCCAAATAAATAAGGTGTATAAATGGAAATTTAATGTATTTTTTTAGTAAGTTAATATTTTGGAGATTAGGGAGACGTTGCATCATTAAAATAAAACGTTTTCAAAATTTGTGCCCCAGCACTGTAGTGAGTATCATCTCTGCACCAACTTTCGACCGCTGGTAAGCTAACTGTGGATAAATCCGAAAAAGAAAAGTTTCTAATGAAAATGGAACATTTATTAATTAATAGACAAGACTTCAACAAGACTAGATTCAACAAGGTACTGGAAACATTACTGAGAGATATTGGTCCATGTTGACATGATAGCATCACGCAGATGTTGCTGCAGATTTGTCTGCTGCACATCCATGATGCAAATCTCCCATTCCAACACATCCCAAAGGTGATCTATTGGATTGAGATCTGTTGACTGTGGAGGCCATTTGAGTTCAGTGAACTCATTGTCATGTTCAAGAAACCAGTCTGATCGACGCTTTATTACATGGTGCATTATCCTGCTGGAAGTAGTCATCAGAAGATGGGAACACTGTGGTCATAAAGGGATGGACATGGTCAGCAACAACCCTCAGGTTGGCTGTGGCGTTGCAACGTTGATCAGTTAGTACTAAGGGGCCCAAAGTGTGCCAAGTGTCCCCCACACCATTACACCACCACCACCAGCCTGAACCATTGATACAAGGCAGGATGGATCCATGCTTTCATGTTGTTGACCCTATCTTCCGACCCTAACATCTGAATGTAGCATTAGACATCGAAACTTATCATTCCAGACAACATTTTTCCAATCTTCTATTGTGCAATTTCGGTGAGTCTGTGTTAATTGTAGCCTCAGTTTCCTGTTCTTAGCTGACAGGAGGGGCCCCCGGTGTGGTCTTCTGCTGCTTTAGCCCAACTGCCTCAAGGTTGGATGTCTTGTGCGTTCAGAGACGCTCCTCTGCATACCAGGGTCATACAAGTGGTTATTTGAGTTAATCAGCTCGAACAACTCCGGCCATTCTCCTCCGACCCTTTGGCATCAACAGGGCATTTTCGCCCACAGAACTGCTGCTCACTGGATGTTTTACCTTTTTCTGACCATTTTCTGTAAAACCCTAGAGATGGTTGTGCGTGACAATCCCAGAAGATCGGCAGTTTCTGAAAAACTCAGACCAGTCCATATGACACCAACAACCACGCCACGTTCAAGGACACCTAAATCACCTTTCGTACTCATTCTGAAGCTCGGTTCGAACTGCAGCGGTTCGTCTTGACCATGTCAACATGCCTAAATGCATTGGGTTGCCACCATGTTGGCGGGTCAGTAATTTGTGTCAACAAGCAGTTGCACAGGTATACCTCATAAAGTGACCGGTGAGTGTGTATATGCCATGTCTTCTGCATTTTGGGAATCAACGGGCTTTGCCGCTCCAGATATGTTTTATTTGGTGGGAAACGGGTTCAAATGTCTGTTTTATTGCTGAAGGTAGCGGACCCCTTATAAAGACTATAAATACAGTGGTGTGCATAAGTTTGGGCCCCCTTGTTAATGTTCATGATTTTCCTGTATAAATGGTTGGTTGTTACGATAAAAACTTCCAATTAAATATATCATAGAGGAGACACATACAGTGATATTTGACAAGTGAAACAAAGGTGAAAATAATTTGTTAGAGTCCTTGCTTGGCATGCAAGATCTGCAATACTCACTGTACAATTCTTTTGTTCCTACAGTTGTATCCATTGCACAAAAAAACAAAATTCTAACCACAGACTAACAAAGAGTTACTTTACATAAGCAAATAATATAAATGATCTTTGTGCTGTCTGGTTCTTACTGTTTCTCTCTTTCTTGCTGACTCCCTCAGTTCCTGAAGGAAGGAAGGGAAATTAAATAATGATTTAAACTGATCAGGCGCAACATTGTTTAGTAAAGAACACAGACGTCCTTGTTACAATAGCACCTGTCAAGGGGTGGAATATATCAGCCATTAAATGGAAAGTCAGTCTTTGAATTAAGTTATTGTTTTGGCAGAAAAATGGTCAAAAGTAAGTGCATGAGTGACATTGAGATGTATGTTGTGGGAGTTCAACCTATGGAGGTTTCACTTTGCACATTTGCATTTGATTATATAAATACAAGGAACACAATGACTGCGTCTGCAATAATTCTGACAACTGATGTAAAGTCATTACAGAGGAATAGTGCCTGGAAGGTCGACGGATTTACTGCTGTGGCTGATTGTCGTAAACATTAGTGTCTCGTTTACATGCACACTAAAAATTTGATCATTATCCGATTTCTAGAGTTATCAGATTATTAAGTGATCGTGTAACAACATTTTCCAATAACGGCAGTTATCTGATTATGAGAAATTATGAGGAACACCTGGGTTTATTCATACACTTCAATATGATTCATTTTGTTTTTTTTACATCTGCACATGTGTAAAAAAAACAAAAATGTGAAAATCAGAAGTGACGTAGTCACACTGTATGAGGAAGATTAAAGACAACAAACGCTTGCCGTTAGAAAGCCAAGCGTTGATTCTTCTCATGGAACATAATGTGTGCTGTGGTCATGTATTAAAATACCTTACAAAGACCTTGAAGCTGGGCAAACCTTATTCAGCTCAGGTCTGAAGGGAAGTGTGGACATGTGTGTGACCACAGGTGCAGATTTAACCCATGTTACTGTGCCTATCTGAAATGGAGACTGAACTATTACAGGAAACAGCTGTCAACACATAATGATGAGCACATATTGGGAAAAAATGAGCAAGAGTCTAAAAATGGCAGGACTCAATCAATTCAGTTTACGACAGGTGAACTCCCTGCTCAAATTCAGACAAGACAAGATTTCCTTCTTTGATCTTTTTCCACCTTTCAAGTAGAGTAAGAGCATGCAGAAGACACAGACACCAGAAAAAATAAAAGCGCTGGCATAGAGAAATAAGAACAATGTGTGTATCTCTGCTCTATTGCCCTCTCCATTATCCTTCAAGACAGAAATACAAGAATTCAATTAAAAGACCATGTAGTGACCTTAACACACATGCACATGCATGAACACACACAATGTTGATGTATCAATTAATCACTGTCATTTTTGTGACAGCCCCCGTAGCCAGAGTTGGTGATGGGTGTTTGTGTGTCTGTGACGGCTTCGCAGGTTTGCTGCTGGGCTGGGCTAATGGGCGGTCTCCATGTCACACTCCAAGACTTATCTTTTTGTTTGGTTTATACCAGTCCTGCACCCACAGCACATGCTTCACATATACATTTCCTTATTGACTCCCACTATTGTGTTTAAGTCAATAATGGCCCCTTCTTTTGTTGGTTGGTGAGTCAGTAACAACACTTGGTCCTTCTGTGTGTCCTCACCACACTGTGGGAATTTGAACCAGTGTAGAGGTGTATGTTTGTGTGTGAGATTGTAAAATCTGTTCTGATGTATAATGATCTTTGTTACTCCTCTAAAAGTGAGGTGAGCTACAACCGGTTTTATAATGTTTGCGTGTCTGTGTTTTTGTGTGTGTATCCAAGTCATTAGTATGCAGCACTGTGTACTGGCCTTGTGTTATTAAACATTAAAACCAGATGACAGAATATAGCCTGAGCCCTTAGGCTAAAACTAACACAGAAGGACTCACTCAGAGAAATGCACCCTAACACATTTAAGACATTAACGCACAAATCAGCATTTCAACATCATATAGTGAATATACAGGCTACTGGAAAATGTTTCTCTTTCGCTGATTTTTTCTATTTAAACATGTTTAAACATATTTGAGTAAAATAAAATTATTTTCACACCTTCCATTCCAGGGTTTTTTTTTTTAAGCGAAGGGTTCAGAAAGCAGTTATGGAATAATCAAACGCAGCTTCAAAGCAGTGGTCTCTTAATTTTTTTCTAGAGCTCTATTCAGCAATTTCTGAATAAGGAATTATATTTTTATCAGTAGCAAGTCACTGATTATGGCCAGTGCATTACGACTGTCATGATCTGTATACAAACTGAAGATGTTCACTGGATTTCAGCATTTTCACCACTTACCATTTGCCCAGTATTATTTGGACACCAGAGGTTGCTGGACATGAAAATCTGAAATTGGCACATTTTATACTGAATATTATGAACCATTTGAGCTTCGGGTGAGGTTAGCTAACTTTAGTTTGTTACTGTCAATGGTTATTTTAAGTAATTAGGAGTAAGTACTGGTATTCATATATTGGTGCTTGTAGCTAATTTATCAGGGCAGTGAGTTTTCAAAAGACACAACTGGTGAGTTGGTCTTCACCAGTGCTTGCTGTGTTTTTCAAGCTATGCTATAATGCTATAATTTACACCAGAGGAGCAGACACATCGTCTCCACTTCTCTCTGCCATCGTTTATCTAGCTCACCCTCTCAGCCTCTGCCTCTCGTATCAGTGGCACCTGACCAGCCCTCAACGGCTTCACTAGATGCCAGTGAGGGTACTTCATTACTTCATAACTGAGATCTGCATTGGCTGCACCAAAGACAGTTCTCAAAAATAAATGATAAATGATCTGTTAAAATATGTTATCGGGCTGACAGTAGCATCTCCAACTCTAGGGGTGTATTTTTGTAGTAGTGGGTATTTGTTTTCAGGATAACAGACTTATTGGATGTGGTCTTTATAACCAGCCATGCATCAAGCTAATATTAACAAAATATTTTAATATCCACTTGAACTGGTTAAAGATTTGCCAAAAAAACACTGCAATTGTTTACATTAGCTGGGAAACTTATGTTTGTACAGTGTAGAACCAATCATCACAGCCACAGCCATAGCCAAAGCAATGTTTTGCTCATCTTGTTTTATCTAAGTTCAGGTTCTTTACTGGCAAATTTCCTTTGCATGGCTTTTGGAATATCTTAAATTTTGTTGATCACACCCTGTCCCTCAGCGATGATCTTCGACAAGGCTTGACTGAGATGCCGGGTTAGTCGATGGTGCAGCACTTTCAGACTCAACCAAGAGGATCCCAATGTCCATGTGGCATCTTCATCAGTCCTTAAACAATAACAAACGAGCACAATCATTAATTTCTCATTAAATGAGCATCAATGGTATGTTGCCTAATCACGGGAAAATCACTATCAGAGGAGAGAAGCAAAATATCCTCTAAAGACGTTGCAATGAGGCGTTGCTAATAATGCTGACTGATAAAGGGAAGTGGATCACTATATGAATAAGTGTAGTTAACAAACAAAATGAAATACAATTTAAAATATTATTTAAACAATTATTAGTGCACGAGCATGATATTGCGATGAGCTTATAAACGTGTGTTATCTCATCAGATTTCTCCTCCAACATTCTCCATCTGTCTCTCACCATCCCATCTCATTCTCTTTCTTTCCTGCCATCCATATGTCTCTTTAACGACTGTCCCTTTAAGGTACTGTCATCCCTAACACCTCCCCTTTAAATGCCAGTAGACACATGCAATCTGTCTCCACCTATCTACCAAATGCAGGTGCATACACACAGCATGTATGTGTGCCCTGCATTAATGTATGCATCCCTTCTAGTATGTGTATTTATGTGTTTGTTTGCCCCTTTCTATGTATCCGTGTCAGCTTTAATAGTAATTGATGGTGTAGCCAGCAGTCTAAACAAGCTTTAGCTCAGGGGGGCAACACTCACTGTCTATCTAGCTGCATCTGAGAGAGAAAGACAAAGGGAAGGAGGAGGAGGTACACAACATTTATCATTGAATAGTAGACGCAATGACTTCTTTTTCAATCAGGGTCCTGTCCAGGGACACATTAACATGTGGCCAAAAATTGGAGGGAACCACAGACACAAACCACCAACACTGGGGTTTATAGACAGTGATGACTGCCCTACCAACTCTGCCACAGTCTTCACCACTAATCTACTTTACTAATGCTTTTGGAAATCTTGTTGAGGAAAGTACGTTGGTTGAATAAAAGCACTTGTGCTTTAATATCTTTCTCTGGCTTCCTCACAACTCATCCAGGCACTGGCAAATGCTTCTGCCAGTGTCTCTCAGTGTGTCTTTTAACATGACAGTTACTCATCCTTAAATAAATAAAGTACATACAGCAACGATGCATGGCAACAAGCTGAAAGAATATGTAATAAGTTGTAGTTTATGTACAGCTTTCCTGTATGCTAGATAAATATTTTAATTTATAATACCCCAACCCACATGAACTTAAGTCATAGTTTATATGTTTTCTGTACTTTTCCCTGTGCTCTGCAAAATCTGCCTATAACACTTAATGATTCATTTTCATATTCTACTCAACTATGGATTGGGTCTTTAATTTGTATCGGGTCATGTCACTCTGAGTCTCTGTAGGTTTGTCTTGGAACCTCTGGGGCTGACAGGGAGGTTAATCCACTATTCAACCTCAGTCACGATGTCTCTTGTTGGGCTTGGAGCGGGTAGAGCCGTGAAGGCCCTTGTCATCACCAAAGCTCTGAAGCTAGAAGGCCAATTTGCAGTTTTTAGATTTTCTAAACACATGCAGGCACATGCCCACTTGCAAGCATGCATCTAGACTAAGGGACAAAGCCATACTAGCTGCACTGGTTGCTATTTGCTGAAAGTACTTTTACTTGTATGTCTGATGTTGCTTGGGGTGTGTCCATGTGCATTCAAGCATAGGTGTTTGAGAATTGACGAGCTTCTTGCTGCCTTTTTGTAAATCAGTGTATGTTGGATCATTATTATTGCAGGATGTGAGATTATTTTCTGAGGTCATTAAGACAGATTATTCACCATTTTAGTAGGTATCCATTTATACAATTCCTCACTTCTGACAATACTATTCAGTCTTTTGTGCTAAAGCTGCATTTTTAACATACAAGGGAGTGGGAGATGCCATAACTTGTGATGTCTGGGAAAATTCTTAGTGCAAAATTAATTGTAATGAATGTAACCTTGTGATACATCCACGCAATCCATACAAATCTATATATTTACGTATTATTATGATTATATTGACACATTGTTTCAGACACTTTAGAGACTTATGAAGCTAACATAGCTTTCTGTGTCATTCTCACTCGCTCTCTCACTCTTGGTGATGAATGGAGCCTGTCAATAGTGGGGTGTACGGGTGACCTGCAAGGGGAGGTATGTGTGTTTATATGTTTTTGGTTGTCTCTGCTTCTTAACGGACGTGTGTGTTTGCGTGTGTGTTTGTGACTACTTTAATGGATTACATACCACCATAGTCAAGGACTCTCATACACATATTAACGCACACATACAAATCCACAGGAACAGTGAGCTACACACAAAGGGTTCAGGGATTGCGAATGACTGATTTACAAGACACAGCAGTGACTATTGACCACAGGGACCAAACTGGAAAATCACTGTGTGTGTGTGTGTGTGTGTGTCATGCAGGCTGGTGTTATTAATCAATCACTCAATATAGACCATGAACTTTGGACACAAGTGGAGGAAATACATCTACTGCATGTGAAGTGAAAGTAGAAGGGAGGAAGAGGGAGAAAAGGAGGACAGATGTGCTGCTTTCTTGTTTCTTGTCAAAGGTATTTTAGTAATTCCAAGCCACAAAATATCAAGCTCAGGTAAAATGTACTGTTATTAAAGTACCCAGATGTTAAGAAAGCCCTTTGAGAAAGCCCTCTGGAATGGAAGGGTGAAACGTTGTCAAGAAACCAAACAAGTCCAGTTGCTTTGCATAAAACCTTTTTGAGCTAATCAAAAATACTTGTAGTATTTTTACATTACATTACATATATTTTTAACATTACATTTGTTAGTACTATTATTTGAGCACCACAGAAAATAAATACAGAAAATGGAACACACAAAATTAATTATGAGCAGAAACTATGATGAAACAACACCAAATAAGAGACACTGATCTAAAAGTAAAATATAAATATACTTTTTGCATATTTGTGACACTTCAGACCATAATACAAATTTTAATTACTTACATTTAATGAATGCTTAAAGTAAAGTAAAAATGCATTTATGTGACAGATTCAGCTCAGCCTTTGCTTGTGTCTCTCTGAGATGTGTTTGTGTTTACATATGTGAGAGAAACCAAGATCTATGATGGTATTCACATACCAGTGCTTTGTTTTCTTGTTAAGCTAGAAACTCCAAAGGCTGGAATCATTTTGGACTGCACAAAAGCAATGAGGGGATGCTTCCAGCCAGCATCAACTACACAGGGAACAATGATTTCCGCTCACTGTATGAAAAAACCCGTACAGTGAAGTCAGCTGTAGGCGAGTGCACTGTAACAGTGCTAGGGTTAGCAGTAACTTTATGACCACATTAGCTGATGACTCCTCTGAAGCTATTAGTTAACTTTATTCATTTTCACATGCCCTCGTTGTGTAGTTCAAAAAAAGAAGCTTTAGACAAATGATGCCTGACCTAATGTCACACTATAAACAGTTGGCAGCTTTTCAGTGAAAAATACATCTTGGCTCTGGATGATGAGGTGACACATTAGTCTACTGATGAAAAGAGTGGAACTCTTGTTTTGTCTATATCTTGTTTGTTCTGCCTCGTTTGACTGACTCTTTAATTGTTGGTGGTAGATGGCGTTGGGAGAACAAGGCAGATTGTCTACTTAAGTAAAAGTTTCATTAACACAGTTTAAGGTTGTGCCTATTACATATTACAGTTTTGGTATTATTGTTGAACTGTTTCAGAATTACTGATATCAGAATACAATTATTATCCTATTAGTACTAGTGTGACATGTAAGTGGAGGAAATTTTAACCTTCTTATGTACTTATGGCTAATTAACAGTTATACATCTTTACTTGTTTAGAGTGATATTTAGTATCAAGAAATTGCATCTGCAAATTAATAAAATCTAGCAAATGTATGTAGTGGGGTTAAAAGTAGAATGATTTGATTCTTCTGTAGTTATGTAAAATTTACATAAATCTACAAAACTACAGAAAAAGATGCATATTGAATTGATTAAGAGGCAGAGACACACACCGCCTACATCCTAGAAGTGCTCCCTGTTTAGTTTAATTTTTCTTTAAGGTTTTATAAAACTATCAACACAATAGTTGTCATTCTGAAACTTTACCAATGTTGCAAAACTAGAGTTCAGGTTTACACAAAATCATTATGCACCCTGATTTTTGTTTGCTTCGAGTGGGGAGTCAGGCATTGGATACTAAGAAGAGAATTGTTTGAAAAGAAGCAGCTGGCGGGGAGCTTTATTGGTGTAAACACAGAAAGCTAACTGCCTCACGGGAAAGAGACAGGCACAAAGAAAGTAAATGGTCAGAAATTGATACAGTTACTCATCTCCCAATAGAAAGAGGCATGAAGAACTGAGGGGGGAGAGAGAGAAGGAATGAAAAAGATGGATGAGGGAACTCGGGGATACAAGGAACAACAGAGAAAACGGAAGATAAGGTTCAGAGCATTTAGGTTTGTGGGGTCAGGTGTGGGGTCAGAATCAACTCCATAAAATTCAAACAAACTAAAGTACACATCCTCACACTAACACACAACCATACATGTGCACACTTCCTCTAGCTCACAAACACACCCACTGGGCTCTGTGTACTGCTACCTTGGTGGTTAGGGACTGGTAGCTACACATACTGACAGTAGCTGAGGGGAAATACTTTCCAACCTTAATCCTGATGGAAGAAAAAAAGTTTCACCAAATTCAGTTTTACATTTGGCTTTAATTTGTGTTTAATGTGAAGTACAATACAAGCGAGTTATTATTTACAGTTATTATTGATGTTTTAAGGCTGAAAAACTCCTCACTACACAATTTATACAGTTTTCTCAGACAGGAAATAACATTTTCACACTTTTACCTTTTGTTTAAACACTCTCAAAGTTCAAACCATCATAGAAACACTGCTTGCGATGGAAGATGTATGTACATTTGGCAAGCATTCTCTACTGTACAGGACACACGGCATGGAGGAGATTGATTGACAATGGTCTACAGGCAATCAGGACACAGAACACAATGCGCTGTAAAAAAAAGCAAGCAAAATTGCACAAAAAAAAAAAATCTGTGAGGCTGTGCAACATAGGGAGGGACCACTGCATTGTTCCACATATTTATATAGTATATTTGTCATGTATAAAATCACTACACAGCAGGCATAATATTTATAAAACACATCCCTCTCAGATGACTCATTGATGAAATGTATTCATCATTAAATTATGAAAAGCATGTCAGATATAATTTTCTGATGATTTATTTTATTACAGCAAACAATACCTTACGTGTGCTGCTTGTCTCATTCTGTCCAACCCGTTTTGTTTTATTTTTTTTTTGCAGTTTATCTATTCAACCCTGTCCTGTCTTTCATGGCAGTAATGAAAAATCTCTTTTCCCTGTTGGCAACAAAGACAGCATCAGATACAAGCAAAGGAGAGAGGCAAAGAGTGAAGGAGAAACAGAGAGAGAGAGTGTCTCACAATCGCATTAGTAAGACTGCAAGCTTGTTGTTATTGCGTATTTGTTTTTGTTTTTTTGAGAGAATAAAGAGAATAGTCTATTGTCTTTCTCTCCATGTGTTTGTGTGTATGTGTGTGATGGTCTGTGTCACCCCTTAAAATAGTGTGTGCGTATGATATTAGCAAGCTCTAAAGCAATACATACAACACGCACACTCCCACAATTCTAGATCTTGGATATCTGGCAGCCTTCTGTAAAATTATTTTGGTTTTACCTCATAAATTCCATATACAATACCATGCATGTATACACTGCTCAGAAGGTAAGTTATTCATTTATTTCCACTGGCTTTTGGAACAACCCATCCTGCTGAATGTCATCTACAGTGCTAAATAACCTAAAAAAGGCAACGTGTTATAGCCACATTTTCAAATTAAAACAACTTACATTAAAATATTAAAAACGCTAAGCCATTTCATGGCACAGTTATTGTACCACTCAAATCTTTGAACAAAATAATCATCCAAAAACAGAAGCACAGGGTTTAATTTGATTGTTTTTACGTCAAAATAAACAGATAAATACATGAAAATAGCATAAACACAATATTTTTTCAATTGTGTCTCTCTATGTCAAGATAAGAGTTTGACAGCCACTGGACTGACAAAGACGCAGTACAATGGGAAAGGACAATGAACCAACGGCAGACTATAGTGGATTTACACAGGTTAAGCATGTGTCATTCAGTGAGATTCCAAGATGATAAGTTCAAACAGTGTAAAAACCTTAAGGCGTGGTAGATGGTGGGTCATGAAGGGTCCTGCTGCCAGTGGAAGTGGTGCATTGCACAAACAGAATATAATAATAAAGCAGGACTACTTCAGAATTGAAACACGGAAACAGCTGGGTAACTTCTGACCTTCTCTGTTTTAGGTTTTAGGTTTGTGTTGGTGAGTACACATGCTAATATGCTTATTGTAAATCAGCAAACACTGTAAAGACAGATAGAAGATAGACAGCTAACATATCAAGAAGGCAAATAGAGGCAAAGAGAGAATAAAGACCACAAAGATGATTGAAACTAAAAAATAAATTCTGTGTATATATATAGATTAGGATATGAATAAGAGATTAAATGAAGGTGTGGGAGCTTTTATAGAAGTCATAATATGTGGAGAACAAACCTACAATAAGGTTCACACACATGATTAGGCAATAGTCATGAACAGCAGGAGAATAAAATGTGATATATTCTCATAGTTATATTGAAACGTGTGTTTACCCATGTTGAAATGAATCACAAATGAAACATTGACTGTGAAAAAGAGGGAAAAGAGACACATGCTAGAGGGATAAGATGGTATGAAGTGTAATTATCTGAATGTAGGTAGAAGAGAGATCAAAAATAAAAGATGCAAGACAAAACAAAGGGTAAGTGGGAAGTTTTAAAATGAGTGGTGGGAATGCCAGGGGATAGTGTGGTGAGAAGAGAAGAACTAAACAGGAGAGAGGAAGTATAAAATTCACAGAGAAAGAGAAAGGAGGGGATGAAGTGTGCAGGGGCTGAGGAATTAAAGGGAGAGTAAAAATGAGTTAGGTGGTTGGATGCTAGGGAAAAGGGTGGAAAGGATGAAAGTAGTAAGTTGGGGGAAGAGAAAAAGAAGAAGGAATAGTGTAAAATGAACAGAGGTATCAAAAGTACTCACATTATCTACTTGAGTACAGATACTTGTGTGAAAAAATACTCTGGTAAAAGTAAAAGTACAGGTTGAAATCATTTACTTAAGTAAAATTACAAAAGTACAGGTTTTGAAATGTACTTCGGTAGAAAAAGTAAAAAGTAAAAAACATTTTTTTTCCTTTAATGATAAAAAATGCCTTTTGATGATAAAAAAGTTATACACATGCAAAACAATTTTTTTCTTCCAAATGGAATTCAATTTTAATTTCATTAAATATTTAATTTTAATGAGTCTTTCTGTCCATGCATTATATTTTTCCCAATTTCCTATGAGTTTTTATAATGGAATAGATATTTCTCTAGAAATGTAGGAAGTAAAAGTAAAAAGTCAACAGAAAAATAAATACTCAAGTATAGTAAAGATACCTGAAAAATCTACTTAAGTACAGTAATGAAGTAAATGTACTTCATTACTTGACACCTCTGAAAATGAAAAGGGGAGTGGAGGAAAGATAGAGCCAAATTTAAAAGAAAGAAAGAATGTGTTGCAATGGCAGCAAGAATGTTTGGACTGTTTCCATACATGGACAAAAGCCAGCCATCTACTGCTCTTCCTTTACTCTTGCTCATTTAATTCAAGAAATCTAAAAGACGAAGGCACACTGGGATTGTTTGGCGGATAAACTCAAATGTATAGTGCAGATGGGAACTGTCTTGCCCTGCTACTTGACTCCTGTTTTATTGTTTTCCTGTGTGTACATCAGCCCATTTCAGTATTACTGGATGGCTGACCAAGGCTCACTTTTTTCGCTGGTACTTTATCTTGTGGCTTGACTGATTTAAAAGCCTCCATTGTGACGGGACGTTTTAGTGGGGTTTTGTTATATTTGTATTATAATGGAGATTCTTTGCGTTCTGCTCTAAAGGCTCAGGCTGTTTTTGGTAAGATCTGGCATAGGAAATGCAGTAGGTGCAAGTACTTATACAAATGTGAACATGTCTTTAATGTTACACCATAGGACAACAACCTTTTTTCATTCAATAGAAAGAAATGTTTGTTTTCTTTAATGTATATTATGTTTGGTAATTATTGGTGATATTGATATGTTTCCTTTTGTGTTTCTGCAGGCTAACAGGCTTCCAAGTCCCCGCCCCAGTCACCAGTACAGGAAATGTCTTCTCTCTGAGGTTGACCAGTGACTTTGCTGTCTCTGCCCATGGCTTCAAACTCAACTATGAAGGTGGGTGTGGGAGGACGCATGGGGATTGTCTCACTGCTGTGCTTTCTTGTTAAGGGAAATTAAATTAATGCCAACCACTGTGGACATTGGCATAGGGCTGCTGACGAGAGGACTCAGACAACAAATCTCAGCGTTAAAGGTCTAACAGGTGAACCTTTATACCATAAGGTTACCAGATTATTCAGTTCATTTTATTTGAGAGGCTATTCAGACATTGAAAGAACTTATGAAAAACCTTCAGTTCGGAACTCAGTTCACCTTTTTTCCCTCACAAACAGACAAGTTAATCCCTTTTCAACAAGGTAAGCTGTCAAACGTATTAGGTCAAGAGAGAGGGGAAAGTAAAAAAGTTTGGGCAGAGAATGACACACTGAATGCTCTATATTATACAGCTGCAGGAACGGAAACAAATCCATTTTGTGTTGATTTTAACCTTACGGCTGAACTATCTACCCGATTTGCATTTCACAGCAAACCCATCTAATGCAATTCATAAGATTTATTTTTAAGCAAGTTAGGCAAAACTAAAACAATGACTTCTCTTATTGTTTATAAATAAAGTATATGCAAAGAAAATAATAGGGGTTACTTCTAAAGATAACGTGGCCTTTTTCAGGGGAAGCTCAAGTATCCCGTTTTGCCCTCTCCCTCTGGGGCCCGAGTAAACACCATGGTACAATCTTCACAGATAAAAGACGAGATATGAATGGTTGCAGCTTTGGTTAAAATTAGAACTCACTATGTATCAGCACCATGTCCTGAGTGCATTAAAGATTTCAGATTAGATTAGAAAAACTTTGATGTCCTCCATGAGGCAGTTAGTTCCAGAGCATAAAACAGAAAGCACACAACTATCTACTAGGGGCACGCACGTGACACCGAACAAACCGACAAAACAAACAAGCACACATTTATTTGTTTTATTGCTGTGAATATCAATTCACATGCTGATAGTACCGTCTGACCCACGTTGCTCTAGCACATAAACAACGTGAATGTCTTTAAAAAAGGACACAGGGCGAGACGTGAATTATGTTTCATAGGTGGGTTTGAGAAATAGGGTGTGACATAAAAAGTAATCATATTTATGTAATGCTCAATTAGTAGTTGCTTTAAGTATTGCTTCAGAATAATAATATTAGTATTACTTAATGTGGACATTACACAATGTTCTGTAATTTAATTAAAGTAGCATAAATGATGGCATTTTAAAGATACACTAAAACAGTGTGGAGACAAAAGGGCACCCGTCTTGAATTTGTCATTCACATAGTGAATGTGTATAGTGTATTTCACATAGTGAAATATCTATGAATTATTATATATAATATAATCCATCCAAAGAAATTGTAATAAATTCATGCCAACTAAACTCCAGCTATTGTCCAGTGATTTTTTTTTCATATGGTAAAGTTTGTGGTAGGAATGAATATTTTGAAAGGTAAATCTGCAATAGAAGTATTGTGATGAACTAAAGCAGGTGTAATTTTTCAGATACTGTCAATTATATGTGTTAGTAAAATGTTTTTCACTAGTTTACATTTACATGCACTCACAGAGGGTTTGTTGCAGCTAGACGCTGTTGAAAATGAGACACTGCTTCTCCGTGTCCCTCTACATGCCTCTATGCTCCTTTGTGCTTGTTTGTTTGTAGGTCGGCTGTTTTGTTGGTGGGTGTTTATCTTGTTGATATGTATGTCTAGAGTGCTGCATAATGACAATATCACTGACAATATCATTTAAACC
Organism: Microctenopoma stevenorrisi; assembly: GCA_032270685.1. Classification (NCBI taxonomy): domain Eukaryota; kingdom Metazoa; phylum Chordata; class Actinopteri; order Anabantiformes; family Anabantidae; genus Microctenopoma; species Microctenopoma stevenorrisi. The sequence continues at coordinate 6,996,942 of JAUMTR010000003.1, forward strand.
AAGTGGCTTGGTTTAAGTCTGCACACATGCTACGCCCGCGTTTATGTGTGTCTGTCAGTGTTTGTGCTACTTGTATGTCCAAACAGTTGTCCCAGATTTATTCTCTGGCACACAATTGCACTTGCTTTTTGGCCGATGTTCGCATTGTGTGATTTTGTGTGCGTGCACAACACAGAAACGGTTTGCTCTCAGTGAGAGCTTCCAAGGGACTTATCTGAAGACTGAAGAGCCCCTGCTGATCACACATTCAGATGTTTGACTCTGTGTGTGTGACAGAGGGGCAGTCAGTGAGACAGAGAGGCAGACCATACTTGGCATTTGCAAAAATGCAACATTATGCTAATTACTGCTCCCATCTTTCCATATTTAGCATTCGTCCAGTTCATAACACAGCAAGACTGCTAATTTATACGTTCCAGTTGTGAGTCAGAGATTTTCATATAAAGAAATGATACACATTGGTTTTGGACAGTTTTTGGATGATCATCTTAGTCCATGTAATCCTGATGCCTAAGCTGTTTCTGGAGCTGTGTCAGATTTTAGAATTTCATAGGTAATACCTTAGCATTGTCAATAACACATTTTTAGAAGACCTACTCATTGTTATAGGTGGAAGTGGTGTTTGTTCTTTTCAATAACAACTCTCTTTTTTTTATAATTTATTTTCCAACCAAGAACATCAAAAACTTTGGGGCATCTCTATACCCCATTGTCAATAATAGCGTTTACTTGATATATTTTCATACATTTCTGACACATTTATTGAACTATGTGACCTTTTTAGTTGAGTATGAAGTAATGTAGCACTAACTCTGGTTAAACGGTACATTTTGCAATCTAAGTAAGTGTAGCATATGAGATAAGACAGATATGTATTATCATCAGGTGTAAATGCAACAAGTTAATACATTTTATACAGATTGGTCTTATGGTTAGCCTTCTCTTTCCATGTGATGTCAGTTTTAAACCTGCAGTGTCGTCTAGCTCACAAAGCAAGAATCAAAATGAATGTATTTTATGTTTAGATATGAATGATATAGACAGAATTCTTATTTTAACACAGAGATTAGAGTCAGAGTCAATTGGATAATGAGAACAACAGGCAGATAAATGAAGCATAAAAGCGATGTAGGTATTTCTGCCAGAATTCTGTGGGCCACAAATCTGGGCTTAGTATGGACTATGTATACTCATACTATAACTTCAACAGACTGGCAATTTGTCCAGGATGTCCCATCTGTTGCCCAATCTCAGCTGGGATTGGCTTTAGCCCCCCATGACCCTTAGCAAGATAAGTAGTGAAGACATGCTCTAACAGTCACCTTCGGTCACAAGCTCTTCGAAGAAACCGCAAGAATCAGTTTGCGATCAAACTGAGTTTTGTTCACAATGGATTTTTTCATTCCTACCCGGTCTGAGAGTGCCTCAGGACTCTTACCTCATTAGCTCAGGAGCTAGAGGATGTGGACTGGGAGAAAAGGCCTGGTCTGCATTTCTTAGCCTGATGCCACTGCACCATGTTGAAGATGAATTAATACCAATTATCAGATATATCACTGATAGATTTATTCGTTTATTCGTTAATGGCTCCATATGAATGAATCGGGCGTTTGGCAGGGCAAAGGCACTGTAGTACAGCTCTATCCGTTCCTGCTTGGTTACACTTTGATGTGATTGGTGGACTATTTCCTTTCTCTCTGAAAGCTGTCAGGTCTTAACTAATTCATGCGCCAGCACATACCATACAGTGTGTATATGCGCGTGTGAAACAGAGAGAGAATGTGAGTGATGTATTATTTAAAATGATGTCAGAGGCGGTTTGATATTGTGCTGATGAGACAGAATCACTGATTATTACAGCACTTACACACACACACACACACACGCACGCACTTACTGTTCCTCCTCAGCAGGATCGTTGCTAAGGAATAATTATTTTATTTCTTACTTCACCTCCCAGTCTTCATGGATGTCTCCTTCTGCACCACCTCATCCTTGTGCATCTCCTTTTAATGATTAGATGTAACTTCATGGTGTCTGTTATTGCCTAAATTGTGAGAGGAAGAAGTTTAGTAAACACTAAACAATATCGAAAAGTTGGAATAGAAAAGATAAATCATTGTCTTGTATCTTAATCTATTCTGCTCTGCTGCTAGGAATTTTACTTTATGAAGACATTACATATGCATAATTATAGATCTGACTTGTGCATTGGATTAACATGACAAGCCACAATTACAATATTGTATTACGGGTTTTTCCCATAATACAATATTCATATTCATACTTTTTCATAGATATTACTGTTATTCATTTCTAGGTTCTCATTCATTTCTGGGCGATATATTGAATATATTCGATCTTTCTTGACTTGTTCCATGTGCGATACTGTAAATGACTATCGCGTAAAAATTCTACTTACAGCATGTGATTTCTCTTCAACTTACGTTTCTCTGCCTTCTTGCAGCAAACAACTTAGTCCCCCTCCCATCCCGAAAACTACTTCATTACCGCTTTAAGTCGACAGCTCACTTAGTGCTCACTCCATAAAACTTTCCTAGCAAATGCTCATATTGTACTTGAATAACAGTGGAGGGAATCAAACTCGTAGAAAGAGTCATGAAAGCCCAAGCAAAACCTCTAGAGCATAGGTTCCCAACCACCGGTACCACTCTGTGGGTCATTTAGTACTCTGCCGCAGAGAAAGTAAATAAGTATTTTATTTCTGTTTTCACATGACAGACTTTTATTATGAAACAATCACATCAATCCTATATTTTTATAAAATAAAAGACCAGAGACCACCTTCTGTGCTTGTAAACATGCCTGGTGCATGTCCTCCCCCATGCGATATATATTGTGTATCGTGATATAGCTTATAAATATTGCCATATTTTCTTTTTGCCCATATCATCTTATTCCAAACTATGCAATTTTGAACACAAACTATATTTTTAGGGAAAGTGTTGGTAAAGCAAGGGCCACCTTCATCCAGCCCAAGAACTTCTGCGCTTTCAGAGTACTGACCTTGACCACCGATCCGAAAGATCCTGCACATTCGCTGGCCATCAGTAACAACAACCTATGAAAGGACGTGCCAATTTCTAGCCGGGGCTAAAATCTGTAAGAGAAGATTAGACACAACGTCCAAAAACCACCAACCAGCATCACTAGGCAGGCGCTCAGATAGAACCCCAAGTGAAAAATTGGCCATCCAACAGACACTTGTCTTTTAGCCTTTTTGATCTCCTTTGTCAGTAGGTCTCTGGCCTGTTTATACAGAAGACTGTCTCCACTTTCATGAGCCTCCTCTCTCCTGAGCCTCCTGTCTCAGTTCAGCCGTGAACCAGGGCTTGTTATTATGGAATGTATGATATGTCTTTGCAGGCACACACACACATCTTCAGAGAAACTGATGTATGATCTCACAGTGTCAGTCAGTGTCCAAATTTTCTGCAGCGTCTTCAAAAACACTCCGAAAACCTGCCGTTCTTGCTTTGCCCCGTTTAATCACAGGTTTTGAACAGTTCAACAACAAGTTTTGTGGTTGTGGTAACACGGTGTAATCTAATGTATTGTTTTGTCATTTGCTCTCTATATTTGGGCAACTCGTGGCTCAGATTAGCTTTGTTAAAATCCCTATATAAACTGAATTAGGATATTTTTGTTCCAAACCAGTTATCTGGTCCGCTAACTGCTTGAATACAGGCCTTCGGTGAGATGTAGACTCCAAATAGCACGTATTAGGAGAACTTGGGCGGCGAATAAAACAGTCTACAGTTGATAAATAAAGTTTAGAATTTTGGGCTGCAGTATCTTCCCAACACTGTGACATCAGCAGATTCCTCCACCTCTAGTTTTCCCTGCATGGTAAGGGTGAAAGCCAGGCACCTCCAGTGTGCAATCAGGTGTCAGGTCACTGAGCCAGGTTTCAGTGAAGCAGAGAGCAGCCTTTATTTGACCTGTTTGGGAGGTGCAGCTCGTCCATTTTGTTGGCCAGGGAACGGATATTGTCCAGGTGAATTAATGGGAGAGAAGAGCGCAATCCCCGCTGCCTCAACACTTTCTGTGTCTTCGCCATTTCCCATAGGCAACCGCAGTTCCTCCAATCAGGGCCTCCAAGTATTTTCTTGGATCGATGAAAATGGGGGAAAAAAGTCTGAAGTAGATTTTCCACTATTAAGCACTTTGTCTGCTCTCTGCTATGATATATATGATATGGGATTAGAAAAAACAAGACAGAAAGGACCAAGGCAGCCATCCGTGGCCCTATCTTGAGTGACTAAATGCATTGACATGCATGAAGTACACACAGACCTCCTGCTCCCAGATGACAGACCACAGAATATGTTCTTCATCCTAGAACCTGCCTCTATGTGACTGAGATTTCACTTCGCTCCACTCATCCCCAACTTGTGTTCACCACTGCTGTCGTTCCTACTGTCCTGTAATCTTCTGATATCTCTGCTGCTTGTTTTTCTCTAGTCCTAAAATGGAACAATAATACACCTACCGTCCTTTACACTTTACATAGAGCCTCAAGAGGAGCCATAAACAAAGACAAATAAAATACACAAGAGCGAGAAGAAAAGAAAGTGTGTTCTGTAAAAAAGGGTTTTAGGTGCAAGGCACACTCACTGTTTCTTTTTTGTATTAAAGAAAATCAGAAACATTGCATTTATTTAAGCAGCTTTCTCCACACAGGAACCCATGACAAAAAGGTTTAAACAGTTTGAATAATTTACATACCTGTGTTATTAAAAAGAACATTTACAAAGTTATTTTCTTAAGCATTCCAAACTGTGGTCAAGTTCATGCTTTTTGCTTTAGAAGAAGAATAGAAGATTCGTTTTTATGATCATTAAATACATTTTTACGAAATTTGTCTTCTGCATAATCGGGCAGTACATGTGAGGACATTGCTCCCTCTGGCTTCCTAAAACATACGGTCAGTTGCCCCTCTTTCTTTAACCAATTTCAGAAGCATTGTAATGCTTTAGGTAAAGCTGGTTTTAATTCCTCTGCACATTGCAATTTAGTGAGCAAACCTTTTTATAAACTTATTGAAGAGTTTACTTAGTTTTTCACCTTGTGAGCAATAATATTTCAGGCTCGATATATCTTCTCTGGTCACTGCTGTAAACAGAAGCCAACGACATCACTGTCAGTGTCATGTCTCCTCCAGCCCTCATGTGTCTTTTGTTCCTCCCTCACTTTAACCACTCCCCTCTCTCTCCA
>JAUMTR010000003.1:7008770-7060473 GCA_032270685.1 Microctenopoma stevenorrisi
ACAAGGCTTTCAGGAGAGCTGCTCCATGAGAGCATGGTAGGATGGCGCTGCATGTAGACCATAGCATGCTGTGTATATGCAAGTCTGTTTAAATGCTACTTATACTAATATAAGTAGCGCTGCTGTACTAATACTTAGTGGCTCATCCTTTTTACGAAGCCTCCTCATGCTTTGGGTAAATATGTCTGATGTTGTTTAAAACAGCAGTAACACACTTCTAGGTAAAGCTACTCTATATGATCAACTACATTTACAAAATTCATCAACTTCATACAAGAAGGGAGAACTCTCAAACTAATGAGATCCTTTAGAGTGAAGACGTGACTGTATGCAATTTTGCTATGATTCACCGCTGATGCAGACGTCAGGACGAGAGCAGAGCAATGCATATTTGATTAAAATAACTGAATCAGCATGTTGGATTTTAATTAAACTTTTTGGATTGACTTCATTATGTACTATTACTAACAGGCATACGTTTCGTGAGTGGCCATATGTATGTCTGTGTGTCAGCTCAAATGCCGTTCCTGTGGCCTTTACCTAATACCACAGGAGGATACCACACAAGAAAAGAAAGTAAATTAATTAGGCAAATGCATTATAATAATGGAAAATATTTCCATACTGACAGAAATTTGAGCCCCTGCCATGCGAAATTCTCTGCATGTCACTGCTAGTGAGCATCACAGTCGGCTCTCTCTGCCACGTATATGCATAAACAGTTTTTTAATCAACTTTTTACAGGAGCACATATGCATGACAAATACGCTAGACACTCGCCACTTCACTAGGAGCTGCTAGATGAAAGAGAAGATCATTACGCAGAGCTTCAGCTAAGTCTGTCTGACTAAAAACAAAAGCAACACAAGGTTAATTCAGACAGTTGACGCTGTAAAGAAGTGCTGTCTTCCAATTACTAGAAACAAGGTTTCTCTAAATAACCTGGTAACATAATTGCATGTAAACACAAACACACAGCCTCCATTAAAATCTAGACTGCTTTAAGATTCTTTTGATGCAAAGGGGGAGAACTTCTTCTGCAGGGGGAAGGGTGGTTTAAGCAATATTTAATGTAAGTCTCAGTACCCGACTTTATTCACACTCCATTCCAACTACATGTTGAGGTGTCCTTGGCCAAGACACCAATACTCAGTAGCAGTGCCGACTTGCACCTGTCATGCAGCTGTTCACCAATGACATTAATAAAATACAGCAAAAAGGAAAGACTTTTTTAAAACCTAAATCATCAACAGATTCTTATACTACATAATAGCTATAGTACAGTTTATGCGTTAATGTGATTTTGTCTTCTAGTGGTTCCCTGGAATCGCATGAATAAGACCTAAATGGGGTTGATTACCAAATACCTACCACGTCTGTGCGATTCCTTGCTCTTATACCTCTTCTCTTGGTCAAGGTCAAAGTTTTGTTCACTAAATACTTAGACTGACTCATCCTGACAGTGGCTGGGAGTTAGCACCCTCAGACAAAAGAGGGGTGATAGACTGAAAGACAAAAGAGAAGATTTTGAAAGTGTATGTGGCAGAGAGAGAATGAGTGTGGTGGTATTGATCAACACACAGGCTTCCTGAGAGGACACACTCATTTACGCGGTTCTGTTCAATGACAGCTATGGCATCCGATAACCTGAAATCTCAAAACCTTTCCTTCTCTATCTCTGTCTGTTGCCTCCCTTAATGGATATTGATTTAGTTTTAGGATCATACAGTAACTTTCTATCTATTGCACCGGTAGTGTCTTGCTAACCTCTTCTGCTTCTAAACTCTGTCTCCCTCTCAACCTCATGAAGAGACCTCTAAGGTAAATCTCTCCAGATGACATTAGTGTGAGTCTAAGTGCGAGTGTGTGTTGGTGTGTAAGTACAGGTGTATGTCTGTGTGCATGTGTCACAGTGCAGTGCCACTTTAGCAGAGTGACAGTGATGTCAGACACATAACGATTTTCTATTGGCTGTTGGCCCTTGAGGCCTAACGACCCATTATTGATCTGACCAATTAGCATTCACACCTTTAATTAATACTGAAGCCTGATGTGCACACGCGCAAGCACATACACACGCAGAGAGACTTTTAATTAACAGTAAGGAGAGTAGTGGCTGTAGGAAGAGATAAGAGAAGAGGGAAGGGAAGAGGCTGGAAGGGAAAGATGGACAAGCAAGACAACAGGGAAGGATCAGTTGGAGAGACAGGAAGTCAGATCAGGACCCTGACTAAAATCTGCAGAGCCTCTTAATATAAGGACTAATGGTGTGTTAGAGCTTAATGATGTGCCGAAGATATGAAACAATAATGACGGGACACATTCTGGACACAAAGATTATGCAGTCAGTTGTGTTTTTCAACAATAACTGTATCAAGATCACAATATGATCATATATTATGACCAAATATTAAGTTGCGTTCCTTAAATATAAACATCATCTACTGTAACTGAGCCCCTTAGGGTCAGATCTAATGAGAGCAGATATCTCCCTGCTGTAGCCTCTACAAACAAACGAAACTATGATCTTATTGCTGTAAACAAAGCATAATTAGGAAAAGAAGAGCATGTTTTCTTTGCTCGTATGTACTGTATGTGGCCTGAAGTTCTGCTGGTGAGATGTCTTTAGAGGGAAATCTAATGGTTTATTGGAGTATGTCTGAGAGAACCATTGATCACCACATCAAAGAGCTATAACCACACTGACACAAACACACATTTATCCTTGTATATACACAGGCAGTGACATGCATGCGCACACAGGAATTAGAGCATGCAAGTGTACCAGTGAAGTGGAAGCAAAGGACTTTTAATTGACTTCCCCATGCTCGGTTTTGAGCAGTCAGGCCATAAGGTTTTTCCCAAAAATTGATTACATTACTGTGTTTTACTCTCTTTCATTATGACATCATTACATCCATTGCATTTTTCCTAGTTGATTACAATTCTGTATTTCTGTTAATACTCAATACAGTTTTTTAATGAAGGCCAAACTGTTTAATTAACGACATACAGGCAAAACCGTGTGCTTATTAGTGCTATTGATTAAGTTATTTTGCACAAAGGTCCACAAAATGATTTATATTTGACATTGAGCTGACTGTCATAAAATGGTAGATAGTGAGTAAGGATTAAACAGCTGTGGTTAAGAGAAAGAAGATTTGGCAAATATTATCCAAATACCTTTAGATCCTTAACGCCGCTATTTTCTCTGTGTTGTAGTGTTTTAGTCTATATACTTTACATGTAATCATGCTTCTTAATGTATCAAAGAAACTGATTGCTCACACAGACCAAGGCAATCCCCAAAACAGATTTTGTCTTCAGGGAGAGTGTTAAGTATGTGTGATGAACACAAAGAGACATCAGTGATCTGCTGCTCCGAGTCCATAAGGTTTGATCTCCACTAGAAGCTAAATTATTAGCTACACAGTTGTGTATTAATACATTCTCATAGCTGCCAAATAAACGGATGCTTTACTGTTTCACAAAGCTTTAACTCTCGCTCAGACATCTCTTACACACACCTTGTGCTGCCAATTTATTCCTGTTTCCTCCAATAATGTTTTCACAATTTTCTATAATTGCACCATCAATGAGTAGCTGCTAGCAAAGGTGGCTTCTTTGTGTTTGAAAATGTGTGTGTGTGTGTGTGTGTGTGTGTGTGTGTGTGTGTGTGTGTTATTGAACTCTCTTATATGGGTCCTGGAAGAGAAAAAGAACAAACCATTTAACAGCTGTTTTGAATGCTGATTCCCACTTTCCTTTCTAATATCACCTAGAAAGCTAATATGGTATGGAAAGGTTATGGTTTGACAGCTTCAGTGGTAGGTTGAGGATATGCAAAAACAGCACAACATATCATATTCAGAAAAGGTCAATATTAAGACCCTAAACTGTCTTCACAAAGTTAGGGCTAGACATGCTGTCTGATGACCAAGCCCTGACTTAGTACTGTAGAAGTCTACTAGCCAAGAAATGTAGTTTGGAAACACGACTAAGGCTAACAAATTGTGCCAACGTCATCTAGTTGTCAGTTCTAACAAAAGGTTGCAAAGTTGTGATGGAGCATTTTGGGATTTTGAACGTTACGTAGTCATGTGATCACACATGAAGTTGTTTATCAGTTTGCAAGCAGAACTCCAAAACATACTTTCCCTGCTGAAGTCTGCAGCGGTGGAATGTGGTCATTATCTTTTTTCGTGTACTACAGGGTGGAGTATTTTTGGATACTTAAGTCTAAATTATGTATTTCCTCTACTAAAAGTTTTAAACTTTACTTAATTATTGGTCACTTTTTGCTAACAAGCCTAGATATTTTTGTTTAGGAGGTACTTCATTTGTTAAAATGCATTTTTAGGATAAGAACGTGTTAAATCAACACTTATGTATGTTTGCTGGTACTTCTGTCACGCTGTACTAGAGGAATTTGACTCAAGGGAATTTATATGTCAGTTTGCTGTTGCTGTTGTTGGACTGCAAGTAGAAGAAGAAGCCACTTTATTGGTCATTGTATACATGTTTACATGTTTGTTTTAATGTCATGAAGAGGCAGTACTAGACCCAAAGAGCAGACGCTACAGTAGTTTTAACACACTAATGTACTTTTGGTTGAACAGTAATTTTAGTTCCCCGTCTCTTAAGTATTGTTGCGTGACCATAAATAATGTGTGCGGATGCATAAGGATGTGACTTTATGCATTTTGTCACTGCACCTCCTTCTGTTCTTTCCTTCCGTCCGTCTTTCATTTTGCTCAGCTCTTGCATGGTCCTTAATAATGGTATTTTCAGTGACATTTTACATTCTATGCTATTAATGCGCTCGTAGAAGAAGGTGTCACAATTTTGAAATGGCAGATATCTCATCTTGGCATTAATCTTTTCATAGTAAAAACCACACAGCCATGTAGAATAATTCCCATTATACCCTTTCTGATTGTTGAGCTGTCTTTATTATTAGAGTTTAAGGAAATTGTCAGAATCTTAGTATGAGTGACAGTTGCTTGACAGCTCCGCAATAACTTTCTAATAATGGAGGAATTATTTTAGGACAAATAAATCCACTGTCAATATTAAAACATACATGGATATAATATATACTGTGTGCAATACAAATTCCATTTGTATTAAAACTAAATATTTTTATGTTTTCAAAACGGCACTGTAACCTATAACACCTGGATCAAACATTTCTTTTTACTATGAGGATTGCAAATTGCATGAGGATTACACAATCGTGCTTGCTTTCCCTTTATATGCAACTTTGATCTTAAAACGTACAGAAATTACGTTTGCATGTTTGCATTTAGATAATGTACTTCCAAAAATGTTTGTAATTCTAGAAGGAAGTTGCATATGGTGTATATTTATATCTTTTTATTCAAAATAAATTTAAAACTTGGGTGAGCTTCACTCTAAAACTGTTTCAAAGCGTGTGCCAAAGTGACAAAATACCCCACATTTTTTTGTTGGGAACATACTCATCTCAGTTTAACATTTAGGTTCATAAAAAAGATATGGTCAAAGTTTAAATGCAACAAAGTGGCTGGCATCTGACTTGGAAATTGATAACCAGTGAAAACCTTTCATAGATCCATATTCCCCAGAACGTCTACACGTTTGTTATCTGAGCACTCATTCATCAGTTCTTTACAATGAACAATCTTTACAAACCTTGTATCTTTCATGGGAAATGTCATAAAAACAATTTCTGAAAATCCTTTTTTCAGGTGTAGCGAATGGAAATTCATGTACATGGTGTCTTTTAACAATTTCTGTGGTTCAGCATCAATTCCGTTGCAGTATAACACTTACTCCATCTTTTATTAAAGTTACTGCTGACGGAGGTGTAAAACCTCTAAACTCATTGAATCATCTGTGCATCTCTATCCTATTTCTGTCTTGCTCTCAGTCTTTCTCTCCGTGTCTGCTGTCCTTCACTCCCCCTCTCCAATCTTCCGGTCTGCAGTGTCATCTGTCTCACTAAAACTCTGAGAGCATGGCAGTATTTTCTCTCTCTTTTTTTGCAATTTGCTTTTGCTTTTTACCCACTACTCACTTATTTTCTCCCATCCCACCTCTTCCCTCTTTGTCTTCCCCTGTTTCTGTCTGTTCTTGGACTGAGTGTAATTGCTTATCTTGGGAGAAATAAAAGTCAGGTAAATGGTGTGTGTGTGTGTGTGTGTGCCTGTGTGTGTTTGCATGCTAAAAAGAGTGGCTGTGCGCTGGTGTCTGCTTTGTACACAGACCTATGTGTGGCATTATGTGTGTGTGTATGACGAATGCAGATAGTTCTACAGATGGGCCATAAAAGCAGCAGCTTGTAATGAAGCAACTGAGACTGAAATCATGGTTATAGTAAACTGGGGAAAAGCTGTGATAGGGATAGAGAGGAAGACATAGACAGCTAAAAGGAGAGTAGAGAGGCAGTAGGAGTGAGGGAAGGAGAGAATAAATAAGAGGGAGCAGCCAGCAATAAACCATGAAAAGGGGAATGGTGTAGCCACTGGCTATTGAATAAACTGGTGTAATAAAACTATGTGATGTTCACCATAAACTAGGCAAAGAAAGTAAGGTAGAATGGTGGGATGGATGGGAGTGATACAGTGGTTAGGATAGAAGAGAAGAAAGATATAGAGGGAAAAGCAAGGAGCTGGCATGCCATCAAAGTTTTTAGTTGAGGAGGAGTGTGACGGGAGGAGACACTGAGAGAACGGGGCGAGAGATTAGAAAACAGGGAATATGGGAATTAAAGATAAAAAAGAAGGGCCCGAAGAAGCCAAAACAGATGGATAAAAGGAGGCAGTGAGAGATAAAAGAGTGAAAATGAACCATAGGAAACCAGAAAACCTAGAAGATGGGTGATGGGGAAAAGGTGAAATGGCTTAAGAAGAAAAGTTCTTTCCCCCAGTAATGTTAATGTGAATGCATATATACATATGTCTTTGTGTGTGTATGCGTTGGGTAGAGTAAATGGGGAACAACAAACATCCCGACACTGAGTGGGGCCACACTGACTTGCAAAATCAATAGGCCAACAGGTCGCAACACTAGGCCAACCTGACAGCCAATTACAATACAGCACAGGGGGTCGCCACAGTGATGGATGAGCCAGGTTTTGTGTGTATGTGCGTTTGTGCGTCCGTGTTGTAGTGTGTCTTGTCATTGTATGTTTCCTAACTATTTGTCTGTGGGAAGAAAAAAAGGAGGACGAGGCTGGAGAATCTTGGTCTTTAGCAAAGTGATTTCCCTCCCGTAAATGTTGTCAATGCATTTATGAGCACCAGGGTTGAATAGACCGTCCAAAGAAAACCTTAAACAGAGACCAAGACATAAACGTTTCTTAGAGAAAGTTAGGCAAAGTTATCAGAAAGGTATTTCTGTTTTAGTTATCTATTTTCATTTATCTATATTTTATTTTTAAATAACCTGCTGGCCTTTAGTCTTGTGAAATTAATTTAAGCAATAAAAAGGTATACGTTTTTATTTAATGAAACCTGAAAGACGGTGGTGTGTGTCCACGGAGATTTGCGAAATGTCCACATAATCCTTGGAGTAATCACCGGCAACGTGGCGACAATGTGAGTGGAGTGTAATTGAAAAGGTATGACATTAAAATTGGAGTATAAATGAATCAGACCACCAATAAAAGAGTCACTTTGAGAGATTGGTTCATTTGCGGACATCAAACTTGCTTTGTGAATGATGATTACACACTTTTACCATTAGCATGGAAACCTTTCCCCTCAAGCTGTACTCTGGTTTTATATTTTAGGATTATTTTGCATATTTCCAAGCTTTAGGGAGGAACGTACTGTAAGGTTTTCAGATGTTTGGGTGGCATTTTAAGAAGTAGTGCAGCTCTGCCTTCAACCTTTCATTTGGGATCATACTGAGTATAATCTTACGCACAGCCACTGGTCCTTTCTTCCTTTCTCTCCTCTTTGACTTTATCCGTTCCCCTCTCCCTCGTTCCACCTGTCTGAGTAGTTTCATGGTTCTATCTGTCACATAGGGCAATCTCTGTCTCTCGTTTTCTTTACCTCCCCCCTTTCTGTCTTTCTGTGTTCTTGCCTCCCCGTTCGAGGCAGCTGTTTCTCTCCCATACCCCCACTAACTACACCTATCTGTCTGAATAGTTTCATAGTTGCATCAATCAGGTTCAAACAATAATACCAGAGTTGGTCCCTGTTCTCCCATCTACTTCCTGGTTTATGGCTTGTATTACCCCCCCCCCCTTCCCCTCTCTCTTCCTCTGTCTGTGTATGTGAGTGAATCCTATGGAGCTGCATATGTATTAAGCATGAGACTGTAAATGTGCTTCTTATAGAAAGAAAATATGTGATTAACTATCAGTTTACCCACATGTATGAGCTTAACTTGACAAAAATGCATGTGTGCTTCACATAAGTCTTACAGTAGACTTTATGGTATTGAACTTCACCACCACAATGGAAGTTTTCTTTTAATACTAGACACAGGCTGTGGACACATTTCCAAGTCATCATGTGCATTATTTGGTTTTGGTGACGTACGTGAAAGTTAATCTTGAAATGCCTAAATGCCGTTTTTCCCCTTTCTTCCTCTGCAGAGCTCCACAGTACATCTTGTGGAAACCCTGGTGTCCCACCCAAAGCAGTACTAAGCGGGGGTGGCCGTTTTGCTGTGGGGGACCGTGTGCGGTACAGTTGCGTTCCTGGTTATGTCTTAGATGGCCATGCCACACTCACATGCATCACCAATGCTGGAAACACTGCTGTCTGGGACTTTCCTGCTCCACTTTGCCGAGGTACAGATGACGGAATCGGGTTGTTTTTTGGTGGATGAATGGATATAAATGGGGCTGGGTGATATAAGCAAGCTTGAAGTTTATTGCAATAAAAATTCAGTGAGAAATGGATTGGTTAAGTTAAATTGATTAGAATCAGAACATACATTGTGCCAAAACATTTGACTATATCACACAGTCCTAAAATGAAGAGTTTTATTCCAAAGTGAAAATTCTAGAAAATTTGCTGAAATGATTTATTATAATAATATATTATAGTATAAATATCATTTCAACTTTAAAATGAGAATACTAGTTAGTTTTGCAGATACCATTGAACATCTTAGACAGATAGATTAGAAATACTTCTAATCTTCACAAAATGTTGGAAAAAAACCCTTTATAAAATGTGCAGTATGTGTATATTTTGTTTGTCTGTGAGAAAGACAGAATGCATGTGTATGTGTGTGAGAGAGAGAGAGAGAGAGAGAGACAGTGGGGCAGGCAATGTGTACATACTGTTACACTAAAATAAAAATATTTGGAGCATACTTTAGGTTAATATCTGTTTTGGGATTGTAGGATAGATGTAGATGTTTGATATTTGTACTTATTATTGTACAAAAGTGCCATGCCAGAATTCTTTTTACATCTATACCAACATCTCTGGTGTAGTGTAAGTGGTATCAAAGGTTGCAGCTTCAACTGTATTTTTGTTTTTATTTCAGTTTAAAGAGTGTTTCTGGTATTTAGCATAGCTGAAATATTCTAAGGAGGGACAACTAAATTGTAGAAATTTTAAACAGAGTAATTTGAAATTGAGAGTCAGATTTGAAACAGACATTTTCTGAATTTGTTTTCTATAGCTACATAGTTTTTTTTGGTATAGATGAGTGAATAATCAAGTTACGGCCATCCATCATTGCGGCGTTATAGCCACTTAGTCTAGAGAAACTGCTGAAATTGACAGCCTAATTTGTCACTTGTCATGGTATTACATCCCTCTCTCTTTGTGGCTTTGGAATTTTGGCTGGGAGGAATGGACCGGCTTAGTCATATGATCCAGCGGATGCTTTAAAACTGGGGGATTTCTTAAATGACTGACACCGTCAGGGATGCGAGTGGCCAGATGGCAGCCTTAGCAACATGTTCCTGATCACAATATGGTCAAGAATGACCATGCCCTAAAGCTCTAGGAAATATATATATATATATATATATATATATATATATGTGTGTTTATATATATATATTTTATATTTACAAATCACTGAACTTAATTTGCGGATGTTTCTTTATTGATCAACGCCACCTCATCAGTGACTCTTCACACCTCTCCTCATGTTATTCTAGCGACTCTCATATGACAGCAGAGGGACATCAATGACCTGAACTTGCCCAGGCAAAGACTTTCGATTTAGTTAAGGGATTGAACTTTGCCACTCCACCTGAATGCATTCAGGTTGTAGATCTGATAAGCAACCCATAGTCAGTCATCCAGAAGAGCAGTATCCCTTAACACACTGGAGAAGGCACTTCCACTTCTCAGAAAGGGCACGAGCATCCGCCACGCTCCCAGGGGCAGATTCACTGTATTGAAGTTGGAGGACTATCAGTATGTGCACTCCT
This sequence comes from Microctenopoma stevenorrisi, assembly GCA_032270685.1. Taxonomy (NCBI): domain Eukaryota; kingdom Metazoa; phylum Chordata; class Actinopteri; order Anabantiformes; family Anabantidae; genus Microctenopoma; species Microctenopoma stevenorrisi. The sequence continues at coordinate 7,019,167 of JAUMTR010000003.1, forward strand.
TAGTAATGCAAGCACAAGTGATAAAAAGAGATAACTGGCAACTGCTACAAAGAAAGAAAGCAATTAATTGCTTACAATCACAAGAAATACGATAAAAAAAGTGCGTACCAGCTACTTCAGAGAAGCTGCTGTAGGAACTGTCGCAGGCTAACGCCTGGCAGCTTTGGTTTGGGGCACCCTGTCAATTAGGTTCAAGGACAAACACTAAAATCACCCGTGTGTGTGATGACAGTGGACAGAGTATAGTGACAGCAGAATGAGCCCAACTTGATCAATCACAAGGAACACAATCGAGACAAGGCACTTCTTTTGGGCAGTGTACAAGGTTAGATTGGTTTGGATTCGCTGGGTACTGACTGGTGGTCACTGGTTCAGACATATGGACGTCACTTAACAAGAATGCAGTTGTTAATAAAGTCATAGATTAAGAAAGAACTCTTGATTCACACCACTTTTCATAACGTCTTGGCTCGTCTGAAAACAGTCGGCTTACTAATGTAGAGAGGAATCCTTAAAAAAAGGATGAGGACGAGATTGGTGACAAGGCACCGTCTGAGGGGGAGGAGAGCATGGTAGGGAGGGAAGTGGGGGAAGCGGGGGAAATGCCAGTCCTGGATTAGCAATGTCCCTGTCACTCTGTCAGTAAGGCTAAGAGGAGCTAAGCTACTAATACGCATCTCAGAAACACACACAACTATTCACACCGCCCCCTGAGATACACACTTGCACACAGAGCTGACTTGAGTGTTTTTTCTTGTATGTATGTGTATTTGTGTGCGTGTGTATGTGAAGGGTGATGGCTAGGAGCATTCATACCAGCTGTAATAGCTTTCCATCAATTATTCTGCCATGCAATCAAATGACTTGAAAATGCAAAGCTTTTAGCAATATCATCTCTCTCTCTGTATGCGTGTAATTGTCTTCTTATATTCTTACAAATTTTTAGATTTTATATCGAGTATTATATCACAATATTTTTGATATTTTCCCGAAAACGATAATTTAACGATATTTTAATAACCAAAATAATTGTTAGGCCTTATGTTCATTCTGTTGGCTCTGTAATAGGATTTCTACTGTTGCTAAATACTTTATACAAATACAAATTTATTGAAAACTTGAAAGTCATTGAAAAACACGAACTTCTCTCAGTGTATGAAATGTATCCATATTAAACATCCCCACACTGAGAACTTCTGTGCGCATTTATGCAGCCGTCGCAACATTGGTAACTTTAATTATTACATTAATTATTCATGATTAGTTGGGATTGGTCAGGAAAGTAAATTAGATTTTGCAGGGATATATGCATATTTACATTTGTTCAATAACCACAGCACATGTCATTAATTAGAGAAATAGAGGAAGTCGGTTGGAGGGGCAGCGTTTCAGTCTAGAAAGCGAATGCTGCTTTGACTTCTGGTTTTGGTTTTACTTTATACTTCTTTGGTATGTTGGTTTTTTGGTCACTGCTGCCGCAGATTCGACAGACTTCCGAAGATTTTTATATACCTCATACTGGGTCCGGGGGGTTGGTGTGGAAATGGCGAAACAGTTTTGTTGAAGCTGCGTCTTTTACTACAGAATAAGCTGGTTTGTCTGACCCCTAAAGCTCCTAGGACCTGACGTCCACATATGTGCACATCACATTTGGGTTGTCTAGACCAAAATACCAAATTTTGCTCTACAAGGTCCTGATATCCACGTACGAGGACGTTATGCTTTTACTTTTTGTACTTGTACTTGTTACAGACAAACTTCTTCCAACAACTGGCCTGGTAGCTCAATGGTTTAAGTGTCAGAGTGGGATGTAGAAGGTCGCAGGTTCGAATCCCGTCTGATTCCTAATCTATCCCCTTCCAGGTGTGTCCTTGAGCCAGACACCCAGCGCTAGCTCCCTGTAAGTCGCTTTGGATAAAAGCGTCTGCAAAGCAAAGTAAACAAACAGCTGTTAGCAGCACTTCCAATGAGCCATTGCTCAAATGGGCACAATTGTTGTTTTGTTTATTGTTCTCAAGAAATGTTGAGTTTTGCATGATTATTCTATTGTGACTTTATAGTGTTTTGTCAAACTAAAATACAAAATGTTATCATATGTGGACATATTTTTTCTCAGAAACTACATCATGTAAAAAGATAATTCTTTGTTTTTACATTCATCAGGTCACAATTAGCCCAGATAGCGAGAAGTTCCAAATGCATGCCATGAAACAGTTTGGGTCTTGGGAGGTTAAAGCAAACCATCTGCGGGACCGAGACGAAGACACGTCTTGTCCCCAGCTCTACAGAGGAAGACTGTTAGCTTGCTCGTTAGACATAACTCAGTGGCGGGTTAACACTAGCCTGCTGCTGCATCAATCTGGAGCAGACAGGCACTCTAGTAATACTTGAGTAGCACAGCGTAATCAATTTTTAAAACTGTTTATTGCCAAGCGGGTTCGACAACTCAATAATGCCTTACACACCACTAACTGTACGTAAACATGAGAACACACCCTGTTTTAATTATTATCCATTCGGGATAATAATTAAAAGGGGGATATATACGGGATAATATTTTGCATTCATACAGCCATAGTGACTCATGTAATAGGGCGGGTTTATAAACCCCAGGGTTTAAAGTTCAATGCCTGATTCTTTTTGGCCACATGCCTCAGTGACCTCATCTATGTACAGCTGCTCAACAACAATGTCCTCAGTGGAGATCAATAAAGTAATTACTAACTAAATTAGATTCATTTAATTGTGCCTTGTCCTACCTGTTGATCATTTAAATGTGTCTGCTTTATCTATAAGCTGTGGCTGGTCTGGAAGAGCTCCTGCATCTGCAACCATGCCTCTCATTTGCCAAGAAACCATGCCTGTTGTGATGGTCATGAAACAGCACGGGCCTTTTTGGTGGCTATACAGCCCCTCACACATAAAGCATGATGCATTGTTTTGCCGACACCTTGATCATGACCAGCACTATATTTTTCCTGTGCTGACCCCGTTCCACCAAAATATCAAAACCTCATGCTTTTAATCTTCTAACTTGAATGAAGCAGTTAGTCTGGAATAGATGTCACCATTCAGAAAACAGGAAGTTGGCTAACATTGCAACTAGATTTTAGTATAAGGTGGGCGCTGTTTCAGCACACTTTTGTTCAGGTTGTACACCATCATGAGCAAAGCGTAACGAAAAACATACTGCAAAATGACATCATGTTCCTCTAATGCTGTGGAAAAGGCAGATAAAGTACACTGTTAATGAAAAAGCATTAAAGTATATGTACATTGAAGAATACTATCTGTGCAGTAGTCTGAGTGCATCTGTTCGCGAGTGTTTTGTGGCAGCGTGCGTGCTTTGACTAAGGTGGCGCAGAATTATTTACAGTGCAGAAATATCCTTCAGTATTCAAGGCATACATATTCACACATATACACACACAAACACATAAGCATAACTGGCCTTGAGAAAATTTCATCATGATCTCACAGATACAGAATATGCTTATAAATATTCATGTTTCTTGCGATTGTGTGTGTGCATGAGTGCATGTAGTGGAGGTGGTCTGAAGTGAAGGAGAGCAAGACAGAGATAAAGTGGAACATTGCATCCGTCAATGTAGTATGGATATCTTTAACGTAAGGATGAGAGATCAGGCAGAAAATTTGGGGATTAAAGAGAATCTATGATTAACTTAATGAATCAGTACGACATAAAGATAAATTAATTGCTGCACCGTATCTTTAAGTCATGAATTACCATTTACAGAAGAAGGACAGAATTGAGAGAGAGATACACATACACAATGGCTGAGAGAGACAGCCAACACAAAAAGGACCAAAATTGGGGGTCAGGCAGAAAGGGAAAAGCCAGAAGAAGAGGAAGTAGGAGGTTATTCTTGGAATTGAAAATGTGCAATAATACAAATTTAGAAATTAGCCTAGTTGTGAAACGGACATAAAAATTGGTGTGTTTGTGATTGTTATACAATATGCGTGTGTAGCCGGCATAACAAGACTGTGGCTGCTGCTGCTGCATGGTGCATGTTTGTGTGTGTTCACAGGACTATGCACATTATTGGTTGAGCTCTAAATGTGAAATTAATAGATATAGGTACAGCGTATGTGCAGGATACAGGAAATGGATGAGTGGAAGCTAAGTGATGTGGGTCGAGATGACTATGCAGTTTCAGTATGAAAATGTGTGTATGCTCTGTAAAAATGTTTCATTTGTTCTAGAGATATAGGCTTTAATATCATGAACATTACCTAGAAAGTAGGAGATCAGAGTAGAAGAGTAGAAATATAAGACAAACTACTGTAACTTCCAATTTTGCTACTACTTCATACTCACACACACACACACACACACACTTAAATATGGGTTTTCAGCTAGCTGCAAGTTGATGTATCGTTGTGCTTTTGCTGCACTGGTTGTTTGTCCTGAATAAAATGTGCTCAAATGAAGCAAGACTTACATTCACTTCATGTTTTTATGTTATTGCTTCGGAGGATGATGCGGTGCCTCACTACTGGGGTACTTTGAGTCACAACATTCAATAAGTTATCGTACAATCAGAAATAAGTCACGACATTCAACAATTCAAAAACAATGTCCATTCTTGTTTAGCAAAGGACATAATGACCCAAGTAGGAACAAAACACATTCAAAACACAGACACTCGTTGTGAATGTTATGAAGACTGTAAATGATTAGGATTTTTGGAACAAAATGTTGAGTCATCTATTTCACATCATGGAAAGCGATGCTTCATGAGTCATTTTGCAGAGTGGGAATTGTCTTTTCTGTAATTAAATTACATTCATGCCACAGAACTCAAATCAAAAGACAGTGAAGCAGACAAAGAATGCAGATAAAACTCTTCCTACGTTTGAATTACTGTAAGCATTCAAGTGACAGCTTAGGTGACTGAAGATGGCCTTGTACGTCTAATTGCATCTCCAGGGGCAATAACGCAGATAATATGTCCATTTTATTATTATTATTTGGTCACAACTAAACTAATAAGGAGATTTTATCGTGGTTTACAGTTTGACAGTGTTGTGGGACGGACAAGGTCCAGAGAAGCAAAGTGGTGTTAAAACAGAAAATAAAACAGGTAGTTCAAAGTGAATACAACACAAAGCAGACACACAGAATTAAGACAGTGCTGTGCAGTCTACAGTGCTGAAACTGAAAGCTATTGCACTACAACTGTAGGTCAACAAAGGCACCAGGTATGTACATGCATACAGTAGGATACATACAGATAAAGAGCGTTTGATCCCACACCTTACCACATAGCTGTTTTACCAGACTTACACCTATATTTACACAGCTAGAGGAGAAAACCGTTGTTTGCAATCAATTTATGAAGGTATTTGCAACTTGTGATTTGCGTTAATTGCTAACATACGATATAACATATTGCTAACGTGTTTTAGATTTAGTCTAGTCTTTGTGTCAAGCTGTCATCTTAATGTTTAGAGTTTTTAGTCTAGTCAAGTTTCAGTCTACTAAAAGTCTGAGCATTTTAGTCTTATTGTAGTCAGAATTATTCATGACTATTTCATGAAACCAAATTCATTTTACTCAACCCCATTTCACAATTCAAAGTGATCTCATTATTGTATTATTGTTACCTTACAAAAATAAAGAGACGTGTTTGCATAGATTTATATATAACAAGCACTGTCTGAGTGAATATCTGTTTTTTTAAGAGTTTATATATTCCACAGAACAACCACAGCCACCCAATAATAGTTTAAGCAGTGTTATCTGTGAACCTGTCTGTCAAGTAGTGTGAACTAGTTCAGCTGAACATGATGGGTGAAAGTGTTTATGAATATAGTTTCATAGTCCCGGGAAACCTGGACATGTAGCCTGGAGGGACCGGGACTTATATTCCACTGACTGGGTCGCCTTTCAGCCCCATATTTCTCATCTGATAATAAATAAAGATAAATAGACCTACAGTTTTGTTTTTGAGTCTGACCACGACAAAGTGGAAAACCTCACACACTGCTTACCTCCTCATCAGAGACACACACAAACTCGCCCTTGCGGAGTAGATTCGAGCTAAACTGCCATATTGATTCCAACCTCCTGCACATACATTCTCCATGCATGGTAGCTTGAATAAATGATGACATTCATTAGTTATGATCTTAAATTCAGCCATCTATCCATTATCAATACCCCTTGCTGTTGAGGGTTGCAGGGAGGCTGGAGCCAGCTGTAACACATGGCTGATGCAGAGTGTCGACCATTAGTTCTCACCTTCACACCCCTGCACAATTTAGAGTCACAAATCGATTTATCAACACCTTTTTGATTGTGCATGCATTCATGTTCAGGGAGAATATGCAAACTTCAGTGGCAGGTTGAATTTTTACACTGTGAAGAAGAGCAGCTGTTCAGTTTGTGAGCTAGTTATAGTTTTATAACAGGAGCTGGACAGGGCTTTATTTGTGAGTCACGGTTTAATTAGTAGTAATTAATTAGTAAAGAAAAGTACTGTTTATATGCTGGGGAACCAAAATCACATAAAGTAAAAGGAAAGCAAAAAGTTATTCAGCCTTGGGTGTTTCATAAATAGATATTTTTACAATTTCAACTGTCCAAGAAAACATTAATTAGGACATGTGATGAATATGCACAGTTTTTGTATATAGAGTAGAGATATCACAGAAACGTGCTATTGATATGTGATTTCTAATTTCGAAATGTTCAAGGACATCTTGGAGCTTCATTTTTGCCTCACGAGTACAACAACTTTAATAGCTCCTAAGTAGGATAAAACAAACCCCCAAAATGGCTTTGCACACAGTATTTAATGTATGTCTACGACGGGAGCAGGTTTGTTTCTGCTGCTCCTTCTCTCTCTCTCCATCCTTTTCTTTCACTCACGCACACACACACACACACACACACACACACACACACACACACACACACCTCTTCCACCTTCTCCATGGTCTAATTATCATCTTGCTAATGGTTCCCTGTGGATGTAAAGCTCTGCTGATTCAAGCAGCTGTAGACGCACACACACGCACACACACACTCTCGTTCCCACAGACACTGTACACAGTACTGTAGATGCCCAGGTAGAGTAAGGTAATCCAGGACCATATGTTCCCACTAGAGCAAAAAAACATGGACACATTTAATAATGTAATACCCTGTGCTGCCTCCACACACACACACACACATACACACCACACTGCTAATCCCTCTCTGCAGTCAGTGAGTCAGTATTGGGATTTATTTCGGTAATATGCCCCTATGTTTTACATGATATCCTAGAGAGCAATTACTGGACCACCAAACTATATGATACCGAATTCCTAAAACTGTTTATTATGCTTTTCATGTCAGAGCTATGGTAATCAGTGTGCTGTCACATAGTTTGTGCTTTAGAACTATTCTGGCTGACATAGTTAAAATGCTCAGACACATAAAGGAGTTGAAAATGTTCTCACTCTGCAATATGTTTGAAAAAAATCTTCTTTCATGCAGTTGCCAGTAGTTAATTTAGATTTAATAGTTGAAGTTGTATATTTTTCAAAGTGCCTCAGGAGTTAATTAATAATAAAACCACTGATATATATATAACATCATGACTGCTAACACAGCACCGATGACAACTTCTTGTTATTCAACCAGAAACAAACCGCACTGTATGTAGCTCCGTTTATTTGCTTGAATATTAACTTAGAGAACTTGAGCTATTTGCAAATAAGAAATCATTTTGTTGTGTATTTTATCTACAGTTCAGTGCATTTGAAATTTTATTCTAAACACCGTCCACAGTAATGACACTCCCCCTCCAGAACTCTGTCTCTCTCACGCTCTCAGATCAATGTACCAGTCTTGTAGTGACACTTGAAGTACGCTTATCTCTCCTCTGCAGACCTCCTCAATTCTTGCTACCTCTCTGCTCTCCTCTTTTCCACTTCTCACTCCCCAGTCTTCCCCCCCCTGTCCTGTCCACACTTCTTCCTTGCCCCTGCACGTCTTGCAACTCTCCTCGACTCTCCTCTGATTGCATTAATGCAGATGATGGGTGCTGTCTAAACTTTGACAGCAGTGACTTATGCAGTTGCAGTTTATCTACATGTACTCTGCACAATTTTAGGACTGAGGGCTGCACTGTGTTCGGTGCTTCCTTCGTTTCTTTGTCCTTATTCGTGTTTATGGTGTCCTCGTATCTGTGCTTTCTTGAAGACAAAGATGTAAGCGCATGAATTCTGTAACCTTAAGTCAGTAAGTATTTTCTATATCAATATTTAAAGCAAAACCCTGCATAATTGGTGCTGATTTATATACAGAACAGCTTCCGTGACTCCACGGCTGTGGTTGTGTAATGGACTAAAATGCCTCTTAACAAGGCAACAGAATAGCATAGCATTGCAGATGGTCTTTATGACAGCAAGTTAAGAGGCATGTCCTACTGAAACTTAACTGCACTAACTTATTCAGACATTGGATCACCGAGCTGACATCAAATGCTTCAACATAACCCTTGGTACCAAAGGTTTTCTAGTAAGAGAGTGTTAATTTATGAATCAACCTAGTAGTTAATTTATAATGACGCAATTACCAGCTCATGTATGCATCGCTGCCGCAAACGTACACCGTGTTGTGTGATCAGCAGATTTATGGTTATTTATTTAAACGTAAGCAACCGCAGATGCTGGCACACCAGTAACACACCTGTGGTGTAGTTGTGAAAAGCATTCGTTCATTCCTGGAGGAAACTCATGTCGGTCTTCAAAAGAGCAGAGCAGCTTATCTGTCTGGGTCTATTAAAGAGGGTGATATGATATTGCATGCAGTTATTTTTGTACTGTCACATTAGAGAAACATCATGTGCGTAAGCAGAACCAAGTTCTCCCTAATAAGTAGAATAATACTAGCCACAGCAATTATATTTCGCACGATACCTTCTGCTATGTATGATGACTTAAGTTGTTGATCTTTCTCACAGTGAATAAAACACCTTACAAGATGAACCGTTGCAATAATACAACAAACGTTTGCTACAGAGATTATGAACATCTCTTACTTTGTGGGTATGAATAGGCCGTTTTACTTCCTTCATTCAAAACTGCAGAATTTTGAAACTTGTTTTGTGGCGGAAAAAGATTTCAATTACGTAGATGTCACTGTTCATTTAAGTTGTGTTGTTTGTGTCGCAGATGCCTCCTTTCTCAATACTCCAGTGACAGTTAGAGATGCCCACCTTCTGAACAGAAGGAAAAGAAAGTGTGCAATGAGAACAGTTATTGTTTGAAATGTACGTGACAAGACAATACCATAAACTATATTATCTTCCTATCACCATACCCTTTGATACGAATATTATTGTTACCTGTCAGGACCTGTCCACCTGAGGCAGGTTACAACACTACTAGAGCATTAGTAACTAACGGTATCCAACGGCAGATGTGAAAACAACTTTTTTCACAAGAGAATAAATAAAGTATATAATTTTTATTATTAGGCACCTACTAGCTGATATCAGTAACTAAAACAAAACATTTAGAAAAATGCTGAAGTCCTGTGGATAACACTTTGGACTAACTTTTAGAGTTTGAGTTATTCCTGGCATATTTCTAGGTGCATTCTTGCAGCCTCTGATGCCATCTGACATCAAAGACAATTAAAAACATACTGTAAGTCTCACAGAGATGGCTACACACCCGCACTGAGCTGTGTCGAAGTGTTGAATCTCAACTCCAAAATCATCTGTTGTTACTATAAGAAATATGTTTCTTTCCTCATTGTGTCTAAAGATGAAAAATAAATTACTGAATCATGATGTCATGTCAAATGACCGAACATTTAATTTAGTCAAATTACGGTGGTTGTTTTAGTCACAGTACGGATTTTTGCGGCAGAGAATGAGATTTCTGTGAGCCGGCAGAAGGTTTGCGTCAGGTGTACTTCACTTAAATGCAGCGGAATTGCTTAAAGAAGAATGTGTTTACCATGATGGCTTCTTTCCTTTGTTAGTGTGCTGACAGTGCAACACACAGGTACACAGTGCACTCTCATATGCATGCATACACAGCTAGGGTACAAGGCACACGCACAAACACACTCGCAAACTTTTCTTTCACGCTCCAACTCACCCAGACGCAGGCAGTCACACAGATACACAATAATGTGGCAGTACTGTACTCAGCAGGGGCTCATTTAGCCACTAAACGATTCAGGATGTTCACAGTTTGTATGTGTGTGCGTGTGCGCGTGAAGGCTTGTGGCCAGCAGTGCTGTGGATTGTCAGGACAGCAGGTTTCTCTTTGTCTTTACAACCCTTTAGAGCATTTGTTCTCTTGCAGTATCACCTTAATTGTAACTGACTTATTATATCTTAAACTTTGACACAGGCAAGTGCAATTTGTCTTTGGATACCGATGTTGGTAACTGACCTGCAACGTCGTCAGGCCACCTACAGAACCACCCGGGGCACATCTTTTTGTAAAGGAGGTGTCTGATTAGACTAGCTCTTTGTTATCTCAGCAGGATGTGAAAGATACTCACCGTGACCCTCTCTAGTGTCAGAACTACCCTGTATGAAACTTTTCTGTTCTACAGTCACCACACACACACAGATCTCAGAGCAGTTCGTTGGCTCTGTGATATACCATTTGCTTTGTGCTGCACAGTTGTGCGCAGCCACAGTATCTGCACTTTTCAACAGTTCCTTTCATACAGTAAAGCTAATTTAATTCAAGAAGCCCTTCATGTCGTACTTAACCACTGAAGTGTTGGTCACATCCTTAATTTGCTCTTGAGCTGCAGCTGCACTGTTCTCTATAATGGCCACACATGGCTATTGTTATTTGAACAATACAAGCATGCATAATCTGCTTCCTTAAGCCTGCATTGTTTCTGTTCTCTAGCCTTTTATTAAATGAGGTTCTGCGGTGTGTGATTGTGTCCAGCTGTTCTTGTACGTGGAAGACATTACTACTATGCTATACTTTTTTCTTGACTTTCGTTGTTTAACAGTATGTGAAATAATAATAATTATTATTAAAGACTTGGGTCTAACCCTAACCCTAACCCTAACCCTATTCCCTTTAAATTCATTTGAGTGACAAAGGAGCTGCATTTAAGAGGCCAAAGATTTAGGATTCAGTGTCCCTTGTTCATGGGCACATGTTTCCAGGAATCAGGGGAAGCAGGAGTCGTAGACAGTGTAGTTCCCTTTGCCATCCAGTAGGACTCTGCAGTGTTAGAAGCGCACACGAAGTCCGTTAACAGTTAAATCCCAGTGACATGTCAGAAGACTTAAATTGTTAATGAAAGTGTCCACTCTGTGCCAGCTGTGTGTAATACTGCCCACACTCTTGAGAGATGTGACTGTGTGTCTGAGGAAGAGGAAGCACGAGTGGAAATAATTTGCTGGAATTGAAAGTGCTTCTGCCTGCAGAATCTGCATCTGTTCCTGCACTTTTGTGTATCTGTTTGTGTATTTAGTTCCTTGCTGTGTGCCGCTACAGACGTGAACACGGTACCTTGCCATACTAGTTAAGTCAACGGTCTTATATTAAACTTAAGCTAGTGGTTACATGACGCTGTGCTCCACCCAGGCCTCCAGCTTCCTTTCCTGTCATACGTTTGCATTGCATTGCTTTGAGAAGCTCATATCGCTGGCTGCTTTGTAGGTCTGATTTCAGAGGTGTCTCCAGCGTCTGTCAACGAAACATTTAGGAGCCTATTTCTGTTAAAAATATTTAAAATATATTACATGTTGTTGCTTTCGTCGGCCCAGAATTTATATAAAGACAATTACAGGTGAGCAATGGGGGGGTTTACAAAACAGGAAGCAAACATGAGTCTGGACGGGAAATAAGGGATTTCTTTTTATTTTATAAAACATGGTGAAATATTTAATTATATTTCTGATGTTTTTCTCAATTGTCTCTGATTATTATGCTCACACTACATTGCCGGTATACACTAATAAAGAGTCCCGTTGAGGTATTTGAGTGTTGACTCTTGCGCGTGTAACCTGTGTATATGTCGTTCGGTGTTGGTTAGCAGGGAATTAAAGATTGAAGAGTAGTCACGGCTGCTTAGTCACATCTGTGAGATACACATGGATGCTGTGACAAATGAAGCAGTCTTTTAAACACACAATAACCATGGCTGCCATGACAACACAAAGAACCTGCTGTATATATATATATATATATATATAAATAGACAATTTCAGTAATTACATTGTCACAGGGGGAGAGATTTGTCATTCCTTTATTTTAATTAATGAAATGTATTTAAGTATTAGAAGTAGTGTTTGTACTAGTTTTTTTTTATATTATACTGTATTTTTACTTTAATTAAATAAGAAATATTTACATTTCCACTGAGGGAGAAGTCAGTAATAATCTAAGTATGTGGATATTAAGCAATTACTGTTTAAATTAGACACTTAAAGTAAGGTATTGATGTCATAAGTGTGTAGGTGCCTGTGTGTGTGTGTGTGTGTGTGTGTGTTCAGTATGTCTGTGTTATAGATTCAATAGAGAACATGTTACTATGGGAACAGAACCACCTCCACTACCTGGCACCATGTAGAGTTCTGGATCTGCTGACCCGGCTACCTCTTCTCCTCTCCCTCTCTCTCTGGAACACCCCCTCTCCTCTGTTTCTCTTCTTTGCTCCCCTTTCCACCTGTCTCTCCATACTTTGACAGGTTAATGCTCAGCTAGCGTGTCTGGCTTACACACACACACACACACACACAGCCAGAGGTGGAGTGTAACAGGGGATTTCAAGAGGGACAGCAGGATAGACAGTTTAATCTGAAAGAGAAGAGGGATGGTGAGAAAGTGGAGGGGAGAGGGAGATAACAGAGACAGAAGAGAGACACAGGGGTGAAAGGTTATGGCCAGGACATGTCTGTGGAAAACACAGGAAGCAGCGAAAAGAAGAAAACTTTATTACTTTTCCACTCCGGAGAGACTATGCAGGTGAAAGGGAAGTGAGTCAAGTTATTTAGAGCAAAACTTAAACTTTTATTTCGAGGAAATAAAAAAAAAGTAAACGCTGTATGCTGCTGCTACTCAAGGTTAACTGGAAAGAAAAGTACTTCAGCTTTAATATTATGTATCTGCCTTTAATGCAGTGTGTCTGCACACTAGACAATGATTGTATTTGTTTTTTGAGCCATCTGCTCCGGGGCCCTCTGGTGGTACGAGGCCCTTGCGCACCGGCCTGCTGTGTGTCAGTTTATGATGGATCTAACCATACTTAATGTTTTAATGTATGTGTGTGTGTGTGTGCGCGTGTGTGTTGCAGTGTCTGCAGAAAGTTCTGTATAATCTCAAAGCTGATCAAGTCTGATGGTAAATACCCTAGACAACATACAGCAGTTTGTGTGTGTGCATCCAACTGTCTTATCTGTGTGTGTGTGTGTGTATGCATACCGTTGTGTGCTTGTGCAGGTATGCGGGCATGCTCGTTCCTCTGGATTTCTCTGTGCAGATGTGGGTGTATAGGCTTATCCCATGCTCCCTTGGGACACTGCTGATTGACAGTCTATCCCTGGTTGTCATGGTGATGATGATGGATGTGTTTTGGGTTGCTCCGGAAACCACTGTTTAGACGCTTTATCTGCATGCATAATATAGTTTCAGCATAACCAGATTCTGTAGCTGACTGAAAGACAGAGAAAAGGAAACATGCAGAACAGAAAACAGACACAACTTTACAGACTGTATCATCACATCTGTAACAGTGTATGCTCTAATCATTAGACATTATTCATCTGAAGCGTAAACATATGGGATACATATACCAAAGAGGTTTTAGTCAAGATTAAGCCCACTTGCAGATAGAGAGAGATGACAGATGGACAGAGAGTTGGAGAGAGACAGGCAGGCGAGTGTTAACAACTGTGCACGTCCTCTGAAAAAGATGAAAGAGTCAGTGCTGTGGAATTATAGAATTTTAACTATCCTCGACCTGTAATACTGAATTTTTTATATCTTGATCTGCAGAGTTATCTCAAAGTTATTTTTACGATAAAGGCATGGGAAAGGATCCAACCCTAAGTGGGTTCAGAGACGTGAGATATGTTGAAACGTTGTTTCAAAGAAAGGTACAATCATTTCTCAGGGCTGCAGTTATTATAACTTAATAACGACAATTTATTGTTCCTATTTCAAGGGGTGTGGGGATGGAGTGATGCATGATGCATATGTGATGAGACCTGGAAGGCCTGTATGCGATATTACATTTTCAGACACAGGTCGCCAATTTAAAAAAAACTGCTATGTTGCTATTTTGCATAGATTAGTGTGCACGTCTATATACAGTTAATTTTTGTCAGAGTAAATATTTTATTTTATTTTTGCTCCTAGTTCTACATATAGGTAAACCATGCTGCTGCGACTCATGCTACATGCTACAACAGATAATACCTTGTATTATCTAAAACAGTGGTCCCTAACCATTGTCGTGGGGATTAAAACACTGGTGGGTTATGCAGAAGTCAATATGACATGTAACTCAAATATCTCTCAGATTATGTTTGCTCTGTAATGTTAACTTTAATGAAACTTTTGTAAACTGTTTCACACATTGCAGGAACATCTGCACCAGAGTATTAACTTTAGTTTGCTCTTAACCAGACACATTTGTCACACTTATGTCTTTTTTAGCTCAGTTGGTAAGCTGATGTATTAGCATGCGGACGTCCTGGGTTTGCAAAATTTTATTATTACATTCACTTCGTTATAAAACTGCATTTGCTGCTAATCTTTCCTACAGGTATCTTCACGTCATCAAATGTATCAGTTTTTTTTACATTCGTTATGTTCATTATCTACTAAACCAAATTGTTGAATCTCATAAAACATAAAATTGAAACAGTGGATCTTGTTTGAATCTTGAATCATGTTTTTAATTTCTGGTTTGAGACCCTACTATGATGCATTGCAACAGATAATTGAAGGGTTCAAATTTGTTATACAATTTAAAACAGAGGCCCCCAAATTAATCTTGCCTAGGGCCCCCACAGACCCAGAAACAGCCCTGGCAGAGATGGTCTCAAACTTACTTTAAAGGCCATTGTCATTTGCAGTCTCCGTATGCACAGACATGCTAAATGCACATGTTGTTGTTATGTTTACAAATGGAGCACAGTCAGCGGAGCTGACGTGCAAGAATTCCATGCGGCCCGCTTCTAAATGACCCACAGACTGGTCCGCGGCCCGGTGGTTGAGGACCTCTGATCTAAAGCAGTGGAGACAGTATGGTTACCTCCACTGCTGAATGAAAACAAATTAAATGCCACTCTTCACCATACCGACATGGATTTAGGCATTCATATTCATTTCACTGCACCAACAACACACATATTTTGTAGTGAACACACACTTCACATGTACACAGACCCACTCCCTGAGGAGATGACAGTACACATGCATGATTTGCTTGTTTAGTGGGGCTTCGGGACAGTCATTTATTTAAACAAGGCTTGCTATTTACACCCACATACAGGCACATACATAGATATAGCACAGAGAGAAAGACTAAATCTTTACATATGAACATATATCTTCTTCTCATGTGTATCCACGCACTGGCATATAAACTGATACAGATGTGTCACGCACTTCCACAAATACAAATTCTCCGTCGGGTGCTGTTGTGTGTGTGTGTGTGTGTGTATCAATAGTCAATATGCATGACTGGCTCATTCAAATTGTGGCAGGCAATCAGGCTGTTCACCTATGCATGACATAGAGATACAAGCCCTTTATCACGCACACATTATTTGACATAGAAATCCAGCTATCTGTTATTATAAAACAAAGACACTATCACACATAATTACAATTACACTCATGATCACAGGGAAACAACTGTGTACTGCACACAAGTACACACTGATACACATGATAGGCCATGTTAATGAACAGCACAGTATATGAAATATTCATGTGTGGATGCCGACGTCAACCAATATGGATATATATAGCTGAGAATGGACAGATTGAATACAGCTTGTCAGACCAGTCTGTCTGTCTGTCTACAATTAACCGGTAGACTCCGTGGCCAACCTCTACCCTGATTTGGAGGCCGGTGCAGGTGGTGGCAGAGACGGCTCTGTTTTTTTTGCATTAATAAGTGAATTTCCAACTTTACAGTTACAGATGTGAGCCAGCTTGGAAGCAATAGACCTGGCACTTAAAGATAGCGAAGCAAATAAAAAAACACATATGGCCTATGAGTTGGGACGACGCACACATGCACAAACTAGAATCAAACTGTAGCCATAACGTATATATATATATATATATATATATATGTATATATATGTATATATATGTATACTATATAAGCTGTAGTCAATAAAGTGACCAGTGCTCGTGTTACAATTAAATGTCATTCTGTACCTTAAGAAATTGTTTAACCAAAACCATATGTTTAAACACACTTATATTGAATACCTTCTATTCATGCCCTCTGGTAAAGTTTACTTTGTTCGCCACTTGGGTTTTGGTGCTTGAAGGTTGCATAATGTTAAACAATGGCATGCATTGACAGTTTGTGCAGGCAGTTATAGAATGTCCCGGAATGCTGAACAGACATTTGCCCTCAGTAGCTTTCATAGCTTTATGCCGTTCAGTAGGCTGTACAACAGCATGCAGACTTTATGGACTGTAAAGATTGTATGATCATGCAGTATTAACTAGTATTAAATATGTTAATATAATAGGTTGCACATGTCCAGTTTTAGTGTTCAGGACCTAAATATCCTAAGGCGATGCATGTTTTAAAAATAGACATGCTGTGAATAAGATATTAGAACCATGTTACCTTAAATTTCTCTCAGAGGAGCACTTTTCCCTCATAAATAATTCATACACGCACACACACACTAGCTTACAAACACTCACACATACATGCTACCCACCAACAGACATGCACATGTTAATGCAGGGCTTACGTGCACACACACGCACATCCTGGTACATGGCGGCTTCTGCATTGATTTCTGAATATATAAAACTGGACCTTTCCTAGAAGAGGGCGAAATGCCTGGAACAGTGAACGTTTGCTGGTGGAAAAAGAGAGACATGGGCAGGGGGAATGTAATGAGAAAGAAACAGACAGAAGAAGATGGCTTTGCTTGTGTTCGATCCTTCAGTAGTATTTTGTATGCAATATTCATGTGAGTAACCACATTAAATTAAGGCTGAAGTCATGTTCAGAAGCCATGAAAGTGAGGAGTGGGAGGAAAAACAAAACCTTGAAAAGTGATGGAAAATGGGAAAACAAGTTTCTTCAGGCAGCAATAGAATTTTTTTTATAGGTCTTTGTTCTCTCTCCTTCCATTAAACATTTAAGAGATACAGAATGAGACAAAACCACAAGTGAAGACAACTTCATAATACTCACTATTGGGTATCAGCTAGATACACAATGTGCAGACACATGCAGAGTGACACATTTCCAATTTGCCTAGCACGGAATGTGTGTATATCTTTCTATTATGGTAACATTATTTTTGGACTTTATAATATATATATTCATATATTTTCCAGTGACCAAAATAAAATAATCGTATTATATTTTTGCTAAATTATTATCAGTATTCTATAACAGCGGGTGCTGTCCCACATTGCATTAAGCAGAAGAGAATAGAAATCAATCACAATAAGAGTACAGTGTATAATCTGAATACAAGTCCTTTGGGGTGCAAACATCTTCAGATGAGTAGTGTTGGCTAGTTGTCTGTCCTGAGACCAGACCTTTCTTTAGTTTCTCCTGCCTCCCCTGTTTGCTGCCAGGAATAGAACGAATCTGGATTCAGTCGGGTGATATGGATTTAATAAACTTTTCTGAAATAGTGAGAGGGCATGAAAAGACTAGGAGCCATAACATGAGATGTTTGACAATGGGAATATCACTACCCAGCTTAATGAAAGATGACACAATGAGTAGGGAGACAAAAATCAACACATATTGTCGAAGACAACATACTACGTTAAATCCCGTGGTGTGTTTGAATTTGCATTGCGTGGTCATGATAAAAGTTCACACTAAGAAAATGGACTTGGATGTTGGATCCCTGGATTGTTCGTGATTAAAGGGACATCTCTAAGGGCTGATATATGGAGAGAGCGCAACTTGAAACTCACTCGCAAAAACATGCAAAACAAACAAATTTATCAGCCGCCATTGACTCTCAACCACAAAACCTAAGCTGTCCTCATGTTGGACAGTGTGTTTCATCTCGTCTTTAATATGAAATACATTCTCCTCATTAGCTTCCGTCTTACCTTCTGCACACACACGCACACATGCACAACACTCAAATCTCTCAAATCTTATGATGTTTTGGGAAATTCTTTATCTCTGTTTGTCCTTTGCTGTCTCTCTCTGTATCACATTTCATCTGCATGACTTTACCTCTGTGTTTGGTGATGTTCTTTATACATATTCATATTTCCCTCTCTCTCTCTCTCTTCATGTTGTCGTTGCTCCCTCTAATCCTCTCAATCGCTGCGTTGATCCATCTCTATCCAATGCTCATTTGTCTTTCTTCTCATTCCTCTCCTTCCATCTCTCCCCCTCTTCTTGTTTCTGTTATGTTCTAATTGGTTTTCTTTCCCTTTCAGTCAGTTAGTTCTTCATTAAATCATCTGTCATCATCTCGAGCTGGTCTGTCATCTCCTTTTCCGTCAGTTAACATCTCTCTCTTTCGCTCCCCGTCTCTGGTTCTCTCACTCACCTTTTCTTTTTCGTGTCTTTATCCCTTGTCATCAAAATTTTATGACAGCTAGATGATAGATACCAGATCTCAAATTGTACCTTAATACATCTGTATAAATGCGTCTGTCCTGAAATTGTTAAATAGTTTCTTCCGCTAAGGCGGTTGAGTGACTGATGAGTATACTGTTAGATCTAACTTCTTCTCCATAACCATTCTTCAATAACTTTCCTAAAGGATCAATATTGAATATATTTACTATGTGAAATCATAAAATGACGATACAGACTCCGAGTTAGCAAATGGTCTTCTGAACACGTTAGCACTGAAGTCCAATAACTTTTGCCAGAAGCTCGTGGTAATGATGGTTAGCATTGGGATGCTAAATGCTCTCTCCCCCGCCTTCTCCTTTCTCTGTTCTAGTTGCTTGCTTCATACTATCTCGCAGCACAGGTTAAATAACGCGTATTTATAAGTCTTTCAAAAGCCATATTAATTTTAAGATCAACAAAAAAGATAAATGCAGATAAAAGCCTTTATTTACCTAAGAGAGATATTTCTAGAAGGTTTATTATGTTTGATATATTTAAGACAATAGATTAAGTAAAGTGTGGTTCAGTGTGAATAGGTACAACTAAGTTAGACAAAGCAAATGCAAAAAGGAAATATAGCTTTATAAAATATTCAGCATTCAGTGTGATTTAAAATATAGAAACTTAAATAGCAACTGTCGAAGGCATCACGCATGTGTCTGTGCTAATCACTACATGTGCCAAATGTCTCAACTGTCTGAGATTTAGTACCATTATATGTTGAGCAGATTGGAAAACCGAAGTGATACGCATTTGACTGTACACTACACACTGCACAGTAAAGGGAAGAATGTCATGGAATGGCCAAGAAGGGCAGGAGAGGAGAAGTGAACCTGGCTGAAGAGAAGAGAGACTAAAGTAGAAAGTATCTCGTCGGGGCTGTGATGCGTTCAATTCTCTGTATGCAGCTATTTGTTTAAGATGTCAGGGATGACATTTAAAACCTAGGGTCGCTGTCTCCCACACAGATGGAGAGATGTCACATACAAATTCGCAGTCACATACACAAAACCGAGGACAAACTTAGGTGAACACATGCTCAGACACAACTACTCTCAGAAATAAAAGACAAGGGGAGACCAAAAGGTAAATGAGTGACTGGTGATACTTATAAATCACAAATTTAGGAGTTTGTCATTACGGTCCATCATCCTGAAACTCTGCTGAGTGGCCAAATGAGGAACCAGGGACACTATACTGATCTATCTCCACACTCTGGAGTGAGTGAGTTAGTGAGCGAGGCACAGTGTCTTTGTTTTCCGTTCTGCCCATTTGTGGTTTACTCTAAGCTTGATTTATTTAAGTACATTCTCTTTACGGTTTCCATAGTATTTGTTAAATACTTTAGCATTGCTAACCGTATTCTGCCACCTTCATCCAATAGCTTTTTACTGTACGTTTTTCGATGGAGCCACCACTCTACCCTGTACTGCTTGGGCGTCGCTGAATCTTGTGAGATCTTGTCATGTGACAACTGCAAACCATGAAGTTCCTCAGTATGATGAGTCGACGCTCTAAATGAGGTTGTCAGTCACTGGGGTACATTTAGTTGGCATAGTAGCGAGGTGCAAGTAATAATTACTGTCTATTGAAAGTCACATTTTTATCTCGCTAGATCAGTTACCAGCAGTCTAAATATGATTCAGTTAGTTGGGGTTATAAGGCTGCAGTAAGAATAATAATCATAGCAATCTATCTAAATATCCGAGCATTCACTCTTTATGCCTCCTTCTGGTGATCTACCATTAAATCACTCTTCTGCCCTAATTGGTCTAAATGTCAGGCTGTTAGTTGACTGGCAGACAGCATCTGTTCTTTGATTTGTGGACAGATGGTGGGAGGAGCTGAAGGTCAGCATGGTTGCTCGTCGCGCGTGTGCTCGTGTGCCCTAAAAGTATGGTTGTTAGCCTAAAACGCTGGCAAGCCATGGAAAAAACCTACAGTGTATATTTAGAGCACTAGAAAAATGTGACAGCAATGTTCAAGAGAATAGAAGAATGATTGCAGCACCACCTAAAAAGGGCTGGATTTGAAGTTCCTGAATCACAGTTGCAAAGGTAGCGACACAGATGAGTTGAATGTGGGTATTTGTCTGCTTTAAAAGTGGTCTGACAGTCATCACTTTTATGAGTTTTCAAAGCAGCAGAGCTCAGGAGGCACAACATTTTATACCTCAGTACCTTTCGGGGAACGTGTCTCAAGTCATGACAAGCTACTGCATCAGCACACTGTGGTCATAAGCTGAAATTTGCCAACAGGGACATAAAATTCAAACAGGATAGACGTAAAAAACCTCCGCTTTATAAGTAACCACAGAACTAAGTCAACATGAGCAGCCGGCTCAAAACAATTCTGCATCCTGACATTCACAAAGTCGGCATTTATAACAGGGTTACAACGACACAATGGCCCGTTCGAGGTGTGAAGAGGATAAAACCTGGACATGTGAAAGAGCGATGTGATATCAGAATTTCTTCCACATCCTGATGGGTTTACATTTGGCAAAAAGAAGATTTCCTCTACTGCACACGCTTGCTGTGTTGTTGAATGGCAGCCAAAGAATATAAAAAACAAGATTATGCACTCTTTTCTGTTCAATTCTGTGTCAGACACAGTGCAGGATATACAGTATGCGCTGACAAAGGCAAGTGGTGGCCTACTCGTTGCAGTAAGATGAGGAATAAAAAAGTAAAGAGCACATGGGAGGACTAATTAAGGCTAAAACCGACCATCATAGAGTCAAAGACAAAACATCAACAGTTGTGTTTGTGGTATGTTTTCTAAAATGTTACACTGCGCCTTCCCTCCGATGGATACAGCTCTCCCAAGAAAAACAACTGCACCTTTAAGTGTTGGGAAATGTAATTACTACGAGACGTTCCTTTCCACCCACTGTATGTGCATTGTTTCCCAACTGGATCCTAGCAATTTCACAACTAGTTTTGCAGCTGTGATCATACTCCCTGCGATTCTTAGGAATCCATCTCATGCAGCTGTGACTTAATGCATCCTGGCGTGACTGGATGGTGAAAGTGACATTGAAACTACAAGGGAAATTGTATCCTGTGCGCATTCAGGCAGCATGACACACTGTGCAGCTGCAGAGAAAGCTCGATGAGCGTCCTCCAGCTCCTCAGACCAGGAGGAACTTTATTAAAATTAAATGACGGATCGTTTTGTGTACGGGCAACAGGATTCCTCCTGTCTGTTTGGACAATCACAACAGGTGAAGTGAAATATGAATGTAGGCAGCGAGTGATAAGAGAGCTGTACGTTGTCAGCTTCACAGCGTACGAGGGCCAAAAGGTTGATGTGTGGTCAGATGTATATAAGAGAGCACAGGGTATGGATGGCATGCCTGAAGACAGAGTTGAGGAATGGATGATGTAGATTGCCCATAATCCTCAGAGGCTGACAGCATACTGGGTCTTGATTGAAATGTGTGTGTGTGTGTTTGTGTGTGTGTACGAATCTCATAGTGATCTGCCTATCAAACTGATGCAAGAAAGGGATGGCGCTTTGGGACGCAAGGATAGAGGAAGAAGGGGAAAAGATGGCAAGTGGAAAAGAGAGGAAAGAAGGAGATGAGGCCAAAAAAGCCATTAAACATAAAATCAATCAGCAGAATGAGAGAGAGAGAGAGAGAGAGAGACTCAAGAGTGCAATGCGAGTAGGATCTTAAGGAAAGACACAGCGAGACGAGGAAGGATAAAGAAGGAATCCTCAGATGACTGCGATATTGATGACAGCACAGTGGGGAAGAGGGGAGGAATGGATAGGAGAGAGGGAGGAAGGATAAGGAGGCTAAGAACAAGTGATCAAAGCGCCCCAGGCCATGAGAGAGAAGGCGTGAGGGAGTGTGAGACGAGGAGAGTTTGGAAGGGGGATGACGAGGAAAGAAAGTGGGAGGGTGAGAGATGAGGATGAATGAGAAGGAGAGGAGAAAGCGTGGAGGGTAGAACAGAGTGAGGGAGGAGGAGGATAAGAAGGAAAGCATGAGAGGGGGGGTACTGGCCAAGATGTAATGTTTTACTATAAAAATAACCTTGATGCAGAAATGGGAAGAGGCAGGGTGTAACAAGTAGAGACCAGTAGGGAGGAAAAGAGAGGTGGTGCTATACAACTAGAGAGAGAGAGAGAGAGAGAGAGAGAGAGAGAGACAAAGAAAAGGGCAACACTAGCCCACTGATGTGATAGGAAATGAAGGCAACATGGCCAAAGCTACATCCCTCTTCCCCTCTCTCTTCCCCTCTCACATACAGCCACACTCAAGCTAACACATACAGCGCCCTCCTCCACAAACACTCCCCCCCCCTGCGGGTCAGTATGTTGGGGCATGAGCTCAGCCTCTCCAGGTTGCTGTCTAAAGTAAAAACAGAGAACAGAATGCAGCAGAACTGCGTAGCCAGAGAGCACAGCCCAGAAATACCTAGAAACCTCCACAAAAGGGTCCCTTTAATAGAGTAGAGTAGAACATCACAGAGGTTTTTATTTATTTGTTGCTTAAAGATCCATGTTAATACACTTTTTTAGCATGTTATAGCTCAATTAAAATGGTTTTGGTTTGATTTAAAACACAAAGATACACATGACATATTCTGTCATGAATGCACAGTTAAAACACACAGGGTTAGGGAGAAAAGTACCCAGCCACAATGTTAGGGGACAGTGCTGAGCCCCATAGGCACTTTGGGTCATAGGTGCTTATGCAGGGGGCGGGGGTGTGTCACCATTTCAGACTAGTCTGTAATGGTAAAAAAGTTGCATTTGTTCTGATAAAATGGAAAAATACTCAAAAAAAGGTCTCCTATCTCTGCATATAAAAAACAGTTCAAAATAAACTTCAAAGACTTAGTTGGCAGATTTCACGTAATCATTCAGCTGCAGAGAAGTGGAAGCACAGATGTCCCATCATGCTTGATGGAACAAGCTCTATTAGCAGGTGCAACATGGAAAACTGATTAAATCCATGTAGTATAACCAGTGTCATATCCATGTAGTGTCTGATGGGCACATTTAGCAGAAGGTAATCAGTACTGGCTACTAGTGCCTGTATTTCTCATACCCCCCCCCCTTTCTGTTAGCATGCTACAAATGTCACATTTTATCAGAGCAGCTCCTGAAGAGGTCTCTGCACAGCTCCACTGCGGATCATAACTGCTTTATACGGGTAAAAGTTTCATGTGAAATGCTTACACGGCCTTCAGGTTTTCTCCTGGATCTACAGCATCAACAGTGTTCAAATCTGCTTGTTTTAGACCTAATGTATAATTTGATGACAGTTTTGAGATGAGCTACAACATAAATGTGGCTAAGGTACAATGCACGTAAGAGCTGCTTACGTTTTGTAACCGCTGTTTATTTAACAAGTTCATTTTCTCCGTAATATGAGTCACATATCAGTGCACCTTGAGGCTTTTCCACCTGTCTGTCAACTGTCACTGTCACATCAAGAAGCTACAGGACTGAAAGAGGTGTGTGTGTATGTTCGCACATACGTGCATGCACGTGTGTATGCGTGTGCGTGCATGTGGGTGTGTGTCCATCAGTGCTTACTGACATCCTGTTGTCATGATAAACCTGTGACAGCTGCCTTCCTGCAGGCAGCACTCTCTCAGTGCAAACACACACACACACACACACGGAGACTACAGCATCATTGCTCTGCTGCAAATGTGACGGGGTCTCAGCAGGCCTCAGATTGGGTATCGGGTCATTTACACAAATCTCCTTAACTGGCTAGCTGTGGAATAAATGTCTGTCTGGATGAGTGAATGGTCTGTCTGTCAGTGCCCGCCTCCTCTGTCTGTCTGTCTGAATGACTGACTGAATGACTCAGTGACCTATATGAATCTGCTAGACTGAATGAGTCATTAATGAATAAATAATGTCTTTCTGTGCTTTATTTTCAGTACATCAGCACCTGTAGTTTGGGACTGTGCGCTCCTTATTTTCCACCTCAAAAGTGTTGAGCACCAGCTTGTGTCAACACATTTTGACACGAACAGCATTTTTAATAAGACAGGAACACTTGAAAACCGTGTATTGTTATTGATCTAACTCTTTGATGTACTGAAAAAGACTCCAAATTCATTTTGTTTCATTCTGTTCCCCTTTTCCCATCTGATATGGTTTGTACTAATTGTTTGCCTATTTTAAACACTATCATTGTTGGTTTGTTTGTATTACTCCTCTGTCTCTGTTTGTCCCTATTATTTGTGTTCCCCTACTAGCCTGTGTAAATTTCCTGTCTCTACTCAGTGAACTCTGTTCTGTCCTATTTCTAATACTTTTTCCCAATGTTTCTATTTATTTTTTTATTGGTCAATGTGAGTCTAGGACCACAGCTATTCTCTTTACTTCCCCTGTGGGTGGAGTTTAGCTTGGTCCCTATCTTACCACTGTCATCTGTACATGTATCTCTCCTGGATGAGCCTGAAGGATGTACATGTATACCTGCCAGTGCTTGTCTACACTCTTAAAGAGGATATGTTATTTTCAGCTTATCAGTGAGTGCAGTTAAAGGACAACACATCTGGTGATCCTCTGTCATCTCTAAATGCTGATAACATCAACATGATGTCTTCTATAGTAATATCAATTACGCTGTCCCAAATTGCACTCACTGGTGGGTAGAAAAGTGTGTCTCCTGTAAGAGTGTGTTACATGCAGTATTGCCTCTTCTATGTATAACTATAAATTATACAGGTATAATTTATACCATGTTTACAGTTGGACGCTCTCAGAAAAAAAAGGATCAGCATTCTACCTTTTGTCTCTGGGACAGTGGATGGGCTCAATTTGCTTTTGCTAAATGCATTTCACAGTTTTATAATGGCCATTACATTTCTGATGAAGCTATAAAACAGTATAAAACACTGTTTTGAAAAGGTGAATTGAGCAAAGACCTCTTGAAAAAGTGGTCTGTATCCAATGTCCCATAGACACAACAAGGTCCAATGTGGAATGTTTTTTCTCTGTGGGTGTATCTGTATAAATTATATGTGTATAATTTATGCTGTGTGCACAGCGCAATCCATGTGTCTTTATCTGTTATACGGAAATCAGCACTACTATGAATAACACGATAAATCAGATGTGATCAAGAATTAAAGAAAATAGGCAAATCTATCATCACATCTGTCCTATATATGTTCAAATTAATTCAAGATTAATAAATAGTCTGACAGCCAATTGGGAAATAGTTTAATCTGAAATGCCTTGGTAGCGATTGGAGGAGACGAGAGCGGAGCTCTATGATTGGACATAAGGAAAATGGGATTTTTCTATTGGAGAAGAGGACAGCAGCTCTGAGTGTGACAGGAACTATAGCCTAACCCCTATATCCTATTTCTGATTCTAACTGGCTAAAAGTAACAGCGTCTTTTTACAAAATCCTTAATATCCCTCCCAAAAAGACTGCTCATATATTAACAAGTATATTTTATCTACTTCATATTAGAAGTATAATGTCAGAGCTTTGTATTTTTAATGTGGTTTGCTAATGTGAAAGTCATCCATTTTCTAACATTCAAGCCACAGAATGTACAAGTAGTATATTCAAATCAAGGTAATTGAGACATATTACCTCATAGAGGGAGAGAGGTGGGGATTGGGTTGACCAGTAGTCTACTTGGGGGGGTTAAGGAATAATGTTAGGTCATTTGAGAGCTAGATACAATTTCTAATTTGGTAAATAAACTTATTTGATACATTTGACCTAACTGACCCACCCCCATTTCATATATGAAATGTGAAAATCAAATTAATTTATCCAAAAAGCAAGAAATTAAAAGAAAAAAAGTCCGCCCCTCAGTCACTCCTCCTCTCCCTAACCCAGGTTTTCTATTTGTCACTCTGATTTGATTGACAGCTGAGGACACATGTGGGGGCACTGTGAGGGGCGGCAGTGGGGTGGTGACCAGTCCCGGTTACCCCGGCAACTATGGTAACCAGGCCGACTGTACTTGGATCCTATTGGCTGAACCTGGAGACACCATCTCTGTCATCTTTACAGACTTCCAGACGGAGGAGAAGTATGATTACCTGGAAGTAGAGGGATCTGAACCACCAACCATTTGGTGAGTCCCTTTATTAATTTATTCATTCAGTGGCGAGAAAAAGCGATGGGAGTCAGGAGCTTAGGGTGTGTGCACGCTACAGGCAAAAGATGATTGTTTGCGTGTTTGCTCATGTTTGTTCACACTTTAAGGTAAAAAATGTTTGAATTTTAGGATTTAGCTTCTTTCTGAAGTCACCTTGCCCACATCTAGGAAACAGTACTAAATCATCAGCAATTATGGTTTGTCTAACTATGTACTGATGAATATCTAAACACTTTAGATTATTTTGTGATCTTTTCCAGCTCATCAACAAATCTTAGTTTTTGAGATGTGTTATTCTGTGTGGCACAGTTCACATCGGCAGATGCTTCCCGTCAATAGCAAACGCAACTTTGTTTGTGTTAGTTTTATGAGTAAAAATTGCTTAAGTCTTTGCACTTGTTTTATTGGTGCATTCTATTTTGTACTCTGAATGCTGTGGTAAATGTTGAAAATAACTATTCACTGATTTGTGTGTTGTCAGTTAAAATAGATCATTCAAGTGTAACTTAGATCATGATCATGACAATTATATTGTGATTCCAAAAGATTTACTTCTTGCCACTGCATGTGTGTTGCAGTTTTTATAATAGTGAGAAATGTGGCCGTGTGAGAGTGGTAGAATTGTCCGCTTATGTGTGTCACATTGAGAATTTTATGTTTTAGAACCATTTCCAATTCGCAGAGGAGGGATGAGTCATGGTTCAGTGTTAAATTATAGTAGAGCTCACCAACCATTTTCAGGCACAAGTGACGTACTATGAGTTCTGCTGATGACAATGAATTTTGTTTGTACATATTACGTAACAAAAAATCATGGTGGATCCACAGCTACAAAGAAAATAATTGATTGACATTTGTGACTTTCCATTTCTGCAAAGATGGCGCAGTTTGCTGCATGTAACACTTGGAGCACTGCAATAAACAGAACAAGTAATAAAAATAACATTTTAGTGCAGATATAAACCTTGTTTATCTTGTGTTTTAGGTATAGCAATGATTGATTAGCACTATGCACATTTACAGTCTCTCTTACAGGATTTGTATTTTACAGAGAAAGTGAAACTGATCTGGGCTAGTAAGAGATTATAGCACAACCTATGGTATGATTATAGCACAACCTATTTATTTCCTCACATATTTGAGTTGGTTCACTGAAAAGAGTATTTTATAGTCCTGGCTGCTTATTGATTGTTAATAAATTGTGGTATTGATCAGCCAGTGCTGTTTCTCTAACCATTTTCAATCTAATTATTGTGAGAATATTATTTAGTGTGTGCATGTGTAATCGATTTGGAAACAATAATGGCCATGCATCTGCTTTTATCTTGCTCATTATTATTCATTTGAGTACTGTATATATGTGAATGTGTGGGTGTGTCCATGCAGACATGTTAAAGAAGCACAGGAGACCTTGGATACACATTGCTGCTCAGCAACTGACTTGGTTACATGTTATGCCATCATACACTCGAATATGCAATAATTAGAAAAATATTACACAGTTATCATCATGCACTTACAAATACACTACATAAGGGCAGAACTAAATTAATCATCTAAGTCAAATCAATAAGAAGGATATAACCGTTCAACAAGTTCAAGGAGAAGATTTTCAATTTCCAAACACATTTAATGCCATTCGCATAATTTGTACCATTGTCTCATTTTCACTTGGTGCAAAAACAAAACCTCGGGCATATTTATGACTAATATTTATTGCTCGGATTGTTAGTCTTTGGGCAT
This sequence comes from Microctenopoma stevenorrisi, assembly GCA_032270685.1. Taxonomy (NCBI): domain Eukaryota; kingdom Metazoa; phylum Chordata; class Actinopteri; order Anabantiformes; family Anabantidae; genus Microctenopoma; species Microctenopoma stevenorrisi. The sequence continues at coordinate 7,047,838 of JAUMTR010000003.1, forward strand.
AGTGTGGTAGTGCCTCTAGCTGATTTACCTTCACTCGTGTCTTGGCTCATATAATTTAGTGCTATGGTGTTATTTACTTGCTGAATTAACTTAGGTGACCCATGCGAGCGATCACTGTGTTGTTGCTGCTCATGTCATGGATCTTTTTCAAGCACCAGGCTGATAACATGGTCACAGATTTGTGCCGAGAGGAGAGCAGAGACTTTGAGACGTAACAGCCTGGTGTAAAAAACCCTGCCCTGATGCTGGCAAAAGCTAAGATGTTACATTTGCCCTGTTCAAGCGTTTTCAGGGTCATTATTTGCAATACAAATACACGTGACATATTTCAAAAAGCATTCAGTACATACACATATACAAGTCCCTGACGTAGAAAGTATCCACTTAATTACCAGTGTTTGTTAACATTAATAGGTCATTCTTTCCAGTGACGCACACATGATAAAGTAAATATCATTATGCTCAAGGCACGTATTTCAAGTGAGTAACTTAATGGCTTCCCACCTGGGAAGAAAACAAAGTATACCGGTGGATAAGAGTGTCTTGTTCATCAGACGTGTCAGAAAAAAGTCATGAGAAGACTTGTTTAAGATGATGAAATGCTCTCAGGGGCATTGCAGAAAGCACATCTTCAAGCCCTGCAGTGGATGTGCAATATTGCAAAAGGCAATGCATAGTTCCACTCCTGTGAGACACGAAGATGAAACAATTCTTAGTAAAAAATCAACAAACAGAATCTCTAAAGAGTGGACAAAAACTCACCAGTTTCTTTGAGGTATGCTGATGTCACAGTTGGCATAAAAAGCCAAATCACGTAATCTAAATGTTGCATGAGGCGATTGGCGCTGTGCTTGTCTGGACAATGTTTTCTTGAAACTAACGAGGCTATCTTTGACTATGTAGTACCTATTTAGCATCGATTAAATGCCAAAGTATCCCTAAGCATTGTTTCCATTAAGGTACATCTCTTAATGATTGCCTCTGTTCTTCAGAATGCTTTCAGTGGAATAATATCACCATATTTGACAGCAAGCTTCATCTCCAGATGGCTCCAGGGAGATGATGTTAGTGGATGTTAGTAAAGTCCAGTGACACAGACAGAGCTCATGCCTTTACAACACATTGGTTGAATGGTTTATTCATATAGTAAATGTTTTACAGAATGTGTTGTAGGGACTTAGCATAGTCGAATATCTTTGGTCAGAAAAGATGTTACTTGCTGCTAAGTGGGTAGTTTGTATTCTGTATCTGTATACTGTACATTAGCATAGCCAGTAATCTAATCAGTCTTTGAGGAACTAAGAGGGAAAATAATAGCATTTTGACATTAATCATCTACATATAATATATGTTCTGACTATTCCTAAATGTGAAAATAGGTCCTTCTAATTTATACCTACCTAGTAGGTATAAATTAGCAATTTAACATCGCTTAAAATGAAGGTACTTGTCAAGAACCCACTAGACATGTAACCTTGTACGACCAATCACTAAGCCCTCATGCTTGAAGACCTTTCTCCCGTTGAAGGGTTTTCCTTCTTCAAACAGGGGTGTGTTAACTCTTTTCAAAAGTGCTTGGTTGCTGCATGTAAGTCCGTACTTTTATAATTATGTGTGTCTACTAGGGCTGCAGCGATTAGTCTGCTTTGCCTTGTTAGTAAAACAATGAAATAAACCCACACATTGAGACAGCAGACAGTACGGTAACATACTTTCCCCAACTACTTTCCCTTAACAGCCTGGTTATTTAAGTGCATGTAAACAAGTCAAGGACAGTAGCTGTACTAATAAATGCTACCGCCTGCAAACTGCAGTCACAGGTAAAATGTTCTCTGTATTGTCATAAATAATATTATCATACATTTCTTTGAAATGTCATGATATAATTTTTAGGCTACGTGATCCACCTTTAGCAGATAAGAAATCAAACCCACCTGTTTCTTTTTGAACTGCCAGGAATCTGTTGTCAGCTGTCTTTTCCTTGGTAAATGATATGTTCTCCAGGCAGAAGGCTGTGTGTAAATCAAAGGAAAGTAAAAGCACCTGGTATTTTTATGTAGTGTTTTTAGAGATTTTCTTAATAAACACTTACAGTAGATTTACAACAATAACAACAGACAACAGCAAAACAGGCATACACAACAAAAAATAGCCTAAACTAAGTGGAGCACAGATAAATAATCAGAACATTACCTGATAACTTAGGAATGCATTGAAGGATGGAATTTGCTAATGAGTGTCTGTGTGAATTCCCCAGACTCAACATGACTTTTAAACAGCGTAAGTCTTTGTGAAAGTCTGCAGATGAGACTGTTAATTACTGTGGATACGAGAAACACACAGACGATCTGAAATCAAAGTTATAAGGTAAAACACTTGCATAATCTAGCATCTAACTATAAATTAAGCTTAATTGCAAAATCCCATATTTGTGCTTATCTAAACACATACACACCATATGATCATTTGGCATACGTAAATACACGATGGTGTTCTTGACTTTAAATGGTGCTTTTGGCTTTTGCATAATTTAAACTGTTGACTCTGTCGATGTTGCATAACAGTTCTTGTGAAAAGTAGGCCATGCTGCCTTAGCAATTACCTCACAACACCAAGTGCTAATATGCTAATTTCCATTGGCACTTTTGGGAAGAAGCTAATAGCTAAATGCTAATTTCCAATGGCAATTAGCAGCGAAAGCTAATGGCTGATTCACTAATAAGTGTCTGCAAGAATTTTTTATGTGTTTATCAGTTGCTGCAGGGCTAACAAAAGCAGTCTCTCACACACACACATATAGAACCTACATCAGTATTCACATACAAACTGTCACTCCTAACTGACATGCTCACAAACAAGGCAAGAATCTCTCCTTCACACACTTTTTATCAGTATGCAGAGGTGTGCTTGTGCCTATGACAGTAGTATATTGCTGTGAGCTAAATGCTTGTAATCCTACACACAATAATACTTGCATACACACACACACGCACACACACACATTTTATATTTTGTTGTTTCAGAATCAGTTGTCCTTGAAACCAAGTAGAGCATCTTAAACAGCATCTCTCCCTGTCTTGCTTTCCTTTTCTGTCTCTCTCTCTCTCTCTCCCCATCTCTCTCCTGCCTTACTGCTCATCCACCCATCTATCTGTCTCAGCCTGTCTCTCGTCTTTCTTTACCTCGGTGTCTTTCTCTCCTGTCTTACAAGTCTCTCATTACAAGACTGCAGGAACTGTTTAGTGCTCTTAGGTGCGCCTACTTGACAGCCCTTCAACAAATTCAGGGTAATGGTGGACTGGGCTATTCAAAGTCTGTCATTTACCAATCTTCTGCTTGTCTAGAATTTGTTTGTCAGAGGGTCTAAAAATTACTTTTGTAAGATTTTAGCTAGAGTCCAAGGCTTGTCACCAAGTGCCTGGAGTCATATCACTGCAGGCAAATTGTTTTAGCAGACAGTTAATCCCGCCCAGATGCCACGGTGTGACATGGATATGTACTGCACTACAGTCATTCTGCAGTGCAGATGCAGTATGCATATCTGTAAACGACTGAGGCAACTGCATGCCATAATGTTTATTACTGACACTTATGGAAGCTATACATGCACATGAGTCATTTACCTATGCTTGCTGTTTAAACAGCTAACATTATGAGACAAGGGCACACAACAGCATCTGTTCCATTTAATCCTTCCTCCCAAACTCAACCTTTCTACCCTGGTATAGTAAAGCATATGATCATTACATGTGGTACAACAGCACAACAGCACCAACTTGACAAACCAATTGCAATGCAGCAGAGAAATCTATTCGGATTGTGAGCAAATGAGAGCGTCTGAGTAATGTATAGTGTGTTTTAGTTTTATATTTTTCCATTAGAGTAGCCTGAAGGTTATTATTTTTTACATGAGATGCAGATTTTCTATTACCATTTTGTCTTTTAAAAACATATTGCCTAATTAGTAAGTAATTGTACAAAATTATGAGAATGAATAATAACATTAAAATATAAATATATAAGCTCGAAATATGCTCGAGACAAGATTTTAATTACACAGCATCTATGGTCCATCCACATCTTTTTTTAGACCCCCCTTATGATTCTTATTGGATTTTAAACTGTGTGCTAAAACAATATATATTAAGTACTAAATAAGTAATGTTAGCCATGACCATGCATGTCACAGTAACGCCTGAGGACCGGGAAGAAGCGTAGCTATGTTTGCTACTTGGGATGAAAAACACCAATTTAATGGCATGTGTTATCAAGAGTGTGTTTCAGCATATGTAAACATGTGGAAAACTTTAAGTCTCATACCGAACGACTGATAAAAGTCCAGATGAGTTCCCCAGAAACCCCAAATCACCTGGTCGGCTCAATAAAAAAAATAGCATTTGTTTGAGAGAAGGAGCTGTGTGCAAGAGAGAATCATTTTAAGTGTGTGTATGTGTGTGTGCGCGCACAAGTGTGTGATGTTATGCTTGCTGAGTGCTAATCAATGCTGCTGGCGGAAAGGATGCTGGGATAGCAGCACCATCCCAAATAGGAAATGGAACGGTGACCTTGAGCACAAACACACACCTGTGTCTATTTCTCAAATACACGAAAAACAGGCACACATATCAGATTATTAATAATGTGTATCAGGGAAAGCTGCGGACCAGCCTTGTTTCCGATCTCTGAATCAAAGTTCATATCCCAGCGTTCCAAAAAAGCAATTGCAATCACGATATAAACTTTCTTCACCACTATTATCAAACTATGCTTTGAGGACTAGGTCTCAGTTTTATCTCCAAATAAGGGCATTCAGAGTGTCTGTATCTGCCCCAAACAATTGGATGCTTTTAATGCAGTTGCTCTTGGCACGTGTTACAGCATAAGGTAGGAGCTCAGCTTACATTGGCAGTCCCTGTTTACAATCAACAATCTGTAGCTTGCAGTCGTTATACAAAAATACAAAAAAGCTTTTTTTGGTGACCAAAACTGAAAGTCAGCAAAATGTGGTATTAAAGTGAATTTTACTGTGTGTGACTGTAAGCTATATACTAAAACACTATAACACTAAAACGAATTACCTGAAACTGAAATGACTTACTGAAACAATTGCTTGAAGATTAAAGTTACTTTCGCTTTCAACACAAACAAGGACATCACTGCATACTAACAATAATTTGCCAATAATAAGTGTAGCTAACCTACAAGACCATAAAGTGGCCTAAATCATAGAGTGTTAAACTACAGACCTGACCTTTACTTCAGATTCTGCGTAGGGTTTGGTTTAGAGACTTTAGACAGAAAAAGTGCTTTGGTTAAGGCGCATTCTGTTTGTGAGGCAACTAAGAGGTAAACTAAATGTTATCAAACATGTAAAAAAAACTGATGATGATTTCTGTCTTTCCTCACATTTTTAGGCTTATTGATTTAGATCACACAACACTGCTCTAGTAATGTGTCGTAGAAACTGTTGTATCATAATTAGTGTCTGTTTTCATCACACCTGAAACACACAGAAAAGAAGTTTGTTTTTCTTTTTCCCATAATAAAGTGATGCAAATCATATCCACCAGTTATCACAGAGTAAAGAATAATTCTGGAGAATCCATTACCCTGCACAATTATAGGCCAAATGAAATTCACTGACAGCTTGCAAGCAAGTTCATGATGCTACTATATTCTGTGGACCTATTTTCAACACTGGGGCTTATAGGCTACACCAGTAACCTTCACACCATTTCTCTGGGGCTATCAATTTTTAAATCCAATTTCTTGTGGGCCATAGAATAATTTTGGTTTACCTGGCTTGGTCATCTAGTCATGTCTACACAAATGTACCCCCAATATGAACCTATATCTTTGGTAGCCTTTGAAACTATTTACTGGAATCTTTTGCAAATCTAGCGTCTTATTAGCCGGAGCCAACCTACAAGGAGAGGAGCCAAAGTGACAAGTGGTGTAAAATGAGAGGACAGTGAGGGAGGTGTTATGGTGTTTTAGAAAACCAGTGTCAGGTTATGCAGAAGAAGACAAGCGAGGCAGAGAGACATAAAACAAGACAGGGATGGGTAGAAAAGAGGAGCAGAAAGGGCAATTGGGGTGACAAGAGGAGCCAGGAGAGATGTGGAGATGAGAGGTTAGAAGGTGCGGTAGGAGGGAGACAAAAGCAGAGACAAAGAATTAAGAGAGGGGAAGATGGGAGGTGACAGGAGTAGAGGGCTGGAAAGAAGAACAAGAGCAATGGAGGGGGAGACACAGAGAAAGAAAGCTATCAGGGGAGACTCATTGAGGAGGATAAAGGTTACAGGAAGAACAGACTCTGAGAGGGACAGAGGAGGGCAGACTGAGACAAGCGGAACATTGTCTGACAGTTGCCACCTGTGCATGAAGCTAAATGTGTTTATGAGGATCCTGAAATTTGAACAAAATCTTGTAAACAAGCCAAAATAAACGATCTAAATAGCTTTTAATGCATAGAGAGTGTTCACAGTAGGAGTAGGGACTGTGGAGAACTGTGAGAGGACATAAACTATTCTACTATGGTGATGTAAGCACCATAAGCCCAGTAAGCCTGTTCAGCTGAGTTCTCCCAAGCTGCGCAGCTTGCCCAGTATTCGGTAGTGTTAATTTTCAGAGCTACTGTCTTTCTCATAACTGGCAATGATGTTTCAAATCTGGGCAAACTGCAGAATTGTTACATAGGAGCAGCTGAAAATTGCAGCCAAGGACACAGACATTGCTTTTAATAAGGGTGGTTTCTGAAATGACTCGTTGCCTATAGGGAAAAATGCACGTGACAATTAATTCAGAAACATAACATTGCATTAAGATGGGTATATTAAGATAAATGTTCCTCTGCTATGCATGTAAACAGCTTAATCAAATTACTCTTAGAACCAAAGTAAGGTTTCTAATTAGATTAGGGTATGATAATTAGATTGTAGTGTTTATGCAAACAAAGTCACGTTATACACGTGATCTCGAGATTAAAAAAAAAAAAAAATGGGTCACTTACACTCTCTTTCAACTTTTGCACTGTATTATCCTGAGAATATGAAAACACAAAATCTGGATTATTTTATATGAATTTAATGTTTTTAATTTTAAGCTGTCATCCAAACAACTATAGAATACAGAGACTCAGGGTGAAAAATGGATTATGTTCTTCTGACTACTTACTTACTTTTTGTTTTGTTGACAGTCTCCTAGACTGAAATGTGAAATAGCTACTTCTTCTGTTTGAAATGTCATTGCTGTAAATGCAGGCAGCACTGTCAGACAATAATCACAGTGAACACATGTCATCACTACAATGGCAGTGTTTTTGCAGGTCACTGTTACTGGGCAGTGAAATTTGATATTTACCGTGGCATCCCGCGGCAACAAACCTTTCCACGTGGTACAAAGCCAAACCCATGGGATCAAGCCAGGGTTGGAACATCACTGGAGCACGATATGTAGTTGGGCTAGGCCACAACTAATTATTTCTAACATCACAAATATGTTGTCTTTGTCATTTTGTGTATTCAACCCAGCCTGTGTGTGTGTTGTATCTGCTTTGTTGTGTTTCTATGGTCCTGTCAGTCATAAATAGGTTTAGCTCAGATGCCAACATTATAATGTATTGTAAAAAAAATAACACCAGCTTCCTCCCTTCGTCTATGTCCCTCTTCTCTCACACATCTTCTTGATTAGGGTGATTACACAGACTCACACGCACACACACACACACCGAAGGTGGTTTGACAGGGAGCCACCTAGAATTGCAATGGCTTCTGGGAAGACTGCACTAAATGAAAGGAGTAAACAGGCTGGAGGAGGAAATGAAAGAGTGGAAGGACACAAGAGAGGGAGAAAGAGTTGGGAGAGGCATTAGAGACAAGTAGTAGTTTTGACCTCTGTTCTGGAGTATTCACCGACTCTTCTGTCAGACGAATATTATCATTCAGAAGAATCTGTGGTTTGCAGGCTACAAGTTACAACTATAATTTTAAGAATATTAAATATAAATAAAATATAAATATAGAATAATCAGACCTTTATGTACCTTTGTCCAGACCTCATCTTAGTTTTACTCATTCGGGCATATATAAACATCAGAATGGTCAAATTTCACTGTATGACGTTGATGTTTAGTTTATCCTGTGTGATGTTACAGGCTAACGCTGGATTTCTTTAGTTTAATTTACAGTATCTCAGTGTTTTCCACCCCATTATAAAAAAGCAGCAACCTGCTGGCTCTGCCACCACAAGCATAAATTACATAACAGATGGTAAATGTTTTAAACAGGGAACATTACTCCTTAATAAAACAACCAAACTCAACTGTCTCTGCCTGGAGAAAAACTTTGTTTAGTTTACAATGAATTCATTTAGCAGTTAAAAATGTCATCAACTCTTTAAAGCTTTTTTGTCATAGCCTACGTTAGTCTCATCCCCATCTGCACCATGTTTTTTTAAGAACCTCACAGTCAATATTCTGGGCCACCCACATATTTTTTAAGCAGCATTATGCTGCATGATTCCAGGTTAGGAGTGGGTGATATAACTGTAAAATTGTTTTATAATATTTAAAGGACAATTTCAGTAATGATCAATCAATCATGAGGAAATGGGAAAAAATATACTGAACAGTATTTTATCAGTAATGGCACCTTGCAGGCCGCAGCATGCTAACAGAATAAAGGACATTTTCCATCCTTCTGTTCCAGTGAGCTACTGTCATTGACTGTGTTTGCATGCACTTAAATTACCAGGTTACTTAGAGAAAGCCGGTTTCTCTAACAATCAGGGAATGGACCTTATATGCACTTAGAAAATCTGTGTGTACATGCAATCTGACTTTTCTTCTAAGGCTCATGTTGGATGCTCCCCTGCAACCTATTGTTATGCACATGCACACAATGGGCAACATATATTCAACCTCAGCGAAAAGGCATTATGCTCAGTATATATAAAGAATATACACACACACACACACACACTTGTAGTTATCGTAGAAGGTATTATATAGCAACCATCATTACAGGGTATTTTTGAGTGTTCGCAATAAGTGATTTTGACATTCCTGTGGTATCAAAGGTTACGGCCTACTAACTTAATTTATAGACTATAAATGCCAAAATCTTTTTCTCCAAATAGGGTCCACAACCACAGACTCATGATGTATTGCAGCTCTCAGCTGCCCATGTGAACAAGCCGGTTAAAAAACACCTTGCTGCTCTACGAACAGACAAGGAGGAGCAGTGAGGAGGAGAGAAATTTAGATGAGATAAAGGGAGGGGGAGGAATAGACAGAGCAGGGTCCTGTTGTGAACACTGATTACTCTCTGCCCATTTGAAATTGATGGAGAGTGACACAGCAGGCGCAGCGCACGATCACACACACACACACACACAGACAGAACGTATCCAAATAATCACGTGCACACAAAGGACTTCTGGATCTCTGTATACTGATTGATGATGACTCCACCTAGACAAGGCTCAACTTAACACTCATGCAGTGCGTGTGTGACAAGTGTGAGAATGAGCATTTTCTCTCTCTGCATGTCCGTGGGTGTATGTGTGTGTGTGTGTGTGTGTGTGTGTGGCAGTTCACCTGTCTTCATTAGGGGAAGCTATTAAGACACATTGCCTGCTTAAGTAGCACCCCCCCACACCGTCTAATGAATAGCCATACACAGATACAGTCACATATAGACATAAAGTAACACACAAAAGTTACCTGAGTTAAAATCAATACTCAAATCAGTGATTTGTTCAAAGCTTTGTGTGTCTGACAAAAGTAGAAAGAAGATATGTATTTGCTTTTACTGTCACTATACTTGGTGACTGTAATCTAAACACACTAATAAGTGCAACTTTAGTTTTACTACAAACCTCATTACAGAGAAAAGTTGGTGATTCTTTATAAAATGCAAACTAAAATGCAGAACAAAAATATGTAAAATTGTCAAAATATGCATTTTCTTATAATTGTATTTTGTAAAAATAAGAAAATGTAGTATTAAAGATATTTATTCTTAAGTTCTTGTACTCCTGTAATTGTTAATTAAATTTGCAAGATGTGCTATGAAAATATATATATTTCATCATCATGGAGCAAGGCAAAAGAAATTGTATGATGTTTTAAAATGGACTTTTTTCATTTGGTTTATTCAGAAATTACTCACTCATTAAAAGTTGTTTGCAGTAATACAGCGTTTTTCGTTTTGCCGCGACACTCTGCTTAAATGCTAAAATGAATAATTAACAAGACAACAGATGAAACTGATGTACTTCTGTCAGCTTGCCTGACTGCCCTGCCTCCCCTGCTCTCACCCTCCACGTCTTACCATGCCTTCATCAATCTTCTTTATTTGCTCCCTCTCTTTTATCCCCATACTGACAGTGGAATAGCTGGTTTGTATTTCCATGGAGGAAGAGAGGCAGAGAGGATGGATGGGAGGATGGTAGACAGAGAGATGAAGAGAGGGAGAGATGCTCTTTTGGTCTGGTGTATTTAATCAATTATGTTCTCTTGCTCCCACTGGCAACTCTCCGCTTGATATTCTCTCTTCTGCTGCAAACACACACACGCACACACAAATGGCCACACACTCACTCGCCATCTCATTAATTATTCTTCCATCCAGTTCCATCCTTACCTAGTTGCAGTTGAAGAGCGAACACAGAGTTTGGTTGTAATTTTTTTTGTCTATTTATTTTGCCAAACACCTCCACCTTAGTTAACTATAGCAAGTCTAATTTTTTAACTAAAGGTAAAACCAATATATATATATATATATATATATATATATATACATATATGTCAATGGCAATAAAAAAGCACTGGATTCCAAATCAACATATTTAATATCTCATGGCTTTTATAGCAGGTATCTTGGGAGAACACACACAGAAGCCATCAGCATAGATGCATTATTTAATGCATCACACATTGTCCACATGGGGAAAATCAACTGCTTTCCCAGCTGCTCAGGAGCTGATGTTTTTGGAAGTATTAAGTTTTCTGATGGAGTTTGATGTTTTTACTTTAATTATCCATGTAAGTAGCTTCTAAGCACACACTTTTTTCCCTTAGTGTCTTTGCATCATTCATTGTCATAGCTCCTACAATTTCAAATTTGTTTTAATTTTATTATTATTATTTGATTTAGTCTATTAGTTAGTTTTTTTGTTTTTGTTCAGTTTTACTAAAACAGAACCAGTGTAATGTGAGAAAAAAAAAACTTTTAACTCTAACAATTCTCTTAAATTCAGTAACAACAAGACCACACTACATCTGTGTCAGTCCCCTGACTGACTGAATGATACATTCTGCAAAGGTTGCTTATGTTTCTGCTCCCTCTCTCTGCATTCCCATTTATATAAATGTGTGTTCCTGACACAAACAGACTATGTGTCCCACCAATTACATTTTCTAGATTGTAGTAGTTTAATTGGTAATTTGACTGTTAATCCTGACCTCACTTCCTGACTTGATAAGGCTTATATTCACACAAACCAGTGCACGCCACGGGGCGGCACGATAGCTCCGTGTGTAGGGCAGTTATCTTCACACTCAAGGGTCAGCGGTTCAATTCCCAGTCCTGTCGGGCTACATTTCGACTTGTCCTTGGACAAGACACTAATGCCCTCACCCTTGGCACCACACAGGGGCAGCATATCCAGAAAGAATTTCCCCAGGCTGTCAATAAAGTATCAACTTTACTTAAAGCTGGGACACCGTGTCATCCTTAACTGAGTTATATACAGAGTGGTAATTTGTTTCTCTTTCATAATTTTAGACTTTATCTAGTCATTTGAGTTTCATTAAGTAAATTATTTCAGTTCAGTTTACGACAGTATTTCAAAATCAATCAATTGATCAATCAATAACATTAGTGGGGATCCAGACTGGTGACCCTTTTAGTCGCCTGCTTATCTAACCTTTCAGCTAGTGCTGCAAGACAGATTTTTCTAATTATCCTTCCATCCTACAGCCTGCAATTAAGTGCTCCCTGAGCATGCAATTTAATGTTTTAATCTCTCACACCCACAAGATCTTTGTGTAGATTTATGATATGATTCCTATTTTGATGTTGGAACAGATTTAAGATGCACACTCTGTCCTTAACAATGCATCATGGAATTAAGAGTTAAAAGCATTAGAACTTTCTCAGTATGTATGATAATGAGCACAATGTGGATGTTATGTTCATAAATACTTACAGAATTATTATAAAACAATTCCATGTGTTTTTTCTATTCTTAAAGGCACTTTTTTTACTTAGATTTGCCTATACCTTAATGTTGGGCATCTCTTGTGTGAGGCTGACATGTTTCTCGATACACTAGATACAAAAATACCATGCAATTCAAAGAGTCTGGGTGTTTACTAATCGGGGGGGGGGCTCCAGCCTAGGCAGGGAAACCCAGACCTCCCTATCCCCAATCCAACTGTCGACCTCTCACTCCATTTGTCCCTTATGATGAACAAGACCCTGAGATACTTAAACTCCTTCACTTAAGGCAGCACTCTGTCCCCAACCCGGAGAGAACAATCCACCCTTTTCCAGCTGAGAACCATGGTCTCGGATTTAGAGGTGCTGACTCTCATCCCCACCGCTTCGCACTCGGCTGCGAACCGCTCCA
>JAUMTR010000003.1:7060573-7080585 GCA_032270685.1 Microctenopoma stevenorrisi
ATTGCCGGCAATGCGAACCAAGCTCCTGCTCCTCCTGTACAGGGACTTTGTGGCTCGTAGCAGCGAGCCCCGTACCCAGTACTCTTGGAGCACACCCCACAGCATCTCGGAGGGACAAGGTCGAATGCCTTCTCCAAATCCACAAAGCACATGTGAATCGGTTGAGCAAACTCCCATGCCCCCTCCAGGATCCTGGCCAGGGTGTAGAGCTGGTCCAGTGTCCCACGGCCGGCACGGAATCCGCAGTGTTCCTCTTCATTCCGAGATTTGACTATTGATTGAACTCTCTTCTCAAGCACCCCTGCATAAACTTTACTAGGGAGGCTGAGGAGTGTGATTCCTCTGTAGTTGGAGCACATCCTCCAGTCCCCCTTCTTGAAAAGGGGAACCACCACCGCGGTCTGCCAATCTGCCACCAGTTCAGGCTCCTTCCCCATCAGAGAGGTGACATTCCATGTCCCAAGAGCCAGTTTCAGCAACCGAGGAGCGGAACCAGGGTTCCCGTCCTCGGCCACCACCCATAACTCTGCGCACCCGACCCCTTTGGCCCCTCTTGCAGGTGGTGGGCCCACAAGAGAGCAGAACCGCGTCGCTTTTTCGGGCTGAGCCCGACTGGACCCCGCAGTCCATGGTCCAGCCACCAAGCGCTTGCCGGTGAGCTCCCACCCCGGGCCTGGTTCCAGGGTGGGGCCCCGGGTACCCTTTCCCAGGCAAGGAAAACGCAGCTCCTTGATTTTTCTTATCCATTGGGGTTGTTTTGGATTGAATTAGTCTGGATCCTCACCTCTGACCTGTTTGCCTTGGGAGACCAGGAACGTATAGCTCCTGAAAACATATCTCTGCCGATTACTAGACCATGCAAGCCCTTCTGCCACGACAAGGCCTCGATCCCAGTAGGAAGAACTTTATCAATCCACTCAGGAAATGTCTTAGGGACAGGCAGACCCCTGCAGATACCAAAGATCGACTTAGTGTAGGAACCGGAAGTTGAATTAACATCCCTGTGGTTTGTTGGCAACTGAAGAACTGCTGCACTCTTCACATGTGCATTTGAAAACACAGATTCAGGATAGAACAGAAAGGTATAGAAATATAATGCAGGGTATAGGAGCAAAATCTTTCTCTAGGGGCATCTGTGGTCTTAGGATATGATGCACATTCTCTCAAGAACCAGACTAGACCTTTTCTCTAAGCCAAAGATATTCTACAGAGATCTTTTTTTTTCCTCTTCAAAAGGTTAATCTATTTTCACTACTTGGAGGTCCCTCAGGAGTTGGTCATCATTGTTTTTCTGTCCCTGTAACAATTATTAGGCATGCATCATATCTTTTAGAGTCTGTGCACAGCATAAACTGACAAGTCAGTGATTACTGTACCGCAGTTCTATTATCTGGCCGTCTTCTATATCATCTACTGTCTACTTCCTGAACCAGTTAACAGTCATATTCAGCAGTGTTTTAAATCAAATTTTCTTTGCCCAAATCCGGTTGGTATTGCTGTTTAAGCATACTCAATAAATAATTTGCTAATTGAATAGGTTAACTATCTTATAAAAAAAAAGGGATATAGTACATGTCTGCTTTCTCTAATTCTCTGTTTAAAGTTTATGCTTTAATGGTTTTTGTTTGTTTTGTTTTCTCTATAATACCAACCAAACAACTAACCAGATAAAGTGAAAAGAATTAAAATAATTTGATTATCGCGCAAGTGCCTACCAAGGGTGTTTTCACAATTTCATAGTTGTGTTATTACATTATTGTGTTGGCGTTATTGTATAGAAAGATGTGCGCGTGTGAGTATGTGTAATTGCAGACATAGAATAATTCTACTGATGCAGGGCACTAGGTGGCCTTCTCTCTGTCTCACAGACTCAGATATACACACAAAGACACAGTTTCCACTCACTCAGCGTTCTTCTGCTCTACATTTTACTGCTGTTATTAGAAGGTACCAGTGCTACACATCACTGCATACAGTACACTATAATGCCACTATCCATGAGTGTGTGAGCATGCATTTGTGTATATGTGTGTTTATAACAAAGGACTGCAGAGGTTAACATCAGGTTTTTGTAGAAGCAGAAGCAGACAGGCAAACATGAGAGGACATCCACATAGGTTCCACTGTTTATCTGGAAGTGTGCTTGTGTCTCAGGTGGTATTACTTAAAAAAAAAGGAAAAAATGGAAATTGTAATAGGAAAGAAGCACCACCTGTTGTTGACGAGATGAAAGCACCATACATCAAAGGACGTATGTATAGAAGAGGATTATTGCCAGAAGAGATTGCATTTGAACTGCACATATTTGAAGTTATACAAGACCAAGGGTGTTTTATTCTCCAAGTGTCAAATGCAAAGTAGTCACCTCATCTAAGGCCAGCAGTCATCCAACACTTTGCCAACCACAAGAGCCTTGTTCATCTTCTCAGCCAATTATCTTCCCTACTTGATGAAAGAGTTGCAAATTGGGTTCCATCTACTGGTGCTGTGTGCCATCAAAGCCTTGGCGTATTAGCCTAGTTCAATGCAAAAAAGCTAATATTGTTAAAAGTGGTCATTTCAGCCTGACACTTGTTAGTTGATTAAAACCTTGTCATGTTTGCATATACCAGATTATTAAACAGCAATGTAGGTACTGTAAATTGTAGTGGACAAATTATGAGAAATACTACTACGAGTGATGAGTTTGTGATAAGAGCTGCAGGGTAAAGTCCCCTAACCAACTGGAGTAAATCTTGCAAAAACAAAGAATAAGAAGTATCATTTTCTACTTCATTAAAGGCAGTTAAGGAATCCCGATGTTGGGCACATAATCCCTAATTACAATCAAAGCTGCAGAAACAGGCTGGTTGGGCAGTGAAGTTTCAACACTGTGCAATTCAGTTTCAGTTGCAAAAACATACAGTATAATGATGTTTTCAGATGTTGATGTTGAGGATGTTCTGTTTCCTGAACATACTCTTTCTTTCTGCGAGATATTTCAAAGATGTGGGTCTTTTGGCTCAGCTCCCTTCTATGAGCCAGCTCTTATGGCTCCCAAATGGCTCTTCATTTAGTATCACTCTGAGCCTTCAATTTTATCCTTATTTAGCAATAATGAATGGTTTGTGTGTTAGTAAGCCATTTCTTATTATTTTTTTCCCTTACAAAATAAAAGTCAGTGCAGGTTGGCATTCAGAAATGTTCTCTCATTACTTCACTTTTTCCTGACACATATGCATTAAACCTGGCTTCCCTTCTCTGTGTTGTCACACAGCTGCTGATGAAAAAAACTATACTTCTGTCTGCAACTTTGTTTTTTGTGCACATAAGAAAGCATCCGTACTTCTGTCTTTATGATAGCCTGTTTAGGACCCTCAGTGTGGGCAACACGTCGCCTCACCTTTAGGGACCTCCTGTTCTGTCAGATTAGTTAAAGAGATGGCAACGGCTATGCAGTAATATGTTTGTGTTTGTTTTATTTCTTATTAACATTTTTTCTGTTGCTCTTTCAGGTTGTCAGGGAGTAATGTCCCCTCTCCCATCGTTAGCAACAAGAACTGGCTCCGGCTGCATTTTGTGACTGATAGCAACCACCGTTACCGGGGTTTCAGTGCACATTATCAAGGTAAGATGTGATTACATTTGCAGAGCCTGGCATCTTAACACCTAAACACATGAATGCACACACATACAGTATGTGCATAGAGGGTCCTTATTTTGTTTAAACTCATCTTCTACACATCTAAAAAAAATGTAGTTTTTTGATGGCAGTTTTTTAGGGTTCTGTTATTGCTGCTTTGTCATTTTCTTTGTTTGCGTTTGCTTTTTTGTTTCTCTCTCTTTTTTTTCTCCTTTTGAACTGGCAGTTTTTCTCCATCATCTTGCCTCTAACTCCCTTTAATTACGCTTGTTGACTTCAATCTTTGTGTCCTTTCTCGACTACAGATTATCTCATTGTCTCCATGATTCTGAAACGCTGTACTGTGTAGTTTTTCCTCACTTTAACGCTTTCTATCCTCTTGGGTAACTGCTCTTAAGTGTACAGTTAGATTTCTTTGACACAAAGCCTAACTGGTGGAAAACACTTGGCAATGTCCATGTCTCCCAACAGTGATAATGAGAGCTAAATGTTTTGAACACCTGCACAGAAAGCCGAGATCTGTTAGGGTATATATTTTACTTATTTCTTATTTTTCATGCGCTTTTCTTTCATACTCCTGTTTTTTCTCTTTCTCTTTCACTCTTAAACGCTGTTCACTCCCTTTTCGCGAGTCGCTAGCGCATGGTGCATAAAGTCAATTTATAATCAAAAGATACACAAGGTATGGGACTGTGTTTGGTATATTTAAGGCTAAAGACATGTGGTATACGTCCATGATAGTTGAAAACATGGGGTAGTTGACAGATGCCATCAGTAAGTGTTTCATGAGCTGCCATCAATCATGATTAACAAGTCATCTAAAATCTACTCCAATTAGGATACTAGGAGCACAATGTGTGAACGTATTTATTGATGTAGACTAGAGAAACTAGAGAAAACTAAAGTCACATTTCAGTGAGCCTTCCCCCATGCATCATTGATCTGGTGTGGGCATAAAACCGTTGTTGTGCTTGACATTAAAATTGCACTGTGCCACTTGATTATCACTGACACACTGTGCCTCTACGCACACAAGATGTCAAGTGCCTTGCTGTCAAGTTCACAGCAATAATACCAAGAGACTAATTCAAATAGAAAAAGGTGTGCAACTATCAAGAACGCTAAGTCTATGCCATGTGCTTCATTGAAACCTCGACCCTGTTGTGGACCCTGTTTGTTTGTTGATTTGTCAGCACACATTTATAATAATGTAGGCACCTTATGTGGCATACATGATATATTCATGCTGTTTTACAAAAGTGCTTCTTGTTTCTGCCTCACCAGTTAAATACTGTTCAAAACTAAATCAATTTTTTACTTGTTTAGTTAAGTGATTCCAGTTGTTTTAAAGACATGTTAGTGCCATTACATTTGCAGACAGTAAATGTTTGAAAAATGTTTCTTTATAACCCCATTAATTCTTTATTCTATGTTGCATGTGCCACTTGCTATATGATCAATTGGGCCAATTAAGTGAATAAAACTGCAATAATTCAGTGTTGATTTTATATTAATCTCACATAATTTCCCAGTTTATGTGTATGATAAGGTCATTAAAATAACGTTAGCATATTTGATAACTCATGGCAAACGTTGCTCTGGTTCAGTGGCAGATCCAGAAAAGGCCCATATAACTATTAATCCAGTACAGTAAAAAAGGGTGTTGTGGTAAAATGGGCTGTGCTTTTACTTATGGCTTACCATTATCACCTGTTGTAAAATCTCAACACTTAAAGGGTTTTTAAAGTAACTATATACTAATTAATTGGCAGTACCTCCATTTACCATTTTGAGTGTACAATGTATAATACAATGTAATATTTCAACAATCCAGTCAAACAAAGGCAAAATGCAACGCAACACTTACACACTCATTCAGAAGCCACAAGAAATAATCAAAATCAATTCTTTTCAAATAAATAAAATGTTGCAGGTGTGAGTCGACACCTGAGAAAATGATAATGTCAATGGTAAAGGCATGTGTCTTTACTCACAAAGTCCTTTGGCGGTCAAAGGCACACAATCCTGAGACGATGTAACTATATAATGAAGAAAAACCACTTATCATTTTTTTTACTCTTTTTTTACTTTTACTTTGGAGTTTTTCAGGGTCCTAAGATCATATTTAACGTTATGTTGTTTTTGGCAAATTAATATTTATTTCGTAATTTTTGGCTTCATAAATCAAAAGTATGATTTTACGAACATAAAAGACATATTGTCTTCTATACTGAAGACAATATGCTAAACTTAAACTAGATTTGAATAGCCAATACATTGTTATAATACAGCTTATCCATCCTAACCTCACTTCTCTCCTTCTGGCTCTGTCAGATATTTTTGTTGATGGACTGACTGACAGCCTAGCCACTCCTCTAGAGATTTGCTTTTAATCTGTTTAATTGATTTAAATTGATCTTAATTAGTATAAAAGGTTAATCAACATGTTAATGAGGGGTGTCAGTTTGATAGGCTAGTTGATTAATTAGTGGAGTTCTTAACAGGTTTGTGATTGATTGGCTACTTCCCGTCAGCTGTCAGTCAGCACCATTACCTAACTGGTTCTTACACATCAGCAAAAAGGCAGGGTAAGTGGCTGAAATATGAACTCCGTATATTATTCACACATGCAACATCTCTCAACCAACTATCCTCAGAACAATCATCAGTTGGAATTTTGTCAAATGGGTCACATAGGGATGATGTTGAACCAGATCCACTGGGAAAATAATTTATCTATCTACTGTGTGCACTGCGTTGGGAATACTTTGTCAGTGTAAAGTGAGGATCATTTTTCTGTTCCACCACCCTATTCCCTACAGGTTTACTCTTTAATTAGCATAGTTAGGGTGTTTATCAACTCCACTTTAACAGTTTCACTTAATGGCATTCTACTATTTTCTTGCTTTGAATCTAATCTCTCTGTGCAAACCATGTTGTTCTGGTCTACTAAATTCTACTCGTCTCTAGGTGAGTAAATCTCCATGGCAAACCTCTTGGGCAGAGATAGTTTAGCTTAGTGGCAAACAGTGTATGAAAACAATTCCAAATTTGTCTCTGAGAGACTAAATGAACAAATCTGCTTTGGCAGGGTTAGTGTGGTTTATAAGACACTGCTATGAAACCTCAGAGGGAGACATTTGGCTCTAGGTGCAGCCAGCGAGCTGGACAGACTGTGTGTATGTGTATGTGTGTGCATTGGGTCACCCACTCGGTTCATTAAAACCTCCTCCTTCTGCTGCCGGCCAAAATATTAAGTTCTGAATTAATAATAATCTCATAATGATTTATTTCCAAGTTTGCAGACAAGGCGGGGACAGAGAGGCAGCAAAACAAAGAAACGTCACAAAGAAACAACAGAGAACGAGAAAAGAGAGGTTGTCAAAGAAGAGTGAAGAGATTAAATGAGAAAGGTCGCAACCTGCAGAGTTGGGCGGGGGTCATAGTGACGAATTACTCCACAGGGAGATTTGCCTAAATATATACAAGTTACTGGGATTAAGAGTTTGAATGTTGCATTGCCATTAATAGCTGTTTTAAGCTGTTTCAGACATGCACTGGCATCTTTTCACTGCACTAGAGACCAGACCTTAGGGGAGACTGTGTCTGACACTGACAATCTCCAGCTGTTTGTTGCATTTGTGAAAGAGCCACTACTGTATATGTGAACAAAGCTATAGACTAAGGTGTGTGTGTTGCCATGAATGTTTAATTGCCGTTTCAAGATAATTTACAACAGTTTAAAGCATTTAGGTTTAAAAATATTTAAAGCAAAGCACATTGAGTCACAAGGGATTATAGACAGTGTTTAATTTTACTTTAATTCTTAATTTTTTACTGCTATACACAGTGTTGTCAGTTCCAGTACATTAGAAGAATTAAGAAAGACAAATAAATACAATTTCACTGACCCTTTTAAAATAGTTAAATTAAGATAAGTCCATTTTAAAGCAATTTTTAAGAAGAATCAGATTTGATTTGAAGAATTAGGTCTCAGTATTGTCAGGAGTTGATCATTCACACATGCAGCACACAACAGAAGATCATCCGTGCCAGGCGCATTCACTTGGGGAAGTCTGTTTGACTTTGGCAAGGGGTGAGCCTTCGATGAGCACGTTGGGGGCACAATGGTGCACTGCAGAATTCAGTGATTTCTTTACAGTATGTTTAAGCACAAGATTAGAAACTATAACTCCCGGTTTCCAGAGGGAGATTACCGTGATACAACAATGGAAACAATGGTAAACATTTCTCATATTTTAGGTGCTGTGCTTAGCGGGCCAACTGAAATGAAACATCCACTGACTCACTGTTAATTCGCCGGACAATTACTTGCTGTATTTACCCATGGGCTCATTACCAAGACTTTGTACGGGAGAGCTGGTAGGGTAAGGCCTGTTTAATGTCTGGGCCGACTGACTTGTACATTTGTGCTACCGCATACAGCTCCTCTGGGTAATGTCTGGAGAAGCCCAGGATTGCAGTGCATGTCTGAAAATGACTTAACATCCCCCTTGAAAGGCATAGAGGCGCTAGTAAAGGTTCTTGGCGCTAGTAAAGGTTGGCTGACGCAGTGGCGACACAGACAGCAACGACAACGGAGCAACACAACAAGAAAAGTATTTCAGCTAGGATGACTGCTGGAAAGGAAAGCCAGCACACAAGTCTCTGTGAAGTCATTCCTGAAGTAATAACTGATCCCCAACGTGATGAACAAATTAGGAGGATAATTGCCTCTGTGCATGAACTTTTGCCAGACACACATTACAGCCTACACATATAGGTATTTACACTGCAACTGCAAATCACTGGATTCTTTTTAGCTTGATCTTTTTACATATGTAACTTCCACATATGAGATTTTGATGGATTGGTACTAACCTGAAGGCTAGGACCATGTTTCAGCCTTTTTCCAGATGTGACAAGTGATTTACTCTTACCAAGTCACATGGGAATTCAGCCACTCATACGTTACAGTGAATATGCTAGCTAAAAACTGATTACCACTATAAGTGAGCACAAGAGACAGGATCAGGACACCTAGGCATGCCAAAGCGGCAAATATGGAGCTTCTTCCAGAGTGATAGTTTGTTCTGTAGAATAACTATACCCCTGTCCCGTCACGTCTCATGGCTACAATGAGTCACAGAGTCTCTGTGACTCATTGTTTCAAAAGTTTGAGTAGTAAATCTGCTTCCGTTAGCCTTGTAAACTGCAAAAATAGACCAGTTAAATGTCAAGTGATTAAGAGGGAAATGCCGGTGTAATTTATTAAGAGTGATTAGAAGAGAAATTACTGGTGACTATATGATAATTTCAAATATGTGTTATAAAAATCATGTCTATTATGTTTTCTCTTTAACTTAACTGTCGCTGTGGCATTTTATTCAATTAATAATCAACTAATTAGATCCTCACTCCCAGTCTTAGCGGTGTGCACATTTAGAGCTGGAGCCTGCAGTCCACAGAAACCAGTGGCATTTCCAAAGTGTAACTGTCATTCACAAAGTAATCCAGTTAAACTGAATTGTGCTGCTATGTTTCTGGCTGTGAGTAGCTCACTTTACCGGTAAAAGCCCAGTGTATCCAGTCAGCCAGCACGTTGATTGGTTGCCAGGGGCCCCATTCCCTGTATTTGTGTGTCTGAACAGTTATAATGCCTGACTGTTATTAATAACCATTAATAATACATAAAGCGGAAGGTGCTGTAATGTAAGGACGAGGATGCCCTGGCAATGCTACAGTCAGTATATCAATTAAAAAAAAAACGAATAAAAGCAGAAAATGCTTTTACTTTTACCTGACTAAAATCCCCATGGCTTAAAGTTCAACAAAATCTGTTGATCTAAAAAAAAGTGTTATCAGTATTTGGAGCAAACATGGCAGAAAAACACAAAAAAGGAGAGTAAGTTAATGCCTGAGTGGATTTAATTCAGAGAGAAATGTACAGGGTCATCCAAGGACATGTTCTACTGTATATATACAATATCCTCTTTCAAACATCTGCAGTTTATAATAGACTATTTCCATAAATGAAAAACTCGTATGTGCAATGCTGGTTTAAGAAATATTGCTAAGAATTTAAAGGGAAACGTTTTTATTGTAAGGCCTGTACCATAAACATTGACGTTTGTAGGCTCTATTTATTGCAGGTAGTGGATTGCCTCATCTTTTACATGTATTAAAATGAACCCAGCGCATCATCGATTTCATAATGCACTTTATATGTAAAATAAAAACAATGAATTATGTTTTGACTAACAAATATCATTGTTCCTTTGCATATTAAACCCCCGTTTCATATTTTGACTTGACATGCCTGCACCTGTCCTGACAGCTCTTCCTGAGCGGACTATTGCCCTGGCGATCCAGTGCTGCATTTCACAGCGTATTTTGTGCTTTCACACTTTGCAATCGAGCAGACGTAGCAGGAGTATCACACTGTGATAACAGGTGCATTCAAGGTGTTGTAATGGCAGTTTCCAAATAAAAGGGAGGTTTCCGCTCCACAGAACCTTTCTTAATGATTTCACAATTTCTGCTGTAATATTATCACTCCTGAAACTTGTGTATCTCAGCTTGTAACACACTGAGAACTATAAAAAGCGGATTGGCTTGTTTAATATATACTGCATATAGTGGTTTTGAATTCTGTGTAGCACTTCTGAATCAATAGGCTCTTTCAGCTTCTAAAATCTGAAAAATCAACACAAGCATAATGAAATGTTACTCCTATGTTCTTATTACTGAGCTACAGTGTGATCTTGACCCTCACCTGTGACCTTTTTTAATGACCCATGCAGGAAATATAGAAGCAATGCGTCTCCTGCAAATTCTTACTTCTAGATGTCTGCACAGCCCTCTCAGACCTTGTTTTAGTTCACTTACAGGTAGCCTTTTTTGGCCCTATTTTGGCTATGGATATATCATGACCCAAGATTCAGAGCCCCCCTGTCAGGGGAATTGCACTGATACGGTCCCCATCAGATACTCTGTGCTGCCATAGCTGCATTGAAGCAGCCACACATACAAATGTGTGCATACTGGAAGCCTTTCATTTTAGTGTTCAACAAACAGTATAAAGAACAGTTCCCCTTCTAAAGCTGGACTACACCCATGAAAGAAGAGAATAGAATCTTAAACTAGGATGAGGTTAAGCAAATGCTGAAGGTTACACTGATTAGATGTTATGTCCACATTATTCTTTGCAATCACCAACTCTACTCCCTTGACACTTGGCTGTGAGTGTTTGTTTTGTGGATTATGTTTTGTGGTCGCCGTGTGTGTCTTCATATGTGTCTACCTGATTACACTTTATCTGTGTCCACAGATAAAGTGTGTCTGTGGCTGCCTGTTTGTGTATGTACAGGATTGCATACACAAACAGGCAACATTGCATCCATGTATAGGTCGATTTAAGACACGCACTCTTTCCCATTAATTTAATGGCTTCTAAAGGTGTTGCCTCATGTTCGAATGAGCGTCCTGGTCAACCTTACTAGATCAAGCCTCAAACATGTATGTGTTACTTTTAACATGTCTGGACTGCTTGCAGACACATTAATAGAGATGTGTGTATACTGTGGCCCTTGTCATCACAGTGACACATATGTGAAAGCTATGATACATATCCTGCAAAAGGACTCATGTTAAATAAACCAACTCACCAGAATGCTGTTTTTTTTAAAAGTTGCTAATTCACCTAATGCGTGCGTGCGTGCGTGCGTGCGTGCGTGCGTGCGTGCGTGTGTGTGTGTGTTTGTCTGTTGTCTACGCATCTGTCGGATATGAACAATCTGTTTCCTTCCCCCTGGTACAACCTACCAATCACACCCCTCCATCATCTCTCTTCATTACGTTTTCATGAGTTTCTGTGTCTGCAGGGCTGTGATTGGCTCTTAATGAACAACTGAGGACATTATCAGTCAGCCAGTTCTATGGCAACAAAATAAGTCAGTCAGTACAAAAACAACACCAGTCAACCACTGGTATGGAAACATTATTCAACTAGAGCAGAAAGACAGTATACCCCTCAGGGAACTTGACATATTGGATATTGTTGACTGCATGGTACCTTTGATATGACTCTCATAATGTCTCAAATCTACTAGTAATCAAGTGCACACATATTGAAATGCTAATTGCCGTTGATAATTACACCCAAGAAAAATGAGAACATTTAGCACGTTTGTACCTTACCATTAGGTTTTTGTGTAAATAAATCCCTGACTCCTTTTCCTAGTCAGCCATGGCCTAAGAACCATTAGTCAGACTGAGTACAGAGACACAGCAGGCCTCGGGGGCTTCGTATGAGCTCATAAATCTATGAACTACCATTTTATCATCTTTTATATTATTTGGGGAGCTTGCATCTCACCATCACTAGCTGTTGTTGCTGTATCAAAAAGGGCTGTTAGCAGTGGTGTTGCCTGGAATGTACTTGACTGAATTAAAGAGAAAAAGTAATGGCACTTGCGTGCATTTTCCTGTTTTTGCTTAAATGTGTAATGCAATGTGATGTAATCTTGGGGTTCTTAACAAGGTATCCACAGGCTAATGTTGGAGTACTGTCTGCAAGCTGAAGCTCAGTAAAAGCTGGGTGATGCAGCAGGACAATGACTCTAAACATCAAATAAACCTATGACAATGGCTTCAGAGAGACAAAATCAGCTACAGAAAGTGCCAGTGGTGGTTATACTTTGCCATGTGCATGTCTCATTGGTCAGTAAAAACAGGTGGAAAACATCAGTCATTTGGAACTAATTTATTAATGGGGATTGTGCAGATCTGTGCACATGAATTTCATGCAGCATTTGTCCATTTGCAGTTTGACTTGATAATGAATGACAGCCTTTACCCACTAGAAAAACAGCAAATTGTATCGTGACATATTATTTAATGTGAGTCAATATCCATTTCTAAAAGTGATGTAAATCTTAACACGAATTAAAGGTATAGTAAAAGTATAACGTTCTGTTGTTTCCCAACTAACACAAAAGAACGTCGTCAGCTAAACCTTAGTAAAACGAGAAACAATTTGAATTACTTTTTACATGCTTGTGATTAGGAAAACCCCTCTGTGTTAGAGTAGTAACAGTGGTTTACCCAAGATAAAGAGAATTAAGTGGTAAAGTAATTACTTTCAGTTCATTTATGAAAAAAAGACGTTAGCCCTGAAAAAGCTGATCCAATGTAGTAGAGCGTAAGATAATATTCAGGTTTACGAGTGCTAGAGGAAGAACAGGCACTGTTAAATAATACAGAATATCAGCTACATTATCTTAATACATAGTGCCTGAATGTCGCTTCAGAGTGTGTTTGAATAAAATAAATGATCCTGCTTAGCAAACGCGTTAATCTTAGACTTTGTTTCAACATCAATTTGGTAAAATTAATTAAGTGCCCTGTAGCATATTTTTCAATTAAATTATCTATTATGGAGGTGGCGGCCATTAGCTTGTCTTTGTTATACATGCACACAACATACTCACTTTCATACACTTGGAATCACATCATGATTCTGAGTAATACAACAATTGAGCTTAGGTTCACCCACTTTACATTTGATAAATTAGCACATCGATTGATTTACTTGGTGGTAAGTATGAACGCGTGCATCTATGGAGCCACGGCATAACAGAATAATTATTGAAAACGAAATACACATGATGTTAATTGTCAAATTTATTACCACAGATGAATGCGTCTACTGCATATTTCTACACCGTATAGCAGTAGGATTATTGTAGAACATTACCCCATCAGTCATTTGCCAGCATTCTGTGGATAAGTCAGGTCGTTATGAAAATGCCGCCTGTCAAATTTCCATTATAGTGGTTTGTTTCTATACATTGTTATTCAGGATAAGATATATTTGTGTTTATGTTTTTTTTCTTTTTTTTTTTTTGCAATGAAATCGTATCAATTTATTTTGACAGAATAGAGCAGAAAAAAAATCAAATGTGGAAGGAGTCATGTTGAGATTATCCCCGGGTGTTTTATTATTGCTGCATGGAGTCAAATACATCTCTCGCCCACTCACTTTTCATACTATGCTCTGTCTTTCCAAACATATTTGCTGAGCTACGGTGACATTCAGTACAAGATTTCTAACCTTTTAATAAAGTGATTTATTCCTATGTTAGAAAACAGAGTTCATGCTGACAGCGATCTCTCCGTCACTTTCTGTCCTCTTGTCTTTGATTTCCTTTAATTAAAAGAATCATTTAACCAACTAACGTACCATTATTTGAACGCTTTGGTTACTGAGCTGCATCGTTGTCATTTTGATTAAAGCTGCAATCCCTTATACAAGCTTTTGTTCAGAATACGATGGGGCTTCCAGCAAAACATCGACATCTTATATATGTGTCTGAGTGACAGAGAGAGAGCGAAAGCTTACGCTTCTTTATGAACAAAAGCTCTCAGCGGTGCTATTGGTAAAATTATTTTTCCTCTTTCTGCTTTTGCATTTTCCGTTTTGTCTGTTTCTGGCTTTCTTGTCATTTTTTTTACCATTTTAAAATTTACTTTGCCTTTGTAACTTTCTTTTCCTTCTATCTCTCGGCATTGTGCGGGAGAAGAATTTGCCATTTTTTCAAAATTATTTAGCTAGGTGTCTTTTTTTTCTACTTCATCCAATCTGTTTTCTGATTTCTCTGCTTTCTGTATCTTGTTCTCCTCTGCAGTGAAGCGATCAGTAGATTTTAAATCGCGGGGCGTTAAATTGTTCCCTGGCAAAGACTCCAGCAACAAGTTTTCAATATGTGAGTTCACATCTTAATGTCACTTTGGCTAATGAATAAACATGTGATGGCTGGGTTTGGCTTGGATTGCTTTTATTTTTAGGTTTGGCTTCATTTTTGGTTTTGCTCTTATTCATTTAGTCCCTTAAAAAGGCTGTCAAAAGGCTTCAACACTTGTGTGCCTCTGATTACTCACAACATTAACATCCACATTCTGTCTGCACCTTTGTAGACAAAATGCTGGTAATATTATTTCACCAAAATACAGTAAAAAAAAATGTGTTAAAAAATGTTAATGTGTTGAAAACTCCACAGCCTTCATGAGAGCATGTTTTTGCATGGCTCGTGTGTTTTTGTCGTTTGATGTATGTGTATTTATGCATGCTTATTCATGGCTCGCCTTGACATATTTCATCATGGCGTGTTCTGATAAGCTTAATCACAGCTTGCTTTGGGCCTATTCAGGGAATGTGAATAAGCTATTGTAGTATTATTTTTTTCTCTTCTCTTCTCTCCTCTCCTCTCCTCAACCATATTAAGAATTGTTTGTACTCAGTGCAATCTTTAGACACAAAATTATTACGGCTCCTTTTACTGCTCAGAATTTGGAACTACCACATATTTTTAACACTGAGAAATTTCAAGTTGTAAATGTTTAGTCACTCTGAAAACTAAGTCTGGGTGCTAATGGTTTATAAGTCATTTGACGTCCTTTAATACAAAAAATGGCCCCATGAATATTTCCATTTAAAGCTTTTTTCAACATTCTGGAAAAGGGAAAATGTGCATGAGAATCTTTAGAAAAATAGAAGTACCTGTTTTACTTTTACTTATTGAAGCTCTCAGCACCCACTTAACCGTAACATGTTTCACATTTATTTGATATCCAATTCCTTCTTAATAACGTTCTCACTTCTTTATTATGCCTCTCCTGTTCCCTTTTTGTCTCTCACACACCTTTACACACTGTGCGTATGCAGGGTTATGTATTTCTATGCAACAGATCATATTTATCTTATTTTGTGTTTTCTGCATAATGTAATCAGAAGCAACGTGGCACTCAGATGTATCACACTTCTAGTTCAGTGCATCAGTACATCACAAACACTTAACACACACACACATATTTAGATCATGCTTGTCCATGTCAGTAGTTCTTTTGCATGCTTGCTAAACTATTGTTCTGTCTGTAACTTTTTTGCTTGTTTTTATTATTTGTCCATCTGCTTTGTGTTTGCATGAGCGTTTGCTTATCTGTGAATCTCTTAAATACTGTATGAGTTAAGGTAAAAATGTAATGGGATCACCATATAGACACAGGGCTTTGCAAAACTAGGTTTTCTGCCAGGTTGCAGAGTCATGGTCATGGATGGAGGTTTGACAGTCTACTCATTAACTCCTCAGTGAAAGTGTGTGTTTTCCCACATACACGTTTAAGTTTCCGTACATATGTTTTTGTATTTGTTCATGTGTATGTATGTGTGTGTGTGTGTGTGTAAGCGGATGACTTCTGTGTGTGTGTGAGTGTTTGCACACAGTACTGATACTGTAACCGATATCTCTGTTAGGGTGTTAATTGTCCAGATGGTCAAATTAGATGCTCCAACAAAGCAACAAACTATCTACTCTAACAAATACACACACATATATACACAGCAACCACCTGGTGAGTCTGCTGATACAGACTAAACATATACATGTTAGTCAGATCGCGAGACAGCCTGGGTGGGAGGCTGTTTATCTGGAAGGAGAAATAGGCAGTGTTATATCTCAGTGAAAGTTTTGACCACCTACTTAAGTCTTGTATATCTGTTTGGCCAAGATCAAATTTAATTTTATTATCCAAGTACTGCAAACAGTGTCTGAAAAACAAAAACAAGCAGAAAACGTGTACATAAAATAAATGTTAGGAAGTGTTGATTGTTAAAAATATATGCAAATATGAATAAGATCAAAAAGTTCAATTTGCAACATAACTTTTTTTGACAACATTGTTTGATTTTCTCTTCATTAGTGAAAACACCTCGTCTAGTGTAAGAATACAAACATGAACAGTTTTTAACTCTAAAACATAATTTCATCGTACTGATGAAATAACTAATCATCATAGTTTAATTTCTACCTAGTTAATAAGCTGAATACTATACTATTGACTAGCGATGTTTCCCTTTTATTTGAATAACAGTCCATGAATTTGAATATCAGAACATATTATGGTCTACGGTACTTTGCTGTACAGCTGAAGGAAGTATTCTGCTGACACCAGACATTAGGAAAGGATGAATAACTAAAAAAACACACTTAAAAATCCTCAGAGTGGCCTAATTTTATATTCATTGGTGTGAATGAAAGATGAGGATTAAAAGATTGTCAAAAGAATTTTACTTTCACTCTCTCACTGGGGAATATGAGAGATCCTGTCACAGGGGGGTCCGAAATTAGGTCAAATAGATCATTAATGGACTGCTTTAGTTAAGGTAAATCAGTACTATTATATGTGTTGGATGCTGACTTACTAGAAAAAGCTCATGTTTCAATTGAAAAGCCTTAAAAAGGACGGGAATAAAGTTACACAGGAGATTTCTCTCCTTTAATTTTTCTTATGTACACTGTTCATGGCTTCAATTTAACCTAGCAGCAACGTTCTGCAGATAATGGTCAGTCAGCCTTAAAAAAGGCCCTCTGGACATGGAAGGGTGAAACGTCGTCAAGAAACCTTACAAGTCCAGTTGCTATTAGATAAAACCTTTTTGACAAGAACATGACCTGGATGATTGAGGACCTTCACAGATATTCAGAATATAGATAGTCAATTAAAATGAGCTAATACAAAACAGTTATATCTGCATGTAGGCTGAGTAACATAAAAGTATCATTAAGAAACAAGCTAAAGTAAGAAATGCAGCAGAATAGTAAAACAAACACATGCAAAACAAAGAAAGAATAAATTAATAAAGGCTACATTTACAGACAACTGCAATGCTGTAATTGTAGACAAAAGTAGGGATTCATGTTTGTACAGTTCTGTCTGTTGTCTCTGTTCCACCTTTGTGATGTTTGGAGTGTAACTGTCAAGATTAGTTCTTGTGTTACTGAGAGAATTAAGATTGTATCAAGTGCTCTGTCGTCCCTGTCTGCCTACCAACAGTCTAACCTGTCTGTCTCCCTATCTCCTGGTCTGTCTAACCTGTTCCTCCTTCCACCTGATTCCTGTTGCCTCTAAAGTGAATAAGTGACAAGGCGCATATTGAAGCAAAACCAAAACTAGAAGTCAGCTGTCAGTTTTATCTGTGTCTTATTCTAACCAGTTTGTCCCCGGCTTTCCACCTGTCTGTCTCTTTGTGTAGTAAATGAAGGGGGTGTGAGACAGGCATCCAACTCTTGCCCTGACCCCGGAGAGCCAGAGAACGGGAAACGCCACAGCAGCGACTTCAGGTACAGGTTACACACATACACACATCGTCCCTACTGAGATGCTTGTATATTCAAGATTCAAGATTTAAAACACTTTATTAATCCCAGGGGGAAATTGTTTTGCCTACTTACAGCCATTCTCATTTTAGAAAAGATTTAAAGACCGTAATTTGCACCAACGAAATATAGACACAAAACAACAAATATATAAGAACACAAACAAGACATGATCACATCAATTCCGTTTGTTTTGCTTTTCCTGACTCCCTGTTTTCCCTTCTGTTTGTGATGATGTGTGTGTGTGTGTGTGCGCACTTTTTTAGTATTGGCAGTGTGGCGCAGTTCAGTTGTGGGGAAGACTATGTTCTTCAGGGCAGTAAAACTATCAGCTGTCAGAGAGTGGCCGAAGTCTTCGCAGCCTGGAGCGACCACAGACCAGTCTGTAAAGGTAAGAAGTGGTACCCAGCATGCATCTGCACAAGCACGCGAATTACACACAGCGTGACGCCACGGTAACAGACACGGGTAACAAGAAAGGCTCTAATTACAGAATTTAAGAAATCAGTCGAGCGCAACTGCCCATGGACATTGCCTCAAAATGTTGTCAGTGTGTTGCCTTGGCTTCTCCTCAGCATGGGTCTGAGTTGAACAGGGCTGAGCTTATAGTGGAAAACATCCCAATTCAGTGTCAAGCCTCTGGCTATAAAAGTATGAAACAAAACACTCCATAAGCCAATGTTTGCAGTGTAGTGCGCTAACATGCTGCTGTTGTGTGCTTCCATCAGGGGAGTTAGTGGAGATAGTGATTGTTTGGGACCTAAAATTACAGCCTTTATTGTAAACATGCAATACTGTGGGTAAATGCTACTGTGAACAAGCTCTGAGTCTGATCATCGATGCTCAAAATGCCATGTAGATCAAACTGTGATTTGTAACTGAACTTTTAAAGCAAGTGAAAATATAGTATGTAATCTGCTCATATGTGCAAGACAGCCCAAGGAGTGGATACAGATTTCAGGTTTTGATTTGCATAGCGACAAGTGTGCATTTTTCATAATTTCTCTAAGTGCTTTGATAATTAACACGTTTCAGACACTCATTCTTCAGCTTTCATTACTAGTTCTAGTTTCACATCTGCCACTTATTTGTCTCAGCCACACACGCACACACACACACACACACACACACACACACACACACACACACACACAGGGGTGGCGGGACAGAGAGAGAGAGAGGGCATCTGTCATGTTAAATGCCAAAGTCGTTTTTCATGTCTCCCTTCACTAAGCTTCAGACTGTGGCTGGAGACACATACTTTAACATAAAAACCAATATTCACTCATTCTGGGTCTACGTGTGTGAGTGGGAGAAAGAGGGAGGATGATGGAGAAGTACTTTAACACCTAACTAATAATCGCTGAAATATAGAACAGAAAGGGAGAACGAGGTAGAAAAGGAGAACGTTAGAGCCGTGAACGGGAGAAGTGGGAAGAGGAAAGAGAGTAGGAAAAGCTGATTGAAAATTGCACACCTACTCTTTCTGCTTGAAGTATATCTTCTGTAAAAGTAAAATCCATCACAAGACATTTGCATATGAATAAACTGAGCAAAACAACATCTTCGCAAAAAACAAATTCTACAGTATTTGAAACATAACTCAGACTTGTAAATTTTCCCATTTCAGTCTCTCCATCTCCATGTGGGGATGGGATATTATACTATCTAGTAAAGGAATTGGACTGCTCAGCCACAACATTAGAAACGTCAGATGGCTTTAAAGTTGTGGCTGATCCCTGGATGTTGCTTCGGTATATGCCTCGTTCCCTCGGGTGGCCAAAGTTGCACAGTCGGTCACAGAGCAGCACCTGGGGCACATTTTGAGGGCAGATGCTATTGTTGGGGCTGCTCTGCGACCCTCTGGTTAAAGGACACAGTGTAACTAGTCTCTACTGCTGCCATTGGGTTTCTCCCGTGAACCAGACACACAGGGGGACTGACCTTCAGTAAGTGTTTTGTTTCCATGACAGCACAGATTTGTGTAAGGCTGGATAGAACCGGGCCAATGTCGTTGACTTTGTCTGTCGCCAGTCAACCTTATTATCCCACTCACTCTCAGAAATTCTATACTGCTGATACCCTTTTGATTGACTCTTTAATTCAATTCAATTCAATTCATCTTTATTTGTATAGCGCCAAATCACAACGAAAGTCATTTCAGGGCACTTTAC
>JAUMTR010000003.1:7089217-7140442 GCA_032270685.1 Microctenopoma stevenorrisi
ACTTCAGTTGTGTGTAATGAATCTAAAATATATGACAGTCTAATGTTAATCAGTAAATTACAGAAAATAATGAACTTCATCACAATATGCTAATTTTTTGAGAAGGACCTGTATATATGTCTTGCAGCAAACAAAGGAATCTTACTGGTCTGACCTGAAGAGTGTGGACATCCATTTAGAAACACAGAAATCCTTCAACCTTTCATTCTTTGTAAATCATCTCTTTTTCAACCTCTTTATTACACAAAAAGGCCATTTTAACCATATAGTAATCTAAAAAAACATTTAAAATTTAATGTAATGTTCAGCATAGGAGCCAGTGAGAAACTAAAGTAAATATCCAACATGCATTGCTTCCAAAAATGCAACACTTTCAAAATAAGAAACACAAAACTTAATTTGATTAAGTCACACCCTAACATGCATGCTGTTATAACTTTGTCTTGTTATCTGTCGTGTGTTGCTGTCAAGTAAACACATTTAAACAGCTATATGGAAAGAATGTAATGAAACACCTGTGAAGAGGCTTCTGTTACAGCATATTTGTTAAACGAAGACATTCAAACCCCAGCGTAATATGTAAATCTTCATCTTTAGATTAGGATCTGTGGTGCTACAGACTTGTCTGACTGCCATCAGTTAAGTGCCATTGCTTTGTAGTGGATTTTAACAGATTTTAATAAATCGCTATTTCAGGCATGTGCACTGATCAAAGAATTTTGTATAGTTTTCCCAAAAAAAATTGAAATATTTAGAAGAGCTGTAGCTTAACAAACCCAATATTATAGAGGGTGCGAATCATAAAGTAATGATAATAAATAATAACAATATTAAGAAGAATGTCAGTGCATTTCTTTTTTGCTGTTTTAATCTAATCATCCAAATCCATCTGCCTCCCTCAAAAAAACGTCATAGAATCATAAAAGCTTTTAAATGATTGGAAGGTGAATCAAATAAATGGCTTTGCTCTAAATATTTGAGAAACTCATAAATGTTTCTTTTTAAAGTTGCAAAAAAAAAACACACAGTTGGATATTGGTATCGTTCCAGTGCAGGGTTAGAACTGTGGACATTTCAGTGTTAGGAATGATTTATGAATTCGTTTTCTATCATTGTCCAAGTGATTATTGGCAGTAGAAAGGTGAAGATCCAGAAACTCATCTTGTGCATAAGAGTAAAAAGTAATTTACCAGATTCAAAAGCAAGCTTATGCTGAGCAGGTGGCATAGGCAAACAAACAGTAGGAAACTGGCAGGAACACAGCAGGTAACAAGAGAGAATAGCTAGGCCAGAATGGGAGCCTTCACGATCTGGCACACTGGCAGTAAAAAGCTGTCCCCAATTAGGAGGCTGATGAGGGAATGAGGCCCATCTTAGCAGGCAGGTGAGTGGTCAGTTGATTTCCTGAGGAGAGAAAGCGAGGACACACAAATGGATACTGGAACCCGGAAAAGAGAGAGAGTCCGACGAAGCTTAAGAGGGGGGAGAGTGGGTGATGGGGCGAGCGGCATAACACATTCAGAGTAAGTCCCAACTGTGCCACCTCTCCCACTAGCAGAAGATCTTTTTTTTGTTGCTTGTACATGTCTCTCCCTATTTCATCCCGCACTCCCTTCCTCCTATTCTCCCTGTCTCATCCTCCTTTTCTCTCAATTTTTACAATATCTATCCCTCCTCATTCTTCACTCCCAAAGGCTCCGTCCTCAGAATTACCCAGATTCTTCATTAAAGAGCTCAGCCTGAAACCATCAAATTACTATAGAGAAAGGAGAACACTGGGAGGGAGGCGGGCACTTCAGGGGAAGATCTGTTTTCCACTGTTTCACTTGTATATGTATCAGTCTCTCCATTACACCCCCCACACATATTTGATATTTCTCCCACTGCTTCTGATATTCTGAATGTAAAATGACATTAGGTTTCTTTAGCATCCCCGTTCCCTTCTCTTTCTCTCTTTTTGTGTCTTCCCCTGCCTGTCCTCCCTCTCTCCCAGGTTAAGTGTTAATAGGGTTCTATAGCTCTCTGATGTTATTGCTTCATTTAGTTTTGGCAGAATGAGACTTTAGAGCCAATTCATTCTCTCTCGTTCTCATTTAACCTTGGGGATGGCAGGACAGGGTGGCAATTACTAAATTTTTCTTTCATTCTCTTCTCTTCTTCTCTCCTCCCTACTTTCCCATCATATAGTCTCTACGTTTTCTCTCCTCTGTCTCCTGGGATTGTCAAACCGCTTGCTTCACATTATCGGTTTATCATGTGCGAGATATGATGAAATTTGTGGCAACTTCCTGTCTACTTACTGTGTCCAGCTATTTTTGTAGTACACATAAAGCACATATAATACAATTCTCCATCACTCTCTGTTATCTATATTGACAGATCTATATAGTATATCTGTATTTATATCCCACATTTACACACTTGCATACAAGGAAACTAATACTGTGCTGCCATGTTTCATATTTTATCCTACTAACACCACTCTGGCATTCAGTAAGAGGAGAGTGAGATCAGACTTTCTCTGTACTCCTTTACAGACACTGAATTTACTAATGGCCTTAAAGGTCTAAAGAAGTTGGACATGAAAAGACAGCAAAGCACTTTTATGAATCCAGTTAAAAAATGTTAAACATTTACCAAACGCATGACTGTAATGCATTTGTAAGTTTAGTAGTTGCATAGCAACAGTGAAATCCATGCACAGCCTTTTGACCGAGCTCTAAAACGGAGGCACCTGGAGGATACAGCTCAGTGAAAGAGAATAAAGGGGGGGAAACACAAGGTCCTGACAGGCTTGAGCCATCAGTTTTCTTCAGCTGAAGCCAGACTCTTCTCACACTGGCACAGTTTATATCATCTAGGCAGAAACATGCTGAAGGGGAGTGGGTGGCAGTGGGTTTACTGTAATACCGTCACGCACACTCTGTTATTCCTCTGCCCTGTCTGCGCCCGCTTTAAATCACTGACTGCATCACTCGCCAGGTGTTTCAGGTATTTTTACAGCAACCGCATCTTCAAGGTATCCCTAAATTCTATTATGTGCAGGGAGGAGCATCCCTCCACCTCATTGTCCCCACAACCACCAAAGGAAGTGCTTTATCAAGCAGAAATCCAATTCTGTCGCCTCATTGGCTAGAAGCCATAGGTGGAGGGAAAGAGGGACTGCAGCAGCCAATTAGAAAGAGAAAGCCAGAGAGGGTGACAGCAAGTGAGAGAGAAGGATAGAGAGAGGCAAGAGAGATATAGGGGAAGCTACAGAGAGATGAATGCTTTCATGAACGCCAGCCAATTAGAGGAGAGGAGAAATTGTAGTGTTTATTTTCACATTTTGCACACAGTAGGCTAAAAAAGAGACAGAACGCGCTCATTAACAGTAACCATCACATTGTCAGTGAAGAGGATCACCACAACATTCACGTTCATAGACGCACATGGGCGCAAAGTTATGTGGTTCTGTCCCGTCTGTGTTTAATGCTGTGTGAACTATGCTGATGTGGCATTAGGGTGCTCTGTAAGGGATAAGATAGATAGAGCAGTTTATCTCAGTTTCCATCAGCAAAATACACGGGACCTCCTCTATCTTTGTCTGATCTGTTTCCTACCACAGAACGAGAGAGGACTACATGGTTTCAATTACCATCCCAACTAAATCCTGTAAGCCTCAGACAGACACTGTTTCCAGCAGCTAAAAACGTTCTTCATTTCATTCATTTCCTTACTTCAGCAGATTTCTTTTCAATTAGATAAAGTGTTCAATGCCCTAAGCCTGTTTTTTTTCTAATCACAGAGTTATTTTATGTGGTTCAAATGGATTTGTTTTGTAGCATGTAAAACCTACAAATGTTTTCTCTTTAAATTATAGTGCTACAGACAAAATGATGTAAAAGCTTCAGCAAACCGTTTGTGATCGGTTCTCTCTGTTGGTTTGGCAGCACCTGAGGTGACTTGTGAGCTGTCTCGGGGGGAGGATCTTCTTTTTGGTTATACTATCATGAGAAAATAACTAAATCACCATACAAACCACAATTTTTAAACCACAAACACATCATAGTTAGTGCTATTTTGAGGATAATCTGCTCTCTGAAGCATGCATGAAGTTTTTGCAATACGCACAAAGGCAGCCACATAAAGAAAACACATATTGCTATTGACACAAGAAATTAGAGAAGATATTCAGTACAGAGTAATGATACATCTTTCAATAAGAACTCCTCGTGCTTTGTGACGTACAGTCATCAACTCTGCCCGTGTACATTGTTTATTGTGTGACTTGCTGTGAAATTGAAAGCCCGCCTTAGTCTCATAGGAACAGTATGATAAGTGTGAAAATGGTGACTATGTAATCACAGAAATAGACACATTAATCTCAACAAAGCTGTACCTGTCTTTGTAAGAGAGTGTGTTACTGTGTGCGCCGCTATGTGTAAGTCTTGCCAGAGAGAGTTTAGCGGGTTTGTAGGTAATGCTTTAATCCAATCTCCTGCCTTACATGTCGATAAGGCTGAGTCAGCATTGTGAGCAGAGGGAATATTACTTCTTCATCTTTGTAACTGCCCTCGTTTAACTATTTTCCAGTCACATCAGGTGATGATGGTGTTTTCCATCTTGCCTAATAAAACTATTAACACACCAGCATGCAGGAGTCTCTGAACTGTATGGTGTTACTGGAGGTTTTTTGATGTCCTCCAGCAGAATATTAAATCTGGAAATCTGAAAATTCCTCTCGAGGAGAGAGGAAGAGGAGGGAGGGCAGACAGAGTGAGGTTTCAGTCTTCCCCTGAGGGTCAAATCAGAATTCCAACTTGAAATACTCGATGTGTTGCTAGCATCAAACATGTGCTCATTATAACTCCCTCATATATAACCCCCTCCTTTCTCTGTTGCCTCATTTTTCTCTCTCCTCCCCTTTTCCATTTTCCCTCTCTGTGTATCTCCCCTTTCTGTCTCTCCTCTTTCTTTCTCTCTTTTCCTCTTTGTATTTCCTTTTCTGTCTTCTCCTCAGCCAAATGTGTTTCTCTCTGGTCTCAGATGAAACAGAAAGTGTTGGTTTAATAATTCCTGATGGGGGTTTTGAACTGTGTGCTGCTTCAAGTGCAGCGCGGGAGGTGTTTCTCATATCTTCCTTGCTTTTTATGCTATGCTGAATAAAATCATACCACATTCTGTGATGCATTAATGAATTGTAATGAATGAATTCACCTTTGGTTGAGAATATCTGTGGCAAACAACTGTGATATGGTCATGGGTGAAACATGAATATCGCTTTGGAGCACATGTTATTAGCTTATTTCTAAAACATACATTTGTGACTTTGTTTATAAATGTTCAATTTTACATACTATTTTTGAGCTTTCTAATGTCTGTTTTTTCATTTTCCTTACTTGGTGTGATCATCTATAGGTAATCCAAATCAACTTTGAAGAGTTTGACCTGGAGATAGCTTATGATACTCTGACTATAGGAGATGGAGGGGAGGTGGGAGATCCTACAACTATACTACAAGTGTAAGTTTGACACTGTCCATTACACAATGCTTAAATGTATACATTTCACTTTACTTTATTGTTTATCTGAAAATCAGAGGTAGCAATTCCCACGCTGCATCTTGCCTCTCATGATCAACATGAGCGGTGCTAGTTGTCACACAGAATAGTGTAGTAACTGTTGGTAGGAACAAGTTTCTAAAGGCAGTTCAGTATGATTAGTATGGCATAAAACTTGCATTAAACCATGCATATTTTTTCTCTTTTTTTTCAATTCAATTCAGTTCAAATCAACTTTATTTATATTTTGCCAAATCATAACATAAACAATTATTTCTGCTGTAATGATGAGATACACAATGCACATGCCGAGCATATTTGTTGTTGTCTCAGGCCAACTAAACAGCTTTCTCACAAATAATGTTAAACTCCAGAAGGTTGAATGTAATAACTCTCAGAAAATGTGTTGCCCTTTAGTCCATTTTTGTCCTCCACTTCAAAACTGCACCACAAACAGTGTGTCCATAATGACCAGCGTCCCTCACCAATACCTGCGCTATCGTCAACCTCTTCCTGATTTAAGTCCTCAGCTGTCATCCAGCGCGCAGCCCCCCCCCCTCCGTCTTCTCTGTTGCAATTAGTCAGATCATCAAACAGCAGCAGTCGGGATTATGTGTGCTCCACTTAAAAAGATAAACTGCTGTTGAGTTTTGAAAATACTCCGCTGTGCCCAAAAAATAAACAAGGTACAGCTTTTACAGAGCAGGTAACTTTAGTTTACCTTACAGACGGTGACTGTGTCTAAGAGGTGGTGGCAGTCTGCAAAAATGCCACATAGTATGAACGTACTCTGAGCAATTTGATTTCTTGGTGCAGTATTCTTCAAAACCAAACCGAAGCCTTCAGCTTCGGCACAGTATGATCCAGCAATTTGTCACACTCAGAGCAGCACTTGAGAAGCTGATTATGGCTATGATTGCAGTGATGAAAATTATACTTTATATAATGGCAATTATGATGACAATGATTTAATAGTAATGTATTTTGTGCTCCAGCCTATCAGGTAGCTTTGTTCCCGACCTGATCGTTAGTATGACCCACCAGATGTGGCTTCACCTGCAGTCAGACGAGAGCGTCGGTTCCATAGGATTTAAAATCAATTACAAAGGTAAGTAATGTGTGCGTACAAGAGGGGGGGGGGGGAAGAGGGAACGAGAGAGTGAACTGAATGCATGTGAAGAAAACGCAAAAAATAATCAAACTTTTAAAAAATGAACTCAGCACAGCTTCTTGATCAGTGATCAGGCAGAACATATTTATATTTCCTAGCTATTTGGTTCAGTGGTTCATTTTAAAAATAAATGTTTGTCTAGCAACAACCGACCTTCATCTTAATATCAGTGAGGAAGAAAGTATTTTTTTTTTTTTATTTCTGTTGAATCAGCTTCTGCCATACTAAAAATATAACCTTTGCAAAGTTCCCTCTTTGATAGATGTAGTGTGAATTTGATTACAGTCCCTAAACCACAGAGAGGTGAGCTACGCTGCAGAAATTAACTTTGTGTGCCTCATTTGGGTGTCATCATCTGTAGATTTATTGTCATAATGAGGTCACAGTGCTGAGTGGGGTAATGCAGGGAGTTCTGAAAGAGGAAGGGCAACGGCACATTGTTTTGATATATGTTTGCCCTTTCGTATTCATTGAGTTTCAATGTGAAGTTCAAATGACACTGTGGCAAAATGCTGATTCAAAGAACATACAGTCCAATTTAATTGAAGCTGTTTTACATTTATTTTATAGTGGAGCTTAAAATACAACAGTAACCCGGTGTGATACCTCTCTGTCACCCCAGTCTTCCGCTATACTGACAACTGAATCAAGGCAAAATGTAGCGTGCATTCAGAAAAAACACTACTGCATGTAGTAAAAACACTTGAGATATGCAACTTACAGCAAACCATATCTGTCAGTGTATGTATGTGTCTGTGTGAAAGTGTGTTAGACATGTCTTCCATCAGTAAACCAGTGAGGCTCACCTTTCCTCATTAGCCATCATGTGCCATCCTCCATTTCCCATTTCTTTTCTCTTTGATGCAATGTTGTTCTGTGTCTCATTTTGTCTACTGCTCTCTACCCCAACCCATCTCCATCAGCTGACCAGTCCTGCTTCTGTTTCCCTTTTGTTCTCCTTATTCACACTCCATCTGTCTCTCTGTTTCTTATTTCTACTGTCTCCTGGTCATCCCCTCTCTCTGTGTGTCCCCCTTTCATTCTTGTCACTATTCATCCATAATTAAAGTCAAGGTCGTCAACCTGGCTACACTTTGATGCTGCTGTATGTTACAAGGCATAGAAGTCATACGCACAGAAAAAGTATTTGCACCCTTCCTAATTTTGTACTGTTTTGCATACTTGTCACATTTAAATAATTCAGATCATCAAACTACTTCTAGTATTAAACAAAGAGAACCAGAGTAAATACAAAATGCAGTTTTTAAATAATCATTTCATTTGTTAAGGGAATAAGAACTGTCCAAACCTGCCGGGCCCTGTGTAAAAAAGTAACTGATCCCCTTGCTAAATGACGAAAGAACTGTGACTAACTACATTTTTGGAAAGCGAAGTTCAATTTCACTTGACACACCCAGACCTGCTAAATCAAGAGATCACTTTAAGAGAACAAGAACCTGAAAACCCTCCTCTGGGGTTAAATTACAACAATTCTGCAAAGAAGACTGAGCCAAAATTCCTGCCCAGCAATTTGAAAGGACCAGTTATCGTAAACACTCGATTGCAGTTGATGCCGCCAAGAGTGCAACAATCCATTATTAGTTCTAGGGGGCAATTACTTTTTAACAGCAATGAAGCAATCCTTCAGTCTACTCTTTTGACAGCTATAGATTTAAGGGAGTATTGCATCATCACCGACATGGCTGACATGTCGTTGACAAGTTTTTGTGACGTTTCTGTTTATTGTATAAATACTTACAATACATTCATGAGAAATATATATCTAAATAGTCCATAAAGAGACCCTTAATAATTACATTTATATATGTTTGTTTGAATAAATAATGTCTTTAAAAACTAAATATTTTTTTAAACTTGCTTTATGGTTGAGATCTACAATTATAAAACAGTGCCTTCGTAATTAGTTTGTATTTGCAGAGAAAAGAAGAAAAATCGAGTCTACCAATGAACGGATTCATGTCAGGTTTTCTCACTCCTCGTTTTTTCTTTTGTCTGTTTTGAAAATAATGGCTTACGTAAAATTGTTTTTGGGAAATAGGAATAGCCTAAAACTATGGT
Organism: Microctenopoma stevenorrisi; assembly: GCA_032270685.1. Taxonomy (NCBI): domain Eukaryota; kingdom Metazoa; phylum Chordata; class Actinopteri; order Anabantiformes; family Anabantidae; genus Microctenopoma; species Microctenopoma stevenorrisi. The sequence continues at coordinate 7,098,011 of JAUMTR010000003.1, forward strand.
CAAAACAAGTATGTAATGCATTTATAACGGATATTAGGAGTTATCCCCGAAGACGAATTTAGAATATGTCTATAAAATTTGCCAGTATCATTAGGAGAGTTGGCTTGTCTGTGGCTAGCAGGGTCAAAGCTATATTAACCACACCTGTTTAAGTTCTTATTCTCCTGTTTTACATTGTAGTCAGCGATGTCTGTTAAAGTGGGGCTTCAGCAATTTCCCATTACCACCCCATCTTACATTTCAGATTTTAGGGGACAGCCCTGAGTGGGATTTTAGAGCACTGCCCTTGCTTTCTATAATTTAATACAACAGCTGCCAACTGGATTGATGCCGGATTCAGCAACCCGCATAGAGTAAACCTTCTGAACCAGTAAGGGGTAGCAGCTGATTTCTGTTCACTGAAAGATGCCCAGGTGTTCGTATGTTTTCAGTCACCTGCTGCTCACCAATGTCACATTCTGACCACAGACAAGGCAGATAAAGGCACCTGTACATCAGTTTGATTGAAATATCAGCTGGACTCTCACCTCCCATTCATTTTTGAAATACACATGAATGGCAATGAGTCATTGCCCCAAGCTTCTTCTTTTTTACGCGTTTCATTCTAAGATCATCCAATGTTATATAATGCTCTGTGAGGAGACTGCAAGTGCAACATAAACATCAAGAAGCTGCTTCACAGCCAGTTGTTCTCTTCTCTTTTTCTTCGGCAGAATCCCATCTTTAGATCATAATGTCAGCTCTTACTGTTGAGATTTTATTTCAGATTTTTTCATCTGCTTTTTTTATGATTTTTAATATATGATGTATTTTATATAAGGGAAAGATGTCAAGGTGGATTTTTATAGCATAGTTGACCCGATTTGATGGGTCCATAATGTGTGTGTGTGTGTGTGTGTGTGTGTGTGTGTATACTAGATATTGCTTCATGTTGTGAGGACCGAAACCTGGCTCCACCCTTACGTATGGAGACATGGATTTCCTCAGAGGAAATCAACAGATTTTAGAGCAGTGACTTGATTCAAGGTTTGGTGTTAGAAATGGTGTGGGTATTGGTGAGGTTAGGGTATGTAGGGTAGGAAGTTAATGTAACTGCAATGCAGTGTCCCATGAAATGATAATATCCAGGTTTGGTGTGTGTAGGTGTGTAGGTGTAATTGACAAGCGGCCTGGTAGCTCAATGGTTTAAGCATCAGACTGGAAAGTAGAAGGTCGCAAGTTCGAACCCCGTCTGACTCCTAGTCTATCCCCTACCAGGTGTGTCCCTGAGCCAGACACCCAGCGCTAGCTCCCTGTAAGTCGCTTTGGATAAAAGCGTCTGCCAAAGCAAAGTAAAGTAAAGTAGGTGTGTGTGTGCTGAGATGGACTGGGAGTTTGCATTGTGTGTTTTTATTGTCATGTCTTCCTGTATTTGTGTATAGATAAGTATCCTAAATATGAATTTCATTACACTATAGAATTTTGACTTCGTCTTATTGACTTTTAAGCAAAATGTATGAAACCAATTAAATGAATTGTTTAAATAGAGGAGATAAGAAAAGGTACAGCACTTTATTTGGTACAAAACATCTTTTACAAATGGCAAACCTTTTTCTTAGCATTGTTAACCTTCTTGTAATAACAGCAACATCTCATATTGAAATGTTATCTCACAGTAATGAAGCTGCGGCACCTGGTTCATCCAGCATTAGTGTGACTGTGTCCTGCACTGCAACACAGGTCCTGAGTGGGACTCTTAATCATGCAGCGCTATACAGCGTTTGATTAACAGGAGCTGAAACACCATGCAATATGAATTCATGAAAAATTAATTGGAATCATAACCAGAGATGTGGTTCGGTTTTCCACTCAATAGGTTTGATATTGGGGGTGGTGAGTCAAAGCCATCGACGTTTTGGTTATATGTGAATATATATGCATACATGCATGCTTTCTGAGAAACATGTGAGGGCAGGACATTCCTAATCAAAGCAAGGTAAACAGCATTTCATTTCCTATTCATGAATTATTGACTCATGTCATAGTCGGTCCTCGTGTAGCCACCTGTGCAACTGATATGGGAATGCTATACCTATAGTGCATTCAAAAGTGTGTGTAAAGAAATTGATTATTTCTCTCCTGAGGATTTAATAATATATTCCATACATTTCAAATCACATATCATTGTGTAACTGAGCACACAACAATTGCTCTGATTTCTGTTTTGCCTGCCCGGCCATTTTAACTGTCAAAAGTAACTTCCTGTTATTTCCTAAATACTAAGATAGATTAAATGGGCAGCGATTGACTAAGCAATGTTGTACTTAGTAGAATTTAGGAGGTGCTGAAATTGTTCTCATTGGACACGAGGTCGTTTGAAAGCCTCGTCAAGAAGGAGCACCAGATGGTAAAGAGCTCATTAGACTCTTTGTTTTACTACGAGCAGCAGAAAGGTTGCGTAAATGCTGATTCAACCTTTCTTAAATACAGTCTTGGTCGTAGCATTTCGTTATAACGTATTGTAATAATGACCTCCGCCTGTTTACTGTAGCATTCATTTAGTTTGTTCATTTTAACATATTGTTTTCAGGCGGGGACAGGAGTGGCAGTAACATCTAAATGAAACGAAAATGACAAAAATGCCCCTGGGATGTGGGTGTCCTGTTCTGTCACCTGTACTTTTGGTACACAGATGATTGCAGGAATCTTTGTGAGCACAGACATATCCTGAAATTCACTGATTATGTTGGAAACACAAGTCTATTATTGTAAAAGGTCGCGAGAGAGAGTCTGATTTTTTTACAGCAGACTAGAGTGACGTATTTTCTGCACTGTTATGTGTCCAGATCAAAGAAAACAGCCCAATTATCAACTGTGATCCCGAAGTCCAATCAGGAGACGATTACAGGTATTCGGGAGTTACACCATTGAGTATAAAGGAAACATTTTGTGCCCTTTATGGAACGAGAGCCAGCAGAGCTTGTGTATTTTAATGAGAACAGAAAACCCGTCTTTCTCACCCACATCTCCTATCAAACGAACCCTCGAAAGCTCTTCAGTGGCCTGTTTTGAAACCTGTGAGAGGCAAAGGAAATTGTCAGTATAGCAAGTGTAATGATCAGATCATTTTCATTCAACAGACCATCCTCAAATGTCTAGAGTGTGAACAAGTCAATTTGAGCCACTTCCTTTAGGTCACAAATTCAGACAACCGCAAACTAATTAGACTAGGGAGAATTTCTCATTTCTTTCTACACACAGCATCCCATGAGTTTATACTCAATTCCTCTTCTACTACTGTGACTGTTACAGCTTATTTAAGGGAAGATTTCATTAAATTCACTTCAGCTTTATTTGTATAGCGCCAAATTATATAGAAAATCAAGGCACTTTAATAGCAAGGTTTAGGACCTTTAAATATAATGATAAACAACACTAGGCAACAAAAAAGAAGAAAAACTCCCTCTAATGGCAGAAAACAGACTCAGGGTGGGCGGCCATCTGGCTTGATTGGTTGGGATGAGTGGACGGAGGAGAGTGAAAAAAACAGCAGGCAACAGAGATCATGACAGGGCGGCAGATGCGACAGCTCTGAGGTCGAGGACACCTGCAGAGAGACAGAGACAGAGACTACTGTGCACAACTAGGGGAGAGAGAAGACACAAACTTAATAACATGCAGTGATAGCATGATAGTGGACAGAGAGGGAGAAGACGATGAGGAGAAAATCTCAGAATATCGGGGAATTCCCCCAACCGACGGAATCAATAACAGCAGATGTTGATGTGGTTTAGTGTTATTTTATGTATTTTTCATTTGTATCTTAAATACCAGCATCATGGATACTCACTCAAGCAATAAACAGCACCAACAGAAACCTATAAATGACTACCTATAGGACTAGACATACAGTAGACATGCATGACTACATATATGATTTTTTTTTCCATCTGAAACTCACAAAACCTATGATCTTACCATTTTAGATGTAGAGCTAGTAGTACACATAGTGCACTCATGAACATACTAGTGCAGTTGCACACACGCATACACACCTGAGTCTAATCCCTTTTGTGAAGCCATCAGCCTTCTCATACAGTAAGTAACACAATAGGATGATTTGTGTGTGTGTGTGTGTGTGTGCGTAAGAGAAATGTGCCGTGAGTATGCGCGTGTGTGGTGCTGTGCTGATGACGTACCGTTGTGCACATGTGTGTAAGAGTAGTAGCGTTGGAATGTTCTGACAGTGTGCCCATTTTCTCTCCAAAGCAATTTGTTCTCCATTCTTCTGTTAGGTGTTTGTGCGTCTGTGTGTGTGTGTGTGTGTGTGTGTGTGTTCCCACACAAGCGTGTGTTAGGCAGGCTGTGATTGGTTGAGGCTGTGGCTCTCATAAAGACGATGTCATGATGGAAATTAATGCAATACATCACAAACCCGCACGCACGCACGCACACAGACACACACACACACACACACACACACACACATATATACTAACAATGAAATATGCACACGAAGCACACACCTTTGGTTCCTGCCATGGGCCACTCCTGTAAATAATACAGAAAATAGAAGAGAGGAATCAAAGAGAAGGAGGCTGAGGAAGTAGAGGTTATATTTCCAGGAAAACCATATACAACATTTTTTTGGTGACACACTGACACCTTTATATAGAATCAAACAAGGATCAGTTCAACCCTATGGTCAGAGTGAAGCTAAGAAAAAATAGGTGTCATGAATGGTTGAAAAGCCAGGAAGGAGGCTTACAGAAGGAATACAACAGATACAAACATGATATAGGCTACAATCACTAAACAAGTAGTCATTCGGGATATTCGCCCAGAAATCCAGGAGCCCAACATCTTCACGAAAGACTCCGTTCACGTGGTAGTTGTTTCTGTTCAGAGTTTGTGATGCGCCCTGTCTAGCATGACAGTTTTCACACGAGGGAAAGGTGACCATTCCGTATTTGAGGCTGTTATCACTGCATGATAGTTTTGCAAATGTTTTTTAAAGCTCGAAGCAAAACACACACTGAGGCAGAGTAGATACATTTAAAGAGACTTAAACAAATTGCCGAAGACGAGGGCTAGGTAGGCAAGCAGCCTGGCAGGCAGGCAGGCAGGCATGCGACAGGTAGCAGATCACAAACAGATTCGCGAGAATAAAGGACAGGACAAGATGCAAGCAGACGGGTACAAGGAACAAGTTTGCTTGGAAGCAAAACTGACAATGAGGCACCAAGAGTACAAACAGATAACATCACCTCAATTAGAAAAACTCCTCCAGATGGCGAAATGTGGAAAAACTGGTGAGATCACTCTTTAAGTGGAAATCTGTCTAAGTACTGGAGCTCTGAGTAGGAAATAAGGGGAAATAAGAGGCAGGTGGTGGATGGGCGGAGAATCGCACAGACGGGAAGATTCAACTTACATTTAGGGACCTGGAGAAAGCGAGGCCTAAAGGCACGGACAGTGATACAGAACATATTAACACTGGACAATTGGCCTGGTCTCTTAGGTCCACACAGATTTTAATGTCACCTTTTGAAACTGTGTCTTCACAGAAATAGACAAAGAGAGTTGTGGTGACCCTGGAACTCCTCTCTATGGAATACGAGAAGGGGATAGCTTTTCAAACGGAGGTATCCTCCGGTTTGAGTGCCAGTTTGGCTTCGAGCTGATTGGAGAGAAAACAATCTCCTGCCAAGACAACAATCAGTGGTCGGCAAACATCCCCATATGCATATGTGAGTATTAAAACAATTCATCTGTGATTTACTGACTTTTGACTACAGAAGATAGAATAAAGAATTGGCATGCGCTCTGCTGTGATGTTGATAACATTCAGTCTGACCTGTCACCATTGTGACAGCACCGAGTTTATTATGTCCTGAAGCAGATGATGCCTGATGATGCTGTGGAGATGAATATTTAACGGAATAATTCTCTGCGTTTCTTTTCTCTTTCCTATATTTTTATCTTTCCCTCTGTCTGGTCTTTGTTTCGCCATATCCCTTTCTCCCACAGTCCCCTGCATGTCCAACTTCACAGCTCCCTCAGGAACTGTCCTCTCCCCAGATTACCCAGAAGGCTATGGGAACAACATGAACTGTGTCTGGCTCATCCAATCAGATCCAGGCTCCAGAATACACTTGGCATTTAATGACTTTGACCTTGAGGCACCTTATGATTCCTTAACAGTGAAAGATGGTGAGACAAATGATGCTGTTGTCATTGGGAGGTTCTCTGGAGCTGAAAGTCCTTCTCATCTGACGTCAAATACCAACACGCTCAGGCTGGAGTTTCAGGCTGATCACTCCATGTCAGGAAGAGGGTTTAATATCACTTACAGCAGTATGTTCACTTTCTATCTCATTTTATTCTGCTTTTATATTTAAATACAGGGAAATTACGTATATTTATATTCTTCAGAAAAAGTGCAGCAACAGTATATAAACTAGTCACATAAAACCAAATCATGTTGGTTATATGATATACCATGAGTTTAAAACAAACGTTGTTCATACAACGTCAAGTTTGATACTTTTTCTATTTATAATTCTATAATAGTCCATGCTTGAATCATTATGTGACATAAACTTTATCTTTCACAATCAAAACTGTTTTTATTGTTTACTTTTTGAATATCTTTGTGCCTTTTACAATAGACATGGCAGAGAGTTACAAAACTGGTTCACACAGAAAGAGTGTACTTTTAAAAAAGGTGTCAAAATGTCCCAGATTTAAAAATACAATTTGTAAAATGTGAAGGATTAAGCTGCGTCTAATCTAACAGATTGCTGAATGCAACCTTCCGATCACCGTTATATGTTCATTACGCAATAATGGCAACCTATGTATGATTAACATATTCTATTTCTACTAATAGAGCACTCTAAATCTTCCACACATCTCCTTTTAATTTTCTATAATCTATCTAAAGTTATGGATCTGTACACTCACAAAGAAAAAACAGGTGCACTTCTCCTTACATGCGTTAAGACGTGTGGATGCTCCATTTTAAGTAGAAGGTCTTTTTGTTCACTTTTTCAGTTAGTTCAGACTGAAAGCTTGAACAGCACAAAGAGCTGTTCTGTAAAAGACAAAAGACGAAATTTATTAATTCAAGATGGGTCATGTGGTCATTACAGCAGCTAAGAATAGAGGTGTAGGTTGCACAACAAAAAGGGAAAGGATTAAAGGGGTAATTTTTAGGAATATTTTTCTCCTATTGGATGAGAAGATTGATGTCATTTTCATCTGTATGCGTCCAGTACAGACAGAGGTCTAGGATGTGTTAAGCTTTGCTTAGCACAAAGACTTGAAGCAAGCGGAAACGGTTAGCCTTATTCCGTCAAAAGCAAATTGGTACAAAACCAAGTTGACTCAATAAACATCATATTTCTAATTTATGTCAAAATATAACAACAAGAACCATTTAACATTCGGTAACTTCTGTCTTTATTCTGAAGTTTGTCAGCTGGACAAACTTTTGTAATTGATCAAAACTCAGTTGTCTCTTAGATGTATTGATGAGTTTCTTGTAAGACAACAAGATACAACATGCAGAGCAAATAGGAGTTTTGGATTTGCTGGAAGGCATGTTTGTTCAGTTCCCGTGAAGGCGAACTGTTTCCCTCTGCTTGCACTCTTTGAGCTAATTTAAGCTAAACAAGTCTCCATACCAAACAAACAGAGATGGAAATTGATATTGATCTTCTCATTTGACTTGCTGGTTGGCAAATAGGCACACGTCCCAAAAAATGTGTCCTAGCCACAAGTTTCCCTGTGATTTCAACACACATGTCTCTTTATATCAGACTTTAACATTCAGAAATTACACGCATACCAGATTGCTTCAACTTGCAACATATTGTAAGATAGTAAAGAACTAATGGCTTTTTAATCAGATGAAACTTAAACTAAATGCACAGACTGGAAACTGTGGGAAATGAGCATTCAAGCAAAGACATTAAAAGTAAAACAGACGGATTACAAGTAAAATTTACAATTTGAGAATGTTCATGTCAAAGGTGTTTGCTGTATTTGTGTTTGTCTCATTCTGTGCGCTGGTCTCCAATATTTTCTCTCTGTACCTTTTTACCCTAGCATTTGGCCATAACGAATGCCCGGACCCTGGCATTCCTATCAACGCTCGTCGCTTTGGAGACAGCTTCCAGCTTGGCAGCTCCATCTCTGTGGTCTGTGAGGACGGTTTTATCAAAACCCAAGGAACTGAGACCATCTCCTGTCAGTTAGAAAGAGGGAAAGTCATGTGGAGTGGGCCCATTCCTAAATGTGAAGGTAAATAGAGAGGAGATAGCTGATAAAACTATTAACTTGGGAACTGTATGTCATCCGAGATCTCCTCATTACTACAGCATAAAGACACAGGAGGTGGAAATTATCCGTCAGCTCGACAGAGGGAAAAAGATACGGATGTGGCCAGTTAACCTCAATACCCTGGGAAAGAGCTGTTTAATCCACTGCTGCCAGAGATAGAGCTGCTTACAAATATACATGGAGTGTAGCAAAATTAAAGAATGTAAAACCTTTTCTTGTAAGCTTTATGTATGCAGAGAGCTATGGAGATGACCTATAACCTAAATATGGAACTAGTGAAACATATTTAAATATGTTGGAATAGAAGTTTGATTGAATTTGAATTTGTTCAATCTCTTATTTCCAGGTGGAACAAAAGGCTAATGCTGTGTGATCTAGTGACGTGATTTGGCTATATTTCTAAAAGCAGACATGATTATCTTAAGATATTGCTAAAACAGCTACTGTTGATGGAACTGTTGATAGAACAAAGAAAGACCATGTTAATCATGCTCCAGGTCATTTAATGTCCCCGGATCCATTGTAGCTAATGTGTCTCTGTAACTATTTGGATGGAAAATCCCCTAAGTTGTATTGAAGAGGTACAGACCAGAACTAATTGACTTCAGATACAAAGTCTAAACAAGATCAAATTTTAAAGAAGTGTGGAACAGAAGAGCTTCTAGTTAATGCAGCTTCATGATAACAATTAACATTTAGCCAAATACTCTCATCTGGGGTTATGAATGATGATCATCAACATGCTGAACTGTCCATGTTCCTTTAACATTTGATGACAGTCTAAAATATATGGAATGCAAATGAAAAATTACTGAGTTTATTAATGACAGTGAATAATTGAATTTAATTTTTAATCAACATGTAAAACAGCACAAACGGTGCAAATCCGCATTAATCAGAGTCAGTCATGGACCAGACTGGTTCATACAAGTTCTAAATTAATTTTATGTTGAAGTATTTCTTTTTACTTTAATTTATATAAATCTACTCTATTTTAAATCCTCTTTAAAACCAGTTCTGGTCCAGTCCATTCTATAGAGCATTTCACATTTACATTAACATTTGGTCACTTTTATTCGAAGTGATTTACAACTTACACTTGGACAGTTAGTAAAGGTGTGGAAGGTGTTAGTGGACAACCGGCTGTACAGCTGCAAATATCTACTATTTCACTAAGATTAAGAAACTTTGCCAAAACCCACTTAATGCAATTCCCACCAACTGGTAGGCGGGCAAAGTTAAAGTAGTGGAATGTTTTAGCAGTTCTGTGTACCACAGGAGTTGTTGTAGACCAAAACAGAGAATACATTAAGACTCAAGACACAGTTGTTGAATTTCAGAATCACAGCGTCTCCCGACAGCCAGATAACTGTTGCAGTAAATCAACCGTTAGAAGACTAATTTAACAAAAACATTGAATAGACTTGCGTGGTCTTGATACGAAACACCTCTCAGCTTCTTTTTTATTTATGTCTTCTATACTGTACCCTCTCATCTCCTGCTTCAGCGCCATGTGGAGGCCACTATTCAGCCCCCAGTGGAGTGATTCTGTCTCCTGGGTGGCCTGGTTATTATAAGGATTCCCTCAGCTGTGAATGGGTGATTGAAGCAGAACCTGGACGCTCAATCAAAATCACATTTGACAGGTGGGTGGCATAATTCTTTGATTCTGAATAATAAGAAAAGGCTCTCGGAGCTTTGAACGGGCAGAACTGTGCAGATTTGTCAGAATAACCATCAATCTGAGAAGCAAGGTTTACTAGACTTCATAATGATAAGGATTCACAAAAAGTATAAAACTGATTAAATTTCTTAGACTGTGTAATTAATATTCGGAGTAGTATTTTCATTAGAATAACTATGTAATGGTGTGTTTTATATTATGTATTTACTGAACTGTGCAATTTGCGAGAGGAGACTTTAGATAACTCTATAAAGTACATTTCTTTGCATCTGTTTAAATGTTTATTAGATCGTAAAGCGCGTTTAATAATAACAGAGTTGGCTCAAAAACCTCTTTTCTTACTTTTCCTTCTCCCGTCTCCCTGCAGCATGTTTACTCATTTGAGAAAGTATTCATGCATCAGTAATAGTTTTTTATTTTACCAGGTTTAAAGAGCAGTTGGCCATCAAAGTGACTGAACCCTTATGCGACCTTGTGGAAATGTAATTCAAGTACCACAAAGAAATACACTGAACCAACTTTGACAGACTCTTGAAGCAGTGTTTTGTTATGAATGCTACAAATAGACCTTGCATAATGTGAAGATCATAAGTTTTACCATTTTTACTGTTGTCTCTATTGTTTTAAATTTAACGTGAATGCTTTCATTCCAAAAGAAGACTTGACTGTTTGATCACATTGACAAAACTATTACCAGCATCAAAGTAATGATCAAGAAAATGCAATGTGTTTTTTTTCCCTTACAGGTTCCAGACGGAGCTCGGTTATGACTTCCTGGAGATCCACGATGGGCCAAACCTCCTGTCTCCTCTTGTTGGCTCCTTTAATGGTACCCAGGTGCCCCAGTTCCTGTTCAGCAGCAGCAATTTTCTTTATCTGCTGTTTACCACAGATAACAGCCGATCAAACGCTGGCTTCAGAATATTATATGAAAGTAAGTCAAAAACAAATAAGCTTATTGCTGCTTATACACTTAAGGATCTGACTTTATAGATACAGAATGATAAAAATGAATATATAGGGTAAGAATAAGTTTGAGAAAGAAAAACCTTTGTAGAAATATACATTCACAGTACAGTGTTTTTTATCGTACTGGGGTGCACAGCAGGTTTATATCATGTCAGCACACAACATGACAGTTTGACAAGCTAGCTTCACATGTGGTCATACCTGTGAACAACCACGGTCACACAGCATGGTACTTTATTTGAAGATTGGAGCCATCTGTGACTTTTAAATTATGCAGGTCTGCAGGTCTTTATGCAGTTGCCGTTTAGAGTCTGAATCTTTTTTTTTTGTTTAGGCGTTACAGTGGACAGCTACTCATGTCTTGACCCTGGCATTCCCGTCAATGGTATTCGGTACGGACAGGATTTCTCCATAGGGTCCACGGTGTCATTTGGCTGTGATTCTGGCTACAGACTCAGCCACGAAGAGCCATTAGTATGTGAGAAGAACCACTGGTGGAGCCACCCTTTGCCTACATGTGATGGTAAATATCTTACGAGTGTTTGTGTTTCAGGAAGAAATATCCCCTTTTGAAAAACGACATTCATACTTATCAGATAATTAGTAGGATACAGTTTTAAAGATTAAAAGTAAGATAAGTGCACAGAAATTATTATCGTTTCTCCAGACTTGTCCAGAAACATTTTTGAGAGAAAAATGAGTCTCATTGTAAATGTTTTTCTGTGACAAAACCACAGGATGAATTGCACAGACATGCAATCATGCACACACACACACACACACACGCACACACACACGCAGACTTTGGTGTATGCAGGGAGCAGTTTGCAGTCAAGGCTGCTGTGGCTTATAGGGGCCGATTTGAGCAGAAGATTAGACATCTACGGGTACGTACAGTGTGATTGTGCACCAGTGTGTGTCTGTGCATGTGCACTCTGCGTAACCACGTGTGTGTTTCTTCCTCCTCCTCTGCCTATGTGCTGCTGCTCTTCATGTGCCTCCTGTCACCTCCTCTCCTCCGTGAACGATGAACACAGCAAGGTTTGAGGTTGAGGTTGACGAGAGCCTGAGTTGGCTGTCACGTCCTCTCTCAAATCAAGGAGTCCGGGGTTTACAGGAGGGATCTTCCCCCCTTTCTCCTTATCTCTCAACCTACTCTTTTCCTTCTCTGCGTCTTCTTCTTCTCCTCTTTCTCTTAATCGAGCAGGAGAGGAAGGAGGAAAGAAAGATGTGGGGCTGCTGCATCAGTTTGTGGCTGCTTGCTTCAGCGTCTAGCACTCAGACTCTTCTACTAGCTATATTTGATTTGCACAATACGTGGGACTTGCATTAGTTTCCACCAAAGTGCAAGTTGAATATATGGTGGTGAGCAACATTTTGTTCTTATCCTAATGTGCTCATGTAATGTTACTGTAAAAATTTGATTGTAAGTCAAGTCAATTAGCACTCAGACTCTTCTACTGCAGAGACATTCTGTTGTCATGTGGTTTGTCTTTCTGAAGTAAGAGAGGTCTTCCCTCAAAAAGAAATCGACTGGATGACAGCATATCTTGCTCTAAACCTGCATACATTGTTGGGCATTAATTATGCCTTCACAGATGGGCAGGTTGCCCATGCTGTGTGCACTTATGCCCCCCCCACCACATCATCACGGATATTGGCTTTTTAGCTGTACACTTACAACAAGCCTCCTTTTAGCCCTGAGAATTCAGCATCCATGAATTCCTGAAAAGATATCCACTTTTCCACTTAAAGGAACTCAGGCCCAGAGAAGATGGCAGTGTTTTAGTTCACGGTTGTTACTTTGTATTTTAGCCTTTCAACTTACCTTTGTAAACGTAGCGACAAATTGCTCACTGACAATGGTTTTCGGAAGTGTTCTGAGCTCCCCGGTTTGTAAATGTCAATGAAGCAGCAAATCTGAATGACAATAAAGCAATAAATCTACCAGTGAGATGTTCCACCAGCTGTTTTTTTTAGTATTAGGCAACTTTTCCAGTCTGTTGTGGCTCCTGTCCCCACTTGGTTGAAAATTGATATATGCTGGTTGGATAGAGCTGTAGTGCAGCATCTCTTTTCTCACACAGCTTAGCAGTCAATATATAGCAATCAGGTATTAATATTTAACAGCACTTTGTGTATGCATGCAAGCTTTTGTGCAGCAGTGTCTACTGTATGTAAGACTATGTGTATAAAATGTATGTGTGTATGCGCACGCCTCGAGTTCTTTAGTTAGACATGCTGAAAACCATAGCTCAGGTTTAGTTTGTGAATAACTGGGTACATATTCAGTATTTATACTACACTATGATAATAAAAAAGTTCTGGTCAGAATTGGGCATGGCCTTTGCAGATTGTAGCCTGGTAAAATGTCCTGCTCAAGGAAAGTTCAGCAGAACATTCAGTTCAGCTTTGACCTTCCTTCTGCTGCTCTGGCACCCGTGCACTTTTGAGGTACCGCTACGGCATTTTATAGGGTTATTGTAAGAGAAAATTACAGGCCAGTCAGCCAGCTGTAAGATGAATCAACTTAACCGAGCAGAAATGAAGCACCTCGCAACGCATATATGTGTTAATATGCATAGAATGAGCAACACCTTTCCCGAGGATGTGGCCTCTGAGCAGCTCTGTGCGACCACAGGCCTCTTACGGAATAACAATGCGCACTGTGTGAACTATGTGCAGAACTTGCAGGCTCATCCCAATGTTTTGTTGTAAGGCTCAGAGTGTTTTAAGTAGTCCCTATGAAACATTTGTATTACCTCACTGCTTTTAATCACTTGAAATCAAACCGTATTAATGGGAAACAAAATACATTTTAGAGTTCCACTTCCACTCTATGGAGTTAATTTGGAAAATTAATATTGTGGAAAACTAGCTTAAATAGTATTAAGCATTGTTTTTTAAGTTTTCATATTTATTTAATGTCTTCGTTTTCTGCCTCTATCTGGAGCCCAGAGACTGCACATCCCAAAGCAACAGAATCTTGCAAATAGGATTCAAATCTTCAACTTCTTGGCCCAGATGGTCGATTTTTATATAAAAGTCAATTTTGCATTTTAGCCAGTAACTAAATGTTTTGTACTTTTTCTGACATTCCTTTTCTCATAAAACATCCACTGCATATAGTAGATTCTTTGATCGATTTAGCAGTGTTATATACAGGAGCCATTATTCACATTAATGCTGAACAACTTACCTGAGCTATAACAAAATATACCTTAATATAAAACAGATGGAAACCATTTAATTAGCAGCATGGATCTTGAAACTCGAGTTCATTATTTTGTGAGAACAGGTGCCATCATTTAGAAAAAGTGACTATGTATCACGTGTACATTCATGTGGATGTGCTTTTATGGGTTGCCTGCTATTCAAAGTGCACCTCTAATTATGCAAGAGCATGTCACACTTTTAACCTTTGAGGACTGTGGTCAGTCTTTTCATTGTGTATGTGTGTTATTCTAACCTGTAAGATAAATATACTACACTACACATTATTTTGGTCAATTGCATTATTAGCATTATTGTGTGTGATAAACAGTGTGATAAATTTAACTTTTAAGTGAAGCTACTTTTTCCTCTCTCTCCTTTATGGTGTTTGTGTGTGTATGTAGAAGTTGTATTAAATGTCCACAGGGAAACATTATCTGTTTAAGCTTTTAACTATCTGATGCTAACCTCCTCTCTGCCTCTGTCCCATGTTGTTGCACATCTCTTTCTCTCTGCCTCTCTTTCTGCCACTCTGTCTCTCTCAATCTATTCAGCTCTATGTGGCGGGGATGTTAGAGGTCCCTGGGGAACCATCCTTAGTCCCGGATTTCCAGACAGCTACCCTTCATCTCTCAACTGTACCTGGACTGTTGAAGTCAGCCATGGGAAAGGCAAGAGACACACATAGCTTCACACTACTTAATAGAGAGAGACAGGGTGAGAGACAGTAGCACACAGTAGTGCAGCTATGCAGTGCATTTCTGTATTGCATACATTTTAAAGTACAGTTCTTTAGGTTTAGTATCTTTAAGTTATGTGGTTATTAGTTTAAAACACCATACATAATTCCACTTTAAATAAACTATGTTTTACTTATTATGATGTCAGGAATTCACATTGTAAATATATCAACCAGCTGAGAATGAAACTAACTTCCTCTTCCTCTCCCGATGTACCTTTTAACCTGTCTTGCGTTTCTGTGTGTGTGTTTGTTTTAAACAGGAGTCCAGTTTCAGTTCAATTCTTTTCATCTGGAGGACCAACACGATTACCTCTTGGTTACTGAGAACGGGAGTTTCCTTCAACCATTGGCTCGCCTGACCGGCAACGAGTTGCCTAGCAACATCAATGCTGGTCTCTATGGCAACTTCAAAGCTCAGCTACGATTCATCTCTGATTTTTCCATTTCGTATGAGGGCTTCAACATAACTTTCTCAGGCAAGTAACCTACTCGACTCTAGTCGTATTGTACTATCATGCTCCGACAAGGTTTAGAATTAATTTGCCATCACTTCAGTCTACACCTGGAACTCTAAAGTGATCAAAAGGATTTTGAATTAGATAATCAAAGAGATGATGACAGTCACCTTGAGGACAAGGCTACAGTCTAATAAGACCTGTATTATTATGACGAAATGCTCTGACATTACTTGCCACTCAATTCAGTTGAGTTTAGGCATTTATGAAACATTTGCGAGATCAAATGAAATGTATAATTGGGGCTGTATAACTGTGGTACGAATTGCTGAATTGTAATGATTTATTCTGACTAAATCCAGTTACAATTATCAATGATACTTAAAAGTAATACTTGCAACGCCACAGTTGCATTGCACACACTGATCTCACCTCATTATTTAAGTCATATAAGGTATTTAACTTTTAAATTAAATTTCAAGGACATTTTGAATATCTGCTCTGCATTAAGTGTAGATGAGTTGAAAGCTACAGCAAAACTGAAGAAAAGCAAACCAAAACTAACAAAACTATATAATGGCAGACTCAGCAGTAAACAGAAAGGGGACACTAGGTATACAAAAAAAGAAAACTTTAAAAACATCATGTTAACCAAGGTACTCCACAAATAAAAAGTAAAACAAAAAGACTAGGAATGACATTAAACAAAGATTAAAATAGGTACTATGCATTAGAAGCCAGGGAAGGATTTAAGCAATGATTTAAAAACTGTCACGTCCAAGGCTGCTCAGATATTCAGGGGTAAACCATTCTATAATTTTTTCGGCTGTCGCAGCAAAAGCCTTTTTCACCTCAGTGTTTGTATCTGGCTGTTGGAATCTGCTAAAAGAAACTGAGTTGACAAGCTAAGTGATCTTGTTGGTTTGTGCCACTACAGCAGTTCACTGCAGTAGGTGGTGCCAGTCCATTTAAAGCCTTAAAACCTAAAATCAATAACTTAAAATCAATTTGAAAATAAACTGTGAGACAGTGAAGAGAGGCCAGAACCAGGGTTATATGGTTGGATTTTCTTCTATTTGTAATGAGAGGAGTATAAGCATTTCTAGAACATTTCTCAGAACTGACAAAAGCATGAATTCCTATTTTAAATATGATAAAAGAAAGGAATGACATAATTTAAATATCAGAAAGCTAGACTCCACAACTGATTTGCTTATAAATTCTCTCTTATAAAATCACTGTGAAATAACATGGATACGAGCCACAACCTTGGTCGAAGATAAAACAAACAGCCCACACTGCAAGTTGCGTACAGTCGGACTCGACCTAACCTGTCTGGTAACATATTAATTTAAGATATACCCCATTGAAACCATGTAAAATGAAAACACAAAAGGACTGTGAACAGAACCTTGAGGGTCACCACAGGAGAGGGGGGTTGTACACACGGAGCAATATTCATGTTTTTATGGATGCCTCAGAGGCTCCCTGAGAATCAGGACATGGGCTGATTGTAATGAACAGCACCTGAGGTTTATGATGATGATTAACAACAATGTTAGATAGTGTGAAATTACACTGAACTTCAACTTTAATTGGTTGTTTAGAATTAGATACAGTTTGACACTGCCAGCAGGGTACATTTTCACTTGTTTACTTAACAGAATCCCATTCCTGTGGTTCATGGGCACTTGGTCTCCCCAATACAAAACCATTGCTAATTCCACTCTCATTATTCTGTTCAATGGCAATATTTCAGTGCTGGTTTCAAGGACTACGAATGAAAACCTGTGAATACCTGAAGAGAAAAAGATGAACAGTGAATAAAGATTGCACAGCTCGAAACTCAATGCAATCTGCTGTCTGTATAATCGTGTCACAGCATCACTGTCCAAAGTGATGATGAAGATGAATAACAATTGAAATGGAATCAGAAAGTCCGATGCAGCTTCTTTCTCTCATAAATCAAGATCCTGAAATAAAAGAACACTTTACTCTGACATAAGGGTACAATCTAAGAATCTAAGTCTATGCTGAGGGACGTTTAACACCTCCCAGATGGCATACGCTGATATTCAGAAGGAAACACATGGCAGGTGTCACCGCAGATGTGACATCTTAGCATGCTCCACATGCTGTGTCATACTGCAGCACATCCTGAAATACACATCACATCATCAGCCCACAAAATAAATCTTCGGCCGTGCCTCACTAAATCCAGAGAGGTGCCTGTGCAAAGATCTGCACGCTCTTAAAATTTCCCTGTGAGTTACAAAATAAAAGCTATAACAGTTAGGTAAATGTCTCCTTGGGGGGATCATGGTCGTGCATATTGTTAGTTATTGCTGTTTGAATTTTTGTTTTTGTTATTATTATTTCTGTGAGGAATATT
The DNA here is from genome assembly GCA_032270685.1 of Microctenopoma stevenorrisi. Taxonomy (NCBI): domain Eukaryota; kingdom Metazoa; phylum Chordata; class Actinopteri; order Anabantiformes; family Anabantidae; genus Microctenopoma; species Microctenopoma stevenorrisi. The sequence goes on from JAUMTR010000003.1 coordinate 7,115,791, forward strand.
GAGAGGAAGGATTATTGCTTTGTTGATTTGTGATCACATGTTAGAGATTCTCTTTACATTCTAGTCATTTCTCCCTTACTTTAAGTGTTTAAAATAGCTTAAGGAGGTTTGCTATTCCTCTGCTGCATGCACTCTTGTCTTTTATAGAATATACTCTGGAGCCATGTGAAGACCCTGGAATGCCTCGATTCGGCAGGAGAAACGGTTACAGCTTTGATGTTGGAGACACGTTGTCTTTCTCTTGCAATATGGGATACCGACTGGAGGGGGCGCCAGAGTTAATCTGTCTGGGTGGTGGGCGAAGAATGTGGAGTGCTCCCCTGCCAAGATGTGTTGGTATGTGCTATTTGTTATGGCTGTTTTAATGTTATTGGTAATATTAGTAGTAGCATTCTAACCCTCGTCAGTTTGAATCTTAGCCCTGTTTGGCAACTCTCCCAGTGTCCGTCATTACCGTTATCCTTGACAAAATCACTCGTCTTATAATTGCTTCGCAGACACCACAGAAAAGCCCAGGTACTGTCCCTCAGTAGTTAATGCAGAACATTAGTTCACCCACGAGGATCATCACTGTGCACTGATAACTTCAGCATCTTTGCAAGCAGCAAACTTATAAAGTGATATTGAATTGAGTGCAAATCTACAATCAATAAAGCGCCGTAATTAAAGCATCTAGCAAAGGAGACAGAAGTGAATGTTTCTGTACTCTGTTCACAAGTTTGTTTTATCACAACACTGTGAGAGGCGTGGACCATGCGAGTGCAGAAACACACATTATCACCCAGTTCCTGGAAAAAAAGGCAGTTCACTGTTAAAAGTTTTCTATTGCAGGTGAAGGCAAACGAAAAAAAAAAACGCTTATTCTTTGTTTGCAAACCAAGCGTTTATGTCTTTGGCTCTTTGTCTTTAACATGCAAAGACTGATGATGCAACGAGTTTAGAGTGGTGTTGAAGGAAGGTTGATCGAAGTAGAGTGCAAGAGAGAAAGGCTGTGAGCACGGGAGTTAAAGAGGAAAGAGGGAGAGGGTGGAGAGGTAATTTTCTAAATGGAAACTGTGGCAATGTGATTTATTGATGATATGACAGCTATAATATGACTATTACACCAGTAGCAACACAGAGAGGGGGAGAGTGAAAAGGACAGAGCAGAGCACAAAAAAGGAAAGAGTCATACAGTAAGTACTGTAGATAGACACATGTGAAATGAAGAGAGGGAGAATTTCTTTAGGTAAATTAGCTCCCGCATTCTACTTACAGCACTGAACAGCTATAAGATTGTTCCTCCTTGGCACACGAAGGCCACTTGTGCTGAATAAACTGTGTCTGTAATACGTGTATTATGATTTCTGTCATTAGCGGAGTGCGGCTCCTCAGTGATCAACAACGAAGGGATCCTTCTTTCTCCAAACTACCCAATGAACTATGACAACAACCATGAGTGCATCTACAGCATCCAGGTATGTATTTTAAGAAACAATAAATTACTTTTGTTTTAAATGGCTCATTTAGGTTTGAGCTAATGCTTCACAGTGTTTCACAAATAAATCATTAGGAAACCCTATGAAATTGTTTTGAAACAATTTGATCTGGATATCAATGTGGATTGCAGGTGCAGGCTGGTAAAGGCATCAACATCTCTGCTAGAACCTTTCATTTAGCCCAGGGGGATATACTCAAGGTAAACACGCTGTACACACACACACACACATTTAGTGACTCCTCTGTCATTCCCAGTGGTGATCCGTGATCAATAAAGACTAAAAATTTCCTCATAAGCACATTGTTCTTTTGCCATTACAGATTTATGACGGAAAAGACAACACAGCTCATATCCTAGGAGCATTCACAGGATCGTCTATGTTGGGCCTGACACTGATTTCCACATCAAACCATCTCTGGCTGGAATTTTACAGCGATGAAGAAAGTACAGGAGAAGGGTTCAAGTTGGTCTATTCCAGTAAGTTCACATGACTGACACACATCCTACTCATGATAAATTGGCAGCAAAGGTGGTTAAGTTCTGTTCTCAACAAGAAGAGAACAGTGAATAGCAATAGATTTACACTGGAGTGTAAATTCTGGATTTTGATTCATCCTGGAAATACTTTACGCTAGTGTATTTGAAAACAAGTTCTAACATGTAGCTTGCGTGAAGAATAACGTTGGAAAGTCTATTGGTTTGTACTTCATCAATCGTACCCACTAAAATATAGAACCCAGGTAGCATGCTATCCACTATAATGATAGTAACAAATGCAATATTAACATGCTGTGATTGCGTGAGTGGATCAGCCAGATAGAGGCCTGTAGACTGCTGTAGCAACGGTCTAATGAGTGGTCGAGCTAGAGGCAAGCTGTCTTCTCAAAACTATAATCCTAAAGAACTAAACTGCAACCGTGATTGGGTTTTTGATTATGCTGCGGTAAAACGTATTAGTTGAATAAACTAAGCGCTATATTTAGTTTGGTGGATAGCGGGTGTACGATGTGGACCCAGTTAGTACAGACATTGTGTATGAAGTGACTGCTTTACCAATTATGTCAGTCTACATTTTATGAAAATGTCATTTTTCGGACACAGGGTTGTAGATTTATTTAGTAAATATGGTCACAGCAGTGTGCTCCTCCCACACACTCTTTAGATTACGTTGTTAAATCGCTCTGTACTACACATGACTTGTAGCTTGTGTGTTCAATGACATAAGGTAAAAGTGGAAAGGAACCATACCTGAGAGTCGCAAATAGCCAGAATCAGTTCATCAATTAAATGCCATGTGGCAGATGTACTAATTTCTGACAAATGTAGCATACTCGCCGAACCAAATCAACTCTAAACGATTCCCATTTGTTAAACCGGCAAAGCACTGATTGTAAATTCCACCGCTGAATGAAACCTGTCACGTTTGATTAACAAAGCTTTCAGAGAGCTTTAATTTCAGCATAGGAATGGGGTGTGAGAGGTGCATTCTGATGTTGATGAAAGCGCACCCACATTTGGCAGTGCCCTCTTAGATGCCTACTGTAGTTGGAATTAGAATATCTAATTGTTTAAATAGAGTCATCCGGGGTGATTTACATTCTCTTTGATGCTATATTGTCTCTCTGCTGTGTGAGCATTGCCTCCCGTGAGTGGAGCATTGCTCGTTTAGTCTTCCGCGCCTCAGCCTTCGGTTGCTGATGCACACGTTTGTTTGCCATTCGAACAAAAGGCGCTGACTTAAAGGACGTTGCAACTCGCTTTTGCTAATGAACAGTGTCGCCATGTCTAAAGAGAGAGAGATGCTTGACAGGAAGACTGAAATTCAATGAACCTCCAGACACGTGACCGAGTGAATAATGCGTCATGATTTATTTTCTCACACATCTAATACTCAGATGAGAGACGGGCAGCAATTCTCACTAGACGCCATGGCTGTGACAGGCGTAATGTCAGGATGACTGCAGGATTGTAAAAGTGCAAATGATCATTTTTAGGGATTTAAACATGCACCTGCATTAAATGTACTGCAGTCTTCCATGAGATAACTCAAATCCTAGCACACCATGTCTTCCAGGTAATACCCAAGATCAAATCCTGATTAAAGTCTCATAAGGATAAGCTATTTATATACTTTACCTCTTCATATCCCCTTCTCCAAAATTTTGCACATGAATAAACTGATTATCAGCATGAAAACCCGAGACAGACGGTGGAAAACAACAGTAAACTGGATAAAGTGTGTATATGCTCTGGTATTGCTCCTAATATTGGTATGTCTCATGTATTATTTTCTGTTTTTATTATTACATTTGGATGTGAGCTTAATAGGATCTATGATATCACCATGCTGTGTGCCAGTTATTAAGGGAATATTGCAGTGTATAAAAAACAACACTAACACGAACGATTTGTCTATCTTTGTCTCTCTCTAGGTTTTGAGTTGTCTCATTGTGAGGACCCAGGTGTGCCTCAGTTTGGCTTCAAGGTTAACGACCAGGGTCATTTCTCTGGGAGCAGCATCACATACAGATGCGAACCTGGATACACTCTGCATGGAGCTTCCACACTCAAGTGTATGACTGGAGAAAGGAGAGCCTGGGATAACCCCCTGCCTTCTTGTATCGGTACGTAGGACACAAGACATAATGGGGAACCTTGGACGAGGCTCTTTACTTTACACTTGAGAGGGAAAAGTGCAAGAGGATTCATCATTGGCTTGGCTTTCACCACCTTTGCATGTGGTAAAAGTTAAGAGATATTTTCAGTGAGATTCAGGCTGTTTTTTTTTCCAGCATTGATTATAGCAGGGAGCTGTTCTAAAGTTGTCATGTGTAGTTTACCCAGAGCTCAGCTGGTGCACAGACACACAAGTAACAGGAAACATTACTGTACTCCGTCCTGCTTAACAATGCGGTGCCGTCATTTCATACCAAGTCTCTGCTATCACAACATTCATTCAATAATCTGCGGAGAAAACAGGTGGAGGCCAATTTCCTGTAGAAAAGCTTTTGTGATTTTCTCTTGATATCACGCGCTGCAATAGTTTTAGTCTCAACAAAAGACAATTTATTCAGGCCAGTTTAGCGCCTGGAATCCCTCTGTCCAATTGATTAATTTCCTTTCCTACAGTGATTTGCTGTGTGTTACTGATAACTGCCCTCATACTCGCCCAGCGCTCTGCAATACACAGCATACTCACATATGTGTAAACACACACAGATCCAACCTGGTTTTTATTATAGTTGTGCCTCTATTTAGAGTTTTTTTAGTCATAATAAATAAATAAATAAATGTTGGTCATCTCTGTTAGCATTTTCATTTCTTTATTTCAACACATTTTCATGACTGCTGCACACCACTTTACCTTTTTATCAGCTCATATCAAGTCACTTTAAAGTTACAGAACGTAACTATATATAGAATTATGTAGAAAACCGAACAATCCCACTCAAGCAAGCAGCTTCAGTCAACAAAAGAACAATAAGAACTGGGCATGTTGGTAGGGTTAGTAAGGTGCAGCTCCGGGACTGGTGATACCTGCAGAGGGGTACAGAGAGAGGGAAACGGGGAGGACAAAGCACACACAGAGGATCTGGCAAGTCATTTTTATGTCATGTCATTGCGTATTAGTTGGTTGTCCCTGAGCATTTGCACATTACATTATTTGAAACACATTGTTCAGCTTATATAGAGACATTTATTTCCCCACCAGTAGGTGCATGATTGAAAAGTTGTAGAAGTTGTTTAATGTAAAAAAAAAGAAAAGGAAAATAGGAGAATGTCACACAATTGGCTTCTGCAGCAGTGCCTCACATAAGAGTTATAGGCATAACATCAAGTCCGGTGTTTTTAAGAACCTTTCTCGCATCATCATTGCCTCTGAACTTTCTGATTTTGGATTCAGCTTAATAAGTCTCTTTTCTTCTCACTATCAATAATGAAAGACTCATAAAACCACTGGCTGAAATTCTCCGACTTTATATTTTAGCAGTGGCACAATTTGACCTGAGCTAACCCTAAAGTATTAATATTATATTGGTTCTTATTATTACTCATAGTATTTTGTCTTTACTCCACTTGGTTTCTCTCTATCTTTTCCCTCTTCTATCTTTTTTATCTCCATCCCTAATATTGCTCCTATTACTCGAAATAATATATTCCAGTGATGAAGGGAGGGGAGCCTCAGGGAGGAGGAAAATGGCGCGGGGCAGGAAACAGAGAGAGGATGAAGATTGTGAAAATATATAACTGAGTAAGAGACAAAGAGAGAGGGGGGGAATTATTTTCTGTTATATAATGCATGGTGATTTCTTTAGGGAGGAATGCCGAATCAGCAGTTTATCTCTACTTCACTCCTTTCTTTACTAAAGAGAGGGAAAGAAAGATCAACAAGACGATGTGAGTTAGCGCCTTCGTCAATCCATATGTCTCCATGGCGATCATTTAATCACTGCCCATTGGCTATGGAGGCAGACGAAGTGGATCGGATTGCTTTAATAAACAATTAGCAGATAAATGGGCGGCTTGTCATCAATCTCATACTCAGTTAAACACACATATCAGTTGGTCATTTGTTGGTTTGCTTGTGGGAAATTTGCTATTTGTAATACGATGGATATGTACTGTAGTACAGGGATTTGTGTGGGATTGCGTGTTGGCACAAACTGACAGTCGTTAACGTCTCTGTGATTCTGTACCTGTAGCCGAGTGCGGGGGTCGTTTTAAGGGTGAATCTTCAGGAAGGATTCTGTCTCCTGGATACCCATTTCCCTACGACAATAATCTGCGCTGCACTTGGACAATAGAGGTGGACTCAGGAAACATAGTGAGGTACAGAATATCTAACATTTACTATACAAGTATGGGAGTTGTCAAGCTCCAAAAACCACTAATAAATACAGTGCACAGAATGGATTATGTTTGTGAGTCTGTTGTAAGCAGCAACGGTTCTGAAGTTTTTCTTTGTTCTTTATAGTCACTCTTTTTTTTTTCCTCTGTAAATTGCAGTCTTCAGTTTTTAGCATTTGACACAGAAGCCAGCCATGATATGCTGAAGGTTTGGGACGGACCACCCGAGAATGAAATGTCTCTGGCGGAGCTCAGTGGGTCTCTGATACCGGAGGGGATCCACTCCACACTGAACACTGTCACTGTTCAGTTTGAGACAGATTTTTACATCAGCAAGTCAGGATTTGCTATTCAGTTCTCTAGTAAGTATTATTAACATTACTAATTATGTTCCCTGTACCATTATACTTGACCTTTGTTTTTGCCTACTTAAGCTTCTAAAGAGGAAATAATAAACTTTCTATGTCTTAATCTGGATACACGACCTCACTTGACCCATCAGAAATGATCTGACCCCTAACACAGGATAATTCACTCTCTTTTGAAATAGTACACATTGTACATGCTGAGTTAAGGCATTAGCCTAATAGCTACAGATTTGATTTGGCATGACAGATTTTTCTGATTTCACTTCCTCCTTCATTGCCCGTCCCCTCTTTCCCACTCCCTCTGTGACTCTTTCTTCTCAGGCTCTGTAGCTACGGCCTGCAGGGACCCAGGTGTACCAATGAACGGCAGTCGTAGTGGAGATGGCCGTGAGCCGGGGGATTCAGTGTCCTTTCAGTGTGACCCAGGATATGAGCTCCAGGGGGATGACAAAATCACCTGCATACAAGTGGATAACAGATACTACTGGCAGCCCAGCCCGCCTGTCTGCATAGGTGAAAAGCCCAGCTTTATATTTTTAGCTACATACAATAGATGTGCTGTGTATACAACTGCAGTTGTTTAGGAGTCATTACTTTGCTCAAGGACACAACTGTGTTTGACTTATAGGAGAACTATATATTACACTTTTCTAAGGTCTGAACTTGTTATGTAATAAATACAGCATAATACTTTAATATTAAATGTCTCCAAACTACATCTGCCTTTAATGGAACATCCTAAAATACAGATTCCTCTTAACATGTTAAACATTTGTACTAACATTTAATAGCTTTGTTATGGTAGTTGAAGATACTTTAATGTTATGATAGAATTAATGTATTATCGTGCTCCTTGTGCTCGTAGCTCCTTGCGGAGGAAACTTAACTGGCTCCAGTGGATTTATACTCTCTCCCAACTACCCACATCCGTACCCTCACTCCAAAGACTGCGATTGGCTCATTGCTGTCAACTCTGACTATGTTTTGTCATTGGCCTTTATCAGGTAACCTGCACTGCAGTCTTGATTTTTTTTTTATAGTAAAACCTTTATTAATCAAGGATTGGTTTGCTGAGCATAAATAATTTTTTAAAGGTTAATTTATCAGTGCTATACAACGAGCTCTATCTAAAAACTCAAGTGTGCTAAAAAAAAGCTGTCAATAAATGCTATAATGCATTTTTACAAACGAGGCAACCTTTTGGTAACTTTTATCCACAGTGGGGAGTGAAATAACATAATGACATTTTATTAGATTATTAAAGGCTTGTTATTATTAAATGTTAATATTTAATCTTTTTCTATATTCCTCTTGTCAGCATCTTTTTGCCAACACTTTGTTTTTTTCTTCATCTATCTTTAGTTTCAACATCGAGCCAAACTATGACTTCCTGTATATCTACGATGGTCCTGATAGCAACAGTCCTCTGATTGGTAGTTTCCAAGATAGCAAACTCCCAGAGAGGATCGAGAGCAGTTCGAACACCATGCATTTGGCATTCCGCAGTGATGGGTCTGTTTCCTATACTGGTTTCCACCTGGAATACAAAGGTAAAGTATTCTGCCAATAACATCATCTGTTTTAAATACAGATTGAGTAAAATCTACAACTTTGTCATTGTCAGCGAGATTCAATTGTGTTAAAAAGTTTAAGGTAGGGCGACACATCCTCAAACAGTGTAAGCAATCACTAAACACATTTAACGTTTGTTCCATATAAAAATCTTCCATGCGCAGCAGGAAATTGTTTCCACATATATGTCTTTGATAAAAAGAAAGAAAAGATTAACAGCATTTCCAGCTGGGACTTTTTTTATAGCTGTCAGTTGAAAAATAATAACTTAAGGTTGATGTAATTGCATCAGGGACTCTTTTAAGTTCTAGCTGTTTCCCTTAACCAAGGTAACATGGGAAATTATTTTTTAAGGTTTTTCACAGTGAGCATGACAGGATGATTCTGACACCTCCTGTGATAATAAGATGTGACAAAAATGTGTTTAGAGATACAGCGAACAGAGGCGGCTACTATATTTCTCGGTGCACATGTATATCTAGGTACGATGCTCCTTATAGCAACAGTTCTCTCACACTGATGACAATGTGCATCATACTGCTTTCAAGATGAAAAAGAATGATTGCTCTCGCCAAAAAGTCCCTGCTGGAAGGGGGGGTGAAATAGTCTGACAAAGGAAGGAGTCCGACTCACTCGAACGAAAGAATCAACACCGGACTCATGTAGACTCAAGATGTAAGTTTTAGGCTGATGCAGGATGGCTGCTCATCTTTTGGGAGGGAAGCCAACGCTATAATTCATCAGAATAATGTACTATACAAAGGCCGGAGGATGAAGTTATCCTTCTTGCTCCATCTTCGGCAAAACACCTAAGTCAAACAGACTGTTAAAAAGGCCAGCGGAATGCCTGCCTCATTGGATTATGACTAGGGACTTAGTTACTATTAATTTTACATATTATTCATGTGTACCTGTCACTTGTTCTTTGTTTCATCCTTTCCTTCACTTACTTATTCTCTTTTTTTCTGTCCAGCCAAACTGAGAGAATCGTGCTTCGACCCAGGTGTGGTTCTGAATGGGACCAGGCTGGGATCCGATTACAAGCTGGGCTCTACTGTTACTTTCTACTGTGAAGCAGGATATGTTCTGCAGGTATGAGCAGAAGAATGGTCGGCCGGTTGGAGGGACCTCGCTGATTTGTTGCAATGAGATTTTGTGTTTGTTTGGATGGGTGGTGGTTAAAATCTATGATTCTTTTTTGGATTGGTTTAGCAGAATGGGGAGTTGGTAGTTTGGCAAGTAAGACGGGTGCTATTTTGTTTGGTTTTGGTTTATGGTTTGGTTCAATGGATGTGTGTCGGTTGGGTGGTGAATTAGTTAGACAATGGTGGTTGCTTTTGAAGGTTGGTTGACTGGTTGGAGGGGGTGGATGATTGCTTTTTTGGTTGACTCTATAATTATTCCATAATTTTTTTTAGGGCTATTCTACTCTAACCTGCAGTATGGGGGACGATGGCAGACCTGGATGGAACAGGGCATTACCTAGTTGTCAAGGTAACACTGTAACAAAGATAGACTGGATGAAAGCACATTTTCAAAACATTTTTTTAGGTTTAACAGCGTGTTATTTTATTGGTGAAAATGTATGATGAATCTTGAAATATGTTGCCTTGGGTAACGTGTGTGCTCATATGTTGATGTTTATTCTCCAGCTCCATGTGGAAGTCGTTCGACGGGGTCAGAAGGAACTGTTTTATCCCCAAACTTCCCCAGAAACTACACGTCCGGACAGACCTGTGTCTACTCTATATCTGTACCTAGAGAGTTTGGTAGGTTTGTTCATACATGTACAAGTACACGTATTACACAGTAACATACACATGTTTCTTTGTGTGATGTGATCTGTGGTGACATTTTTGTTTCACATAAATTATCTTTATCTTTTTCCCAGTGAAACACAGTGTCATTACAATGTGTTTGATTTTAATGGGGGCACCCTAGAACTCCCAGAAGGCCCCTTTGGATATTTTAAACAGGAACAAAAAACATGAAGAGAGATTAGACATGATCAAAAGAAGGTTTTTGGTCATGTATTTAATTTAGGGTCAGGGCTTCTTCATAGAAGTGACATTTGTAGAGTCATTGTGGAGCATTTTTCACATTAAATGAAACTGCATAAGGAAAAGGGGTTATAGAGGAAAGAGACGGTGCTGCTGAGAATTAATGTTTAAAAGCTGATTTGATATTATCAAAACCAAATTACCATACCATTACCATTATCTGCTGGAATGTGTAATATTAGTATCAGATTCCACTGATATTCATATTTAAATGTCCCTCATAATCTGTAGAATACAGTAAAAATGAATTTAGAGTCATCTTGTTACCAGCACAAAGAGATTACGTGCTGCTCTATTATATGCTACAATTTCATAGTAGTTTTACAACATCCATATTAGTTCATTAGTTTATTTTTACCCTTGCTGTTATTGTCTTCATTGGCAGATATGACTAAAAGCTCAGTAAATACAATAATAAGTAGCCGATACTGAGATTTTGTAAGTGAGTAAAATTCAGTTTTTAAGATGAACAGATTTACATTCACAGTATCACAGTGCACATGAAACTTTTAGGTTTACTCATTAAGTCTGACTTCAGCTTTTACAAACAATTGGTAATCTGTGATTATGGTTATGCCCTGTGGTGTTATGAATAAATAGACGCTTTCTCTGTGGCTGTTGAAGGTCGCTGTCCCATTATATTTGTGTAGCCGCTTTTGGAGTGTTAGCTCCATATAGACATTTTGACTGAGGGGAGCTAACACTTTGTTGGCTTACATATTGTATAAGATGCACAGACAACCCTGAACCTCCCGTGAAAGGTGAGAGACAGATTGTTCAGTTAAGTTGCAGTGCCGGGGCCTTACAACGAGTTTTTTTATCCTAAGCAGCTGTCATTCTCATAAATAAATAAGATGTCTATAATTTATGAGCTTGCAGTAATTAAATGTTATAGGCTCCAGGTTGCAATCACCAACGTGATGAATAGAGAAGCTGAACTCGGTGGTTGATGATGTTTCGTACAAATGGCTCCGTCGGTTTTAACACCAGGTGGGGAAAAACCCTTGGCATTTATCCCCGTGGAGACGACATACCTGCTGTTGAATGAGGAGGAGGCCGAGGACACCCAGTCGGGCAGCTCATCAGAAGGCATTGCAGCTCCGCGGGGATCAATGCCCAGGTTTTCACCATCTGATGTCAAGAGCTGAGAAGAAGCCTTTCAGATGAACAGTGAAATCATTTGATCGAGTCCAGTGGATTGATTCACATTTCGCACCGACGTGTGCATGTAGTTGAAGGACCAGATCTGCTGAGTGTATGTGACTGCAGTGCCACGGGATTTCATTACCAATGAGCTGTGTTGTTAACACGGTGTGAAACAACCCTGCTGTGATCACTGTGTGTGTGTGTGTGTCTTTGTAGTTTTGTGCAGACAGTATATATATCACATCTTTATCTTGGGTTAATGATATGTTCAGAGCGTGGAAGCTTGTTAATACTTGATGAACTTTGTCTGAATGTTAGGTTATGTATGTTGCCTGCCTGAAGTCATTATGTGATATCACAGCGATGAGAAAAAAGTCACCTTTCTTCTGAAACCTATGCGTATTGGTAGCTTTTAACTGTTTCTGATGATGAGCAGAGTCTCGTTATTCTTTATGTCCACTACACAGACCTCTAAGCTGCAAGTACAGGAGGGTTAGATTCATCTGCTCCAGAGAAAAAAAAATGCTCTGTGATAATTTGTTTTTCACTCAGATTTTCTCTTTTCGCACCTGCAGGAAAAGAATTTAATGTCGATTTAAAATCCACTGTTTTGCTTCTGTCTTTGATTTCTTGTCATTATCTCAACACAAAATGAGGTTTGTACATGAAAGCAGACGGGGGCATAATTTGTGAGTCACAGCAAAATGCGCATCATGCCTCCACAGAAAGAAACGACCTTGTACAAAGTGACCTTCTTATAGCTGAACATCCTTGGCATTGTTCAGATTTAATCCTTCACACCTCAGCCTTTGGGGCCAGAGAGGGAGGGAAAGATAGAGTGTAGAAGGGTAGCTTCACTGATGCTGAAATGAAATTAGGTTATCCTTAAAGATGTGCTGCAAACAAACGAACATCCATTTATACCACCACGACACATTGTTTGGTCACTATACATAGTGACCATCCAGCACAGATGGATAGGTGAGGCTACAGGGACACCTCTAATCCTGCCTCCCACTGCAGGTGCACACTGTAATATTCAGAGCTCTTATAGCTGTTATGCAGAAGCTCAGGGTTCATTCTTGGCCACCGCAGACATATTTTCACTTCAATCCCACAGTAGGCAAAATAAAACAACTGTCCTTCAAATTACGATATGTAATTAATGGCTCAGTTGTGGTTCCACGTCTATTTTGTTGTTGTTTTGTCGTCTTGTATAGTTCAGCCAGGTTTTGCCAGCACTAGTCTTTCATTTTCACTCACATGATACACCAGTACTGAAAAGCAGGGCTTTGGTCTGCTGCATGAAGGAGACAAAGTGATGCTTTGACTGCTGAGTGTCCTGTAATGTGGTTCCAGTAGTTTGCTTCAAATGGACGTTGACACTGCAGCTTAGCAAAATTAGAATTAGGTGTTACAGGTTAATTTTATCATCAGAAGGTCAGGTACAGAAAGTGGCATGGAATAATAATTTTCCGCCATCCAAGTATGGTTAACTCTTCATCTGTCTCTTTGTTTCCAGTGCTCTTTGGTCAGTTTGTGTTATTCCAGACGTCACTAAATGATGTGGTCGAAATTTATGATGGACCCACTCAACAAAACACGCTACTGTCGTCCCTGTCTGGGTCCCACTCTGGTAAGGATGGTCTGAAACTAAACGAGCTGGGCGCATGGGTAGGCAAACAATGTTTCTCCTCTTTGTCTGACTGTGTTTGGTTCTGTCCAGGCGAATCCCTCCCTCTGAGTTCAGGAAACCAGATCACCATAAAGTTCACCACAGTTGGACCAGAAACTGCTAAGGGATTCCACTTTGTCTATCAAGGTTAGAAAGAAAATAATTGTAATAATAGAACTACTTTTCACAAGATCAGTCACAAAAATATATGTATTGTGTACATCATGCTTAAAGTCTTTTTTGGTGGCACCCTTTTTTCTGCAGCTGTACCACGGACCAGCTCCACACAGTGCAGTTCAGTCCCTGAGCCACGTTTTGGGAAACGCCTCGGTAACGACTTTGCTGTTGGCTCCTTGGTGCAGTTCGAGTGCAACCCTGGTTACATTCTGCATGGCTCTACTGCCATAAGGTGCGAGAGTGTCCCAGACAACCTGGCCCAATGGAATGACACTCTGCCAACATGTATAGGTAAATATAAACCATAAGACAATGGACACTCAACTGAATAAGACAAATCCAGTGTTTAAATGTGACTTTCTTCTCTTCTGCGCTTGCTCTTTGCGCCAACCCGGTCTTCTCTGTCTCGCAGTTCCCTGTGGAGGTGCATTGATATCTCGTCGTGGGACTATCCTATCTCCTGGATATCCAGAACCCTACGACAACAACCAGAATTGTGTGTGGAAGGTGTCTGTTCCAGAAGGGGCTGGAATACAGGTTGTACCTGTCGCACTACTTCCTGGCTGACCTATGTATCATTGGCTTAAAAGCTGAGCGGGCAGGATGTCAGAGAAGATAAGATATTAGTGGATGGATGGTCTGTGAGAGAGGGACCAAACAGAGATCACTAGATGGAATCTAATTGGGATAGATAATGCCTAAACTACTCTCATGGACAGATACAAAGGCAAAGATGCCTCTGACACATTTATTTCTCTAGTATTACAGTATGTCCTGTCAAGTCCACCTGTGCACCAAGTGCAGGTGTCTTTATTCAACATTTACACCAATTGACGTAAACGTAATTTGTTTTATGTCATATTCATGTAGAAAATGATATGGACACGGTATCCAACAGTAATTTAGGTACAAACTAAAACAAGAGCTAATGAGTCTCTTCTCTCCTGTCACTCTTCCTTTTTTTTTTCAAATCTTTCTTTAGATACAAGTTCTGAGCTTTGCCACTGAACACAACTGGGACTCGCTGGATTTTTACGATGGCGCTGATAACCATGCACCAAGACTGGGCAGCTACTCTGGTAGGTTCTGTTGTCTCTTCTCTGTTAAGTGTTAGAACATGTTAAACATAATGTGGTCATTTTTGCCAAAACAATTTGGCAAATGAGAGTGTTAAGTGTGAGATAAGACATGTAAGATATATAAGAATTATATGCACAGATTTACGTGCTCACTTGTGTTACAGCAACTCATTTATTGCCAGCTAATACTATCGTTATTTTCACAAAGAAACGGGGTAAATATTCCTTCAGAATTGAATTGTGACAAGTTAAATGGCTATTGTTAATTTCCACATCGTCAAACGAAGTGTAGAAAAATATTGCATGTTGTGAGACATTCAAGATGGTGCCCATGTTGCCCCCTGCTAAGAGTGCAATTACAGCTAAACCCTTTTGAGTCTCCCAGCATGGGCTGCGGTTAACACCCACTGGCACCTGCTCATTTGTTCTTAAAAGACTTTTCTGTCGCAATACTAATTGATCCTCTTATATTCTGATTCTACGAGGAATAAATAGAAAACAGTACAATTATTCTTATTTCTAAATGCTCCAAAAATTGACTGCACAGTGTTGTTAGCTTTACATTTGCTGTAAAGCAAGTGATTCAGTAACTCGTTCTAATTGTGCTGTGTCAAATATTCATTACCAACAATTCTATAAGACATTGTATAATTTGCATAATAGCATAGAAAAATTCAGCCTGGACTTTTTGTTTTGCAGTCTACCCTCTGTTTATAGCAGCAGTGCCAAGGAGGTTATGTGTCTTTTGAAGCGACGAAAACCCAATGAGTCGACATATCACCTTAACATGTTACTCAACATTTCTCTACTATACAGTTAACCCTCTGAACATATGTTTCAAGGCTCAACTGTTAACTAATACTGTCATACATTTCAAAATAGCTGTGTGGGTTGAATTCATAAAGTTAATTATTCACGATCCAATACATCATTTATTATTAAAGGGAAAATATTTCCTAATTTTTTTGGTCATGATTATGAATGAGATTTTGATGTGAATGTTAACATGACCAGCAGGCGGTTTAAAAACCTGCTAATTCATTTCCCTCACAACAGGAAACCCATCAGACCCGTTGGTCTAATTCACTATTTATTTAGGGGAATGCATCTATAACGAATAAGTCTGAGCAAAACCATCAAAATCTAAATTAAATAACTCCCTGACCCAGTCCACAAGTGGCTAACATCAACATCTCGTTACCCCTGTTGCACCCTGAAACAAACCAAAACGTCAGCACCGCTGAGAGGCCGATTAGAGCTGGTTAATTTTCCTTTACATTAAGGAATCTGACGTCATTTTGACAACCTCTTTCAGAATTGCACTGTTGTGCTGCGCCAGCTCTGCTTCAGTAGTGCAGTGCTGTGTTTTTTTTTACTCTGTACTATCCCTCACCATGGTAAGTAGGTCAAGCCAGTATTTGAAAAGTGGTTTCAAATAAAACAGATGTTTCAAATGAAAGTGATTCCCTTTTGTCAGAAAACTAAGATTATTTGCTTTCAAGAAAAAGTTTGATCATGGACCTCTGTTGCTTTGCTTCTCTGTCTGTGCTTTTTTTTAGGTACCACCATCCCTCCTCTCCTGAATAGTACATCTAACAACCTCTATCTTAGCTTCAGCTCTGATATCAGCGTCTCAGCTGCTGGTTTTCACCTGGAATATACAGGTAACAATTTTATCTTTCTTTTCTGTTTACCTATTTACTACATAGGTAATAATCCCTGGAACAATGTTGATTATCTCTTATCAGCTATTGGTCTGGAATCATGTCCAGAGCCTCAGACTCCAAACTATGGATTAAGACAAGGGGACCGATTTATGGTTGGAGATGTTGTGCAGTTCTCATGTGAACAAGGATATTCTCTGCAGGTATGAATATCCTGCCTTTGCAGACTTTATGTATTGTTAGTCCTTCTGTTTTCATTGATTCACTCATTGATACAGAGTAGCTGACACCAATTCCAGATGCAAAGAACAGGCATTTTGCAGCTGCATAATGCAAACCAATGCCCAGACATGTATGTGAACGTAAGACAAGACACAAGACCCAGAACGATTCAAACCGTGAATCAGTAGCAAAAGCTTGCTCGTCTAGGGGGTTTCCCAGCTCCTCCAAAACATACAACTCCGGTGTGGTTTGCACAAGTCCTAAATAATGTATGTCTCCTGTGTGGTCATCTCAGCTTCTATGCAGTAAGCTGTACAGCTCAAATGGATGTTTGCCTTGCTTTCTATACAGCTTCACAGTACTAATTCAAATGTCTCTGTCTCTTCATGTTCTATTACGTTTCTAGGGCAATGCCCACATCACCTGCATGCCTGGCCCTGTTAGAAGATGGAACTACCCTGTCCCGCTATGTCTTGGTGGGTACAGCACATACATTCACAAACAAACACATGCATTCATTCAAGCCCGAATATAACGAGCTACAAGCGAAACCCCAGTGCTGCAGATATGATGCAAACAGTCTCCTTTTTCCGATTCACACTCTGTGGAAAACAAGCTGTTTGATCAATTTACTGTTCTGTGATGAGCTGATTATTTAGTATTCCATTCAGAATATGATGAGGCTTTTAAACTGATATAGAGCTATGCCAGACTCCGCCATAAACATGCACAGTGTGCCAGAGCATCAGCATGCACTGAGGCGAAGTAGAGAAAACAAGCCCTGGACACATTCAGACTTGCAAAATGCTAATTTATTCAAGAAGGATATTTATTAAAGAACGCAGAACTTTAATGTTTTATTCAAAGTGATGCAACGTGTCAGGCTGAAGTTACTGAAGTGTCCAGTCTTCACAAAGCAGATGCATGGCTGCTGCTCAGTGAGGACAGTATCCTTCCTTTGATGTGAACCTGTTCCCCTCTTTTTCTGCGACTCCAGCCCAGTGTGGTGGGTCTATGACAGATGTAAGTGGAGTGATTCTGAGTCCTGGATTTCCAGGCAACTACCCCAGTGGATTAGACTGCACGTGGACAGTCAACTTACCTGTCGGCTTTGGTAAGAACTACTGTCAACGTGCGTAGATATGTATGGTTCTCTATTTGAGCGTCTGTTTGTTATACTTTGATTGATGTAATCAGTTACCCACTCTGTGTTGGTGACCTTTAACCACGTCATTGAGTAGCGGCACATAAAGCCCACAATCTAAGGGTTTTATCCCTGGCCTCTTTATCAGTTGGGCTTTGTTGCCGTAAATGTCATAAGCTGTGTATTTTTCTCAGGTATCCATCTCCAGTTCCTGAACTTCTCCACTGAAGCGATCCATGATTATTTAGAGATCCGCAGTGGAACGCTGGAAACTGGTTCAGTCATTGACCGGTTCAGTGGTCCAGTCGTCCCCAAGCCTCTGTTCAGCACCACCCACCAGACCAGCTTTTTCTTCCACAGTGACTATTCACAAAACAAACCAGGGTTCCACATCACTTACCAAGGTAAATGTTGTTCCTACACGTTTCTCTCCAACATCTTGTTTACACTTATTTGCTGAGCAAAGGAAAAAGCAGACATCTGGTTGGGATGCCTTTTCGCTGAAAACAGCAGCTGTTTCTAATGTGTTTGTTAAAATGAATCAACTGTCATTCCTCAGAAATCCGTAACAAGCAAATAATCTGCTTGGTTTTTAGATAATGTAAAAAAATGTTTCTTGACTTTTAAAGTACTTGCTCAACAATTACACAACCCAAACGAACCATCAAATATTTTGAGTAGTTTTAAATGTAGTCAAATGAATCTTATTGATAGTGAAAATTACAGTGTCTGGCAAATAATACCCTTTATCTCATCACAGCAGCTAAAGTGTTTTAAAACAGGACAAATGTGAATACTGGCAGTTTTTATTATGTTCACTGCCATTATTGCTACTAACCTTTGTCTCTCTCAGTTACACGTCTTCCCTCAGTCATGCAAACCCTCTACTGCTGCGGCTTCATCTGTGATAACTCACTCTGTTATCTTTAAACGACAGACTTGTCAGGTTTAATTTGAGAGTATTTTAGCAACATCAAAAGCAACAAGTGTTCGAGCATGATACCCTCGCCGAGGAGTTAGTCCGGGAATTTCTCTCCGGCATTTCATAATGCGCTGTTACTTAAGATTTCAGCTGGAGATTTTTTTCTCCTTTTAAACAAGTCAGAGTAATTGGTGAGTGAGTTGTCTGAACATCAGTACTGACAAACAACTTTTAAGTAGGAGGAGAAAGAGCAGTTAAGGCGGTATGGGGCAGGGTGTAGTCCATTTGCAGAATGTTTAAAGGGTTGCTCTTGGACTGGTAGCTGCAGCTGGTGGTCTGGATATTGGGATGCGTGTCATACTGCTGCCCTTGGCTGAAATTCTTCCTGTTTGCCTTGACTAATTTGGGGTGGATTATTGTCTCTCCAGCCTACCAGCTCCAGAGTTGTCCAGACCCTCGACCATTTCGAAACGGCATAGTGATTGGCACAGACTTCAGTGTTGGGATGACAGTGTCATTCGAATGTCTGCCTGGATATTCTCTGATCGGTGAGGCTTCACTCACATGTTTACATGGAATCAGCAGGAACTGGAACCACCCGCTGCCACGATGCGAAGGTAATTCAGATCATCCTAACTGTACCCTGTCAGTTTTGTGGGAATGTATCGTGCCATATTTATTTATTTTTTAGATAATATATATTCCCCACAGCCTCTTTGAGAACACCTTCATTTGTACATGCTTTTAAATAACTTTTTAGTGTTGGTATAATTTCATTTTTGAATACTGGCGGTGGTGTTTCCTCACTCTGATGAAGTATCTCTCTATTATTAAAGTGAGTTATCTTGCTCCCGGCTGTAACTAGATTGTGTGTGCTTTATTTTTTTATTACACTGCATTGAAATTAAGCAAAGAAAATCTCAATATTTCTACCGCAGTATAACCAGTAGATATTGACTGTTGCACTGAGAGCAAAGTGGAAAAGATGTAATGTGCAATAACAGGCTTTTACAAGTTGGAACTGAAATTATTGTGCAGTACACTGGATCAGTGTGAGGAAGAGATACAATAAACCTAAACATATTTAGAAAGATGCCACGTTTTTACATTTTTAGCTAATTGTCAGGGAGACGTAATCTTCATTTCAAGTATAGACTTCAGAGACTTAACATCTGAGGTCTCTTCATTTATATTTCTATGAATACTGTGTTCAACAGGTCTCGGCAGTGGTAAAAAAATATCTCACTCATGAGCAACACCTATTCTAAGGAATACCCCAGCTGCACAGCTCAAATACAATTGTAACTACAATTTATTAAAGATTTGAGGGCTTTATCCAGTGGTGGTTAAATGAGTGATAGACGTGTCTCCCCTCAGTCATCTGGACACACCGAGACAAGTACCAAGTCATCACTGCTGTAATACTCATTTGCTTGTAATGTATCAAGGTATCTTCTGTTAATATCATCTTACAGCTCTCTGTGGTGGTAACATCACGTCATTAAATGGAACCATTTACTCTCCTGGTCATCCTGAGGAATACCCAAACTTCCAGGACTGTGTGTGGAGCGTTAGAGTTCCTCCTGGATATGGGATTTACATCAACTTTACCGTGCTGAGCACTGAGCCCATATATGACTACATTACGGTCTGGTAGGTGTTTTTATGATTATTATTTTGCATATTTACTTCTTAAATGGTACAGATCATCTTTGGTTGGGGCCTTCCCTGTTTTCCTTGTCCGTAACGGTTTATTGAACAAAGAAATGTTACTGCATTGGTCAAATAGCTGTTTTTTCTGTTCACTCCACACTACACACATTCACTCTTTCAGACAGGATGCTCTTTAATGTCTTTTCAGAGCTGACCACTAATGGGTCTAATTTCTTTAATAGTTACTATGACTACAGGTATCTGTCCTTACATATAAAGTTTTCTTCTTCTCAGCTTTTCCGTTTCTTTCTGCTCATTAGTTTTTCTTTCCTTCTGTCTCTAATCACGAGTTGGTCTTATACAACGCATGTAATAATAAACATCTTTCTTCCCCTACCTTCCCAGCCTTGACCTCTCTCTTCATTTCTCTTCAAGAGGAGAGCAGCCAGTGGCAGCAGCAGACATTTTGTCAATGCGAGTGGTGAAATGGTGCTTAGATGCCATGTTACATAGATATCTGCAAGTACAAGATGGAAAAAGAACCATAAATAGGCTTTACAATCTATTTCTATGGTTGCCATTTTCTGCCCCTTATCTTGAGCCGAAGCCTGTTTCCTATAAATAGACAGCAGGCTGCAACGTCAACAGTTTACAAGCGTCACCTGGCATGCAGACGTGGAGAGGCAGGGATAAGCAGGGGAGAAATTACTACTGCAGGGTGAAACATAGTTTGTTGCTGATGAACTTCTTTGCAAATTGTGTATTTTTAGACCAACACAGAAAACAGCCAAATGTCTTTCTTGTAGTTTTGTCAGCCTGTCATGAATCAGCCCTCAAGGTTTCCAGGTTTGACCGTTTCTGCAACATGATTGATCGTGATTGGGAAAAAAATGTTGTTATATTTATCCAATTGTCTGGCAACAGAATCTTTTTGCAGATGGGGGCTGTATGTGTGGCTCACAAATGTTCCAAATGTAGTTCACTGAGAAACTGAACATTGAGGATTAGAAGAATGTGCTACCTAAATGATTCATCCCATCAAGAGACTGTGCATCAATCAGTTTTTGCCGGGGTCTCTAGTTAAGTCTGATTTACCTTTGTTCTAATTTATTTGCTGAGATGTGGATGTCTGCTCAGTGCTCCTCATAATCCTCCGGGTCTCAGTTAAGTAACATCACCAGCAACACCTGAATGTTTAGCCATCACTATCTGGCTCTGTCAGTCACTCAAGCATGACTAACAACAGAGGAGCTCAGGAACTGACAAAAATTTGAATTACTGATCCCTCAGATGCTGTTATTTTGGTCAACGAATATGTCCTGACAAAAAAGTGTAATTGCTTTTTAATCTAACCTGTCATTCAAGATTGAGCTTTTAAAAGCAATCAGTTCATTTTCTAGTTTTCCCTTTTTTTCAATGTCTTTTGTCTGACAGTCTAAATCTCAGTGAATACAAGTTATATGAATTATATATGATACTATTCACAGTATGTACACAATATACACAATAATATGAGATAACATTATATTATTCAAGAAGAGGAGCAAATCCTCAGCATGAAGAGTTTAAATGAACCATATGATTCATTATTTATTTAAATTGTTGCATATAAATCAAACAATTGCTTCCTTTAAAAAGTGGCTACAAAATCATATCAACCTAATTTTATTCTATAATATATATTATAACATGTTTCCTGCAACCATTTAGGCGTTGTTGTTTAATTTAGAAATGTAGATCAATGCCTCATTATCCAGCCTGCTTCTTCAGCAAACCCTGTTTACCATGTGCTGTCCACCCACGGTTGAGTCTGTGAACTCCACGAATTGGTCGCGCAACGTGTTCCTGACCTCGCTCTCAGTTAGAAAAGTGGAAAAAAAAAACCAGCTGAACTCACACAAAGCAAAAGCAGCGGCCCCGCACAAACACACTAAAAACTCGCTATGTGAGTCGCACAGCCACAGCGCCGGCTCCCTGTAGAGAGCACAGTGTCAGTGGTAAAGGTGTGATTTCTCTCACAGCGGTCTCCTCAGTCTAGAGCCAACCAATCTGACAGTCAGTCTGCTAATTGGTCTCCTACTGGGAAGCTTACTACAGGACTCCGTCATAAGAATTATTACACATATCACAGACTACCCTGTATTGTGCTGCCTCACACGGTGAAGCCGTCTCTGTACTATGTATGTTTCGATAATGTACTCCTACTGAGCAAGTGGCAGTGGAGCTCTCTGACTCTGAACCACCCAACGTGAATGTGAGAAGGGGCTGAGCCCTAACCTGACAAATATAATTGGCCTCATCCAAAAGCACTTATCAGCAGGAAATAATGATTCCATTAAACTTCATGATGAGACTTTTTAATCACTGATAATAATGAGCCCGCTATTGGTTAGTTCCAGTCTGACAGCTGGTGCGGCTGTCATAAGAGGTGAAACATCCACTCATGACATTGCACCGAGAACCTGACCTGCTATTTGACAGATAACTTCCTAACTTTTCACGAAGGCTGATATCACTCACAAAACTCGAGGAGGCACATTTGTTATTCTCATGATCTGACGACAGTTCAATCAATATCTATAAACTTCAGCATCCCAAAGCAGACATAAGTGGGAGCCAAAAAAAGGGGGCTGCCCTGCTTAAGTCAGCTGGAATATTAATTTGTAGAGGTTTTATAGCGACACGAGCTTTGTGACATTGTAGTTTAGATTGTTTCGGAGAAAGGAGATTGGCCCATATTCATGCACGATCACTCTGGGTGCTGGTACTTTATCACACAATGTCCATCTCTATTTGTAGTCAAGGAAGCAGCTCCAGGTTTTGTCTCATAAATATCGGCAAGTCTCTTCTATCTTTGTTTCAAGCCTCGGAGGAACCATTTCCTCATCACAAATAGCCATTTAACTGTCAGCGACGACCGCAATAACTTATCAAAATTTAGTTTGAGGTTGACTTTTCTCTTCTCTTGTTTTATAAAGAAAGATCAAGTTCATTCGTTTATTGGTCTTTAGTCTCCGAGCAGACCCTTTTATAACACAGGCTTATCTTTTTGTTTCCTTTTAGGGATGGTCCAGACCAATCATCTCCTCAGATTGGACAGTTTAGTGGGAACACAGCTTTGGAATCTGTCTACTCAACCTCCAACATCATCCTCATCAAATTCCACTCGGACTTCTCCGGAGCTGGATTCTTTGTCTTAAGCTACCACGGTAAGACAGCAGCATCATTATCTAAAGCGGATTTTATTAAACGTACGAGTTCCCTATATTGCTTGTTTGTGTCTCCTCGATACACAAAAGACCTTCTCGTTACCGGCGGTGCAGCCGACATAGAGTGGTAAAACTATAATGCTGTCATTAGTCGTAGCTGGAGTGACGCCATTGATCTGTTGTGCTGGTTTCTCTTCGGCTTTATCCTCATTAAGTTTCACTCACTTTGACTCGTGAAGTTTGGTCTTTTACTGGAACTTTTTCACAGTCTGATTGAAGCCTTCGCTGCGTTGTGCTGCAGTTATAATATATTAGTCACAGTGCAGCTATCAATAGTTTTAATATTACAGTCTGCTATTAGCACCTGTCGACTACACATGAAAATCATGCTACATGGAACCTTGTTTACTGTCTGTCTTACACACACACACACACACACACACACACACACACACACAGTCATCTCCCATCCACAGAGTTATGGAGATTGTATTTGTGCTGCTCTTTCTCCATGTCAGAATTGTCAATGCCATTCGTTTCTTCACTGCATTTCAATCTGTTGCGGTGGTCCTTCAGTGCACTCAGATTTCTCTTTGTTTTCAATCAATCTTTAAAATGAAAAGCTCCTTTTTTTTGGCTTTTCCTGTCTATCAATCTGTTATCACTCTGGTGTCTGTTTTTTTCTGCCTGTTTCCATTTACTGTCTTTTGAAAGCTTTTAGCTCCAGTCAGGATGTTATTCATACTTTGACTTTGAGGTTTAAAGGTTTATAAGATAATTTATGTAATGACTTATGTCAGATAATGGATAATATGTGCTATCCAAGTTATATCACATATTTACTTTATCCCCTAATAGTGGTTTGTAGTGTTTCTTGACAACATTTTATGTATAAATCTTAACTTAAATGTAAAGTACAGTATGTTTTGCATGTCACCAACGTGCACTTAAATTAATCGCTGTTGTCACTTTAACAAAAAAAGTAACAAGGTTTTAAAGAGGTAGGTGAAATAGTTAACATGACAGCCATCACAACACGTTGTCATCAAACTAAAAGTGTTGTGTTGTTCTACATTCAGCCTCTTATTTTGGCAGTGCGAGGTTTTCACTAGTCAAGAAAGCAATGCGTGTTATATTCCTCATTCCTGTCAGAATAGTTTAGTGACTGAAAAGTTGGATGGAGTTTTAATTTGACAGAACGGTTCCTAATGAGTCTAACTTTTGTGTTACCCTTAATAACACAGTTTGTCATTTGGGTTCTCTCTCTCTCTCTCTCTCTTTCACACACACACACACACACACATAAATATATTATGTATTGTGTGTGTGCCTTTTCTATTGTGGCTCCTGAATTAAGGAATGATTTGCCCTTGAACGTTAGAGAGGCCCCTTCACTGTCCACTTTTAAAACACGTCTTAAAACCCACTTTTAT
>JAUMTR010000003.1:7141959-7212285 GCA_032270685.1 Microctenopoma stevenorrisi
TTCAAATGTACAGCACTTTGTGTCAGCTGTGGTTGTTTTAAAGTGCTTTATAAATAAAGGTGATGATGATGATGATGATGTATACTTTCCACCCTCTCCGACATGAAACTCATATTTGCTTCTTCTCAAAAGTTTCTGTTCGCTGCTCTTTAGTGAAAGCATGTCGAGTTCTGCTTCTGAGCCGACTCCCCGTTTTAGACAGATGACGTGTTGTTAATGAATTCCTTTTGGCAGGTTTTAACTGTCAGCTGTCACACTCGCACAGGAACAGTATCATCGGATGGATTCAAGTTTTTCTTCAATTTCTGCTTTATTGGATGATGTACAGCAGCGAGTGACAGGGAAGAGGGGATGACACGTATGGCAGTGGTTGTTATGTTGTCACTACTGTTTTATTAGACAATATAAGAAGGGGGGGGGGCACCCTGTTTGTTAGGTTGGAGAGGACTTCAATTTCTGTTAATAAACATTTACAAAGTTTCACTGGTGCAGCTGAAATTCACAATGTCAAAGTTTTTGCATCAGAGACAACTGCTAAAATGCGGTTTGAGCTTGAAATGCCAAATAAGCCCCAACGAAAGCATCAATACTCTGTTTGAGGATGTTTGTCTGTGTCATTGTCCTTCTATTTATTTATCTCCTGCTCAGGGTTCTGAACGCCAGCGCTCCTACACGGAGACGAGGGCCACACATTAGTGGATAATATTGTCATGAACACGAGACTGAGAAAGTCGATGTGACATGAATGTGGAAGTAGCTATAAAAAAAAAAATACTCTCGGAGCTTAGTGGGATCAATGACTGCTCACGGGCATCCCTATCCTCTCATTCCCGAAATATACACATGCGCTCTCAGACATGTGCACACGGACCACAGGGCTTTGATATGCATGAGAGCAGAAGATACTATTGGCAGGTCTCATTTTCATAGTCAATTTCATCCTGGCTTATGGCCCTCAGCCTCTGTGCCTCTCTCTGCCGTAGTTCCTTCCCTTGCCGTCTTTAATTTCTGTCACTCTCTCTCTCTCTCTCTGTTAGTGAGTGATCTGTGGCCATGCAGTAATATTGATTACAGCCTTTAACTCAGTAGCTGTGAAGTCAGTTCCTTTTCATGATTCGAGGCAGTGTTCTGTGTTGCAGTCTGTTTTTTGATTCCACGCTTTGCTGACCTGACCATCTGAACTTGAAAAAGTAAAGTTAAACTGATACAACCACGATTAAATAAAATAAACAACAAACGCGCTGGAAGGTTGTCACAGGAACAGATGAGCGTTAAGACAGCAACCAAGCAGATCAGCAACTAACATTTAAAACATCGACTATGAAGGGTGGCTTATTGCTGGTTTCCAGCCACTGGGAAGTCTTACATTCTCCCTGTCCGTGTAGGGTCACCTACCACACGTCTTTCACACACCCTTATATAATCTCTCTCTTTTTGTCCTCTCTCACCTCCTCTGCCATGTCTGTTCTCCAAGCCTACCAATTAAGAGTTTGCCAGCCTCCTCCAGAAGTGACCAATGCTGACATGCTGATGGAGGACGGAGAGCTGGAGATAGGTGAGTTGTCTGTCTGCCTGCCATGCCTCTAGACACTTTGATGGAGGAAACAAGCTGGATTCCAATTACCGACGAGAATCATCAATATCACATTCTGAATCATGCTACTGTACAGATTGTTGCGTGTTATAAACAAGGGAAATATGAACATTTTGTACTGGTGGAGGAAGTACCCAGATCATTTAAGTAAGTCCAACAATAGCACACAGCTGAATACCCTAAGTGTAATGTTATGTGCTAACAATATGACTCAAGTAAAGGTGCAAGGAAAATATTGTTTATAAGAAAACTAAAATAAGAGGAAAGTGCCCTATTATGGCACAATATTTAACATGATAGTGTAGTAGCATTTCATTGTGACATAGAGATATAGATATAGATATATACATAGATATAGACATATACTGTATATAAATTCATGTATAAAGATGATGGAGTTAAATGCTTGACTGTACAATATAATTGTTCTCAACAATGCTGTTTCCTTCTCACTGCCTTCAGGTGACATCATCAGATACAGATGCCATCCTGGATTCTCATTGGTTGGCAGTGAGATTCTAACGTGTCGTCTAGGAGAAAGGCTTCAGATGGATGCACCCCCTCCAACATGCCAAGGTATGTGTTTGACAGTATAATAGCACACAAAAGCTAAAATATTGAAATATCAAAAATACTATAGACTCATTTAACCACACGATTTACATCCCTTGTTTTTTGCCTGTAGTACAATGTCCTGCACATGATGTGCGGTATGACTCAGCGGGTGTGATCCTGAGCCCTGGTTGGCCAGAAAGCTACCCAAACCTCCAGATGTGTTCGTGGAGCGTCACCGTAGAGAAAGGATACAACGTCACCATTACCTTTGAAAGTTTTCACACTGAGAGAGAGTTTGATGTTTTGGAGATTTTTGATGGTAAAAAAAAAACACACACATCTGACAGCAATGAATCTCAGTAGTGCAGCATTCATTAGAACAACACAACCCACACACACATTGGTATTAGGGGTTAAGATGAAACTTGTACAGGCTAAAGCCACAAATTGACCCCAAACAGAGAGAACTCAAATTGAAAATACTTTCTCTCTCTCCACTCTCCATCTCTTCATTTCCTTTTGTCCTCACTCTCAGGTTCTTCACCCAACAGTCCCACTCTGACAACTCTAAGTGGTGACCTGCCAACACCCTTTAATCTGACAACATCTGGTCACCAGTTTCTGGTCCGCTGGTCTTCAGATCATGGCACAAACAAGAAAGGCTTCAAAATTCGCTATGTTGGTGAGTACCAAAGTATGTATCCCAACTTTATTTTACTACTACTTTATATTATAATACTGCATGGAAATAAGGACAGGGTAGACAGACAGAAGGACAAAGAGACATTCTCACTAGAAATGTATTTGGAGAGGCTGTTTAAACATTTAAATTGTGTATACAAGTATGCACAGTTATAAATAATATAATATATACTGTATAGTTTACATCTTGGTTTACTGAGTTGCATTCTGGGTGAGGTCTTAACTTTTATTCATTCAAGGTAAACTGAATGAGCACAGATGTTGTTTTACAGCAAGCTTTGCATTTAGACAGTCCTGCACCTGGACCTGCTGAGTCTAACTTTAGACTGTGTGTGTTGAGTGCTTAGTTCAAGGGCATTTTTAACAGTTAGGGGGAGGAGACGGTACGAGCTGTTTTTCACTGTTGTGTATGATGAAATATATACTGAAAGATTATTTAAAAGATGAAAAAAAAGATTACTAGGATGTGGGCTGTCAGTAATGTGAACATCTGCAGGGATTGTTAGACATATGTTGCAGGCTTACTAATAGTGGTTTTCTACTTCAAGAAACAGTTTGTTTAACTTTCTCAATGAGGAATTTTAAATTACTTTGTAAAATTTGCTCCTTATTAAAAACATTACAACTTATTTAGGAAATGTTGTCATTATACCAAGACACAGAACTGTTATTTTAAAATGCTGGTGTGTGTTTGATTATTAGTAGTATTGGATTTGATGAGATACATTATTGTCAGCTGGCTGTTGACCACTGTGATTCAAATACTGGGCCACAGGCAGACGAGTTATGCTGCTAAGATAGGCTTATTATTGGGTTTGTGCACCTTTCATACAGCTTGTCAGGTGGAAACCTAATTAACTGAAAACACTTAGCGTTTATAGAGTGCTGGAAAGGTATATGTAATTATCATTATGAATGTGGTCATTAATATGTCTGTTCACAGAACTTTTTGTCTTGTTAAACTGAACAAAGAATTTTGATACGCTCTACTTGAAGTGATGACACGATACTCCTGCCTCTAATAACATTGTGGAGAATATAGAAATGAAACCTTAATTGTAGCCTGTTGAAAAAATGTCTTTTACTCTCAAACATGACACACGAGCAAATCGTTATTTCTTGGCTGGGCCTCCTATTGTCCTTTGTTATTACACAAACAGTAGTGACTCATTCATAAAGGCTTTAGGAAATTATCCCTCTGCAATATTATAAGACACAAACTCTAAAACATGGCAGCGCAGCTTTAATGATTGTACTGTTAATGGTTATGTTATTGTACTGACTACGTTAGCATTGACCACACACAATGCTCAGAATGACAGTATAACACTTAGAACAACAGTAGTGCCAGTATATGGTTGTGGTCTCGAACACGGAGAATAAATTAGTAAGTACTTTAACAATATGATGTCATTAATATCTTTCAGTGGTGTCAGTGAAATAGTTTTTTTTGGCTTGAGAGTAATTTTCAAGTCATCTGCACAGTCTGACATTTGAAATCTTTCTCTTTCAACTGTGTTTTTTTCCATTCCAGCCCTGTACTGCTCCACCCCAGACTCTCCTCTCCATGGCTCTATCTCCTCTCAGAGTGGCGGCCATGTCAACAGCGTGGTGCGCTGGGCTTGTGACCGTGGTTACCGTCTCATAGGCAACGCCACAGCAACCTGCAGGCGCACGCCGCTCAGCTACCATGCGTGGGATTCTCCTGTGCCTGCTTGTCAGGGTGTGTTTGTCTTGAAAATGTTTGTTTGTGAACATAGTAATACAGTCTCTTTTCTTTCTCTGTGAGCAAAGACTGAAATACAACTTATAATTAATTGGAAATACACAGACGGTGTCAGCAGGCTGCACATTACTACTACTTCTTAGTGTCAACAGTATCAAATATTGACACAAATAAAATCATATTATTATATATGCCTGTTAGAATTTGATGCCGACAACACATTAAGAACAACTTGAGAGAGGCGCTTGTTTACCGCTGTGTTGCATCACCTCTTTTTTAACACTCTGTAAGCGTTTGGAAACTTTATTCACTTTGAGAGTAATTTATTCCACATTTTTGCTTGATATAGGACTACAGCTCGTTGTTGTATTTTTCACTTCAAAATGTGTTGTCATTGGGTGACAGGTCTGGACTGCAGGCCTGGTTTGTACCCAGTCTTTATTACAGAGCCACGTTGTTTTAATAAGTGCAGATTTGGTGAAATGCAGACCTTCTCTGAAAAAGATGTTGTCTGGCCAGCAGAATATGTTTTCGAAAAACATGTGCCGTCTGCTTGTTTCATTCAGCATCTAAGGGCATCTTCCCGGAAGTGCAAGCTAACGAACCACCATACCATAATGGATGCTGGCTTTTGATTTGTGCGTAGGTAACAAGCTGGGTGGTTTCTTTCCTGTGTAGCCTGGAGAAAATGGATTCCAAAATATTTCAGTCCACAGGACCAAGGCAGTGTAGTTTCTGGATCTTGGCTTAACCTCTGCATGGTAGAGGTTAAACTTAGATTTGATGACTGATGAAGCATGTTCACTGACAACGGTTGCTCTTAAGCTCATGCAGCGCTGCCTGCCAGTCTTTCAGACTCAGCTCCTCTGGGACTTTACAAAAATAACAATAAAAATAATGACAACATACTTTATTGATCCCCTGGGGACACCTGCACTAGATGATGATGCTAGTATGGGGTTTCGGTGTCCTGGCCAAGGAGACCCTGACATGTAGCCTGGAGGATACTGACCTGTTTCCAGTTAACCTAATTATCTGAGATGCTAGACCAGGTGTTTCATCATACATCAGAATAAAAAAGAGCATTGTTGTCTTATTTGCAGTTTCATATTGGAAATGATTGCGTTTTATTAACATTTTTCACATTGTTTTCCAAAAAAGTAACTGTAAAATGTATGACTAATTTGACATAATATTTAGCTAATGTAGGTGATTGATGCAATTGTCAAAACAGATGAGTAGTAGAAAACTGAACTGCATACATCTCTCCTAGCTCTTTTCACCATTTAATTTATTCAGTGTGCTTTAGAGCATACTTATTCCACATTCAAATGATGGATGAACTGTTCAGAGGAACAATATATGAGTGCCACATAGTTCATTTCAAATGAACTCAAACATGAATGATAAAACTATTCTTTTTTGCGTAACTCTGTCTCTGTCTCTACGTGCAATAGGGTTACGTATACAGTATTTTCAAAATACACTGTTTTCTCCAGTATGTTCTACAAAGACCTGATGTTTCTTTAATCCTACACACTAAATATTCTTAGGAAGATGCAGCTCATAGCTTGTATTGATAGAAAGTCAAATGAAGCATGCGCTGCATAGCAAACCGTCAACTCTGTGTAGTGCTCTACAAAGCAGTCAATTTAAAACCACTGTGGAACAGCATAATTCGCAAGATGTTGGTATTTTGTTAGAGCTTCCTGGAACTGGAACTTAAGCACCTCTTCATTGTGTATTTTTAGTTTGATAGCTTGGTTAAAAGGCATATGTGAGTCTGCATATACAGTAACATTTAGTGGCCTTGAATCTCCAGAAATCACTTCATCAAACCTTTTTTTCCTGATCGTCATAGTTCTGCATTGGGGCTCCAGTCTGGCATTGTCTTCCTAACCAGTGTGTATCTGTTCTCCACTAGCTGTCTCGTGCGGGCCACCCAAGGCTCCTATAAATGGCGGCGTTTTAACAGCTGACTACTCTGTTGGAACAAGAGTTTCCTATTTTTGTAACGATGGATACAGACTCTCCAGTAAAGAACTGACGTCGGCCATCTGTCAGCCCGATGGAACGTGGAGCAACCACAATAAGATACCACGGTGTTCTGGTTAGTGAGACATGAATATTCCTACTATCCCTAATCTATGAGTTACTCCAGGTATAAAAAACACAAATAGGAAATAATAAATATAACATTCCTAATTAAATGATAATTTATTACGGAGTAAGCTGGATACATCAGTTTGTAAGCAACATATAATTACTCTGCGCAGCAGATGTTTTTAGCTAAGATGTTATTATTTAAATTGTGTCATTATTTTGCATTTGTGAGCTTTCTTTTACAGTGGCTTGGTTTTTTAATGTAAGCGAAATTGATGGTGCTTTATTTCCTCTTCTCATTGTCCATCACTGTAGTGGTAGTATGTCCGAGCATTGGCTCATTTTCTCTAGAGCATGGTCGCTGGAGGATCGTCAACGGCTCACATTACGAGTACAGAACTCGCATTGTGTTCACCTGTGACCCGGGGTATTACAGATTAGGCCCTGCCGACATCCAGTGCTTACCCAATGGTGTGTGGAGCTGGAGGAATGAGCGACCGCACTGCCAGAGTGAGTAACTGTCGTGTATAATGTATCATATATATTTGTGTTTGGGTCATGTATTTACATATCCATTTATTGTAAATTAAGGTGGAATACTTTGCTCTTTTATACATCTAAAAAAAAAGTTAGGGTTAGGCTTTGTACAGAAACTTTTGACATTGCTGTAATTAGCTCTGCTCGCCTGGCAGACATTCATAGCAAAGAAACTGATGTGACAGTGTGGATAACAGAAGTGAGCAAGCAGTGAGAAAAGATGAAAGTCTATTTTTGTGACCTAACAACTGCTATTAAACACATGTAATTATATACATTGAGATAGGTGTGAATGCTGAATTTCCACAAGTTAGTCCACAAGTTTGTGACAGCTTTAGGACAGAATAACGTACTTAAATATGTAAACACATGACATGACAATGACAGTTCGCAAAAAAATGTCTTCTAATATTGCTTTTATCAAAAGATAGTTTTGATATGATTGTGAAGTGTGATTAATGTTGGTGTCATTTTGTTGATTTCTAAAATGTGTTTTCCACAAATTAATTTTTTCTGATGATGTGTGAGTTACAATTCAAATTTATTTTCTTTCCAGGTCATGTTCTAACTTGAAAGTTGCCTTGCCTTGTTGTTGAGTTGGCTTGACATTTCTGAACTGTCGTCTGTTAAGTTTTCCTGAGAATTTCTTGACATTTTGAATCAATGTTATTTTTTTCTGTGACGTTTGAAAACTTACTGGTATTTTCATCATCCAACGTTTCTGAGTATGGAAAGAAACAATACTGATGGGAAATTTTGGCATTCCTCAGCATTTCTCACTGTAACCAATGAGCTTTACCAGCTCCTCAAATTAACTTGGTGTTAAATTGGTGTACAGCTGCTTTTAAACTGCCTCACTCGGACTGTGTGTTTCAGTTATCACCTGTGGTGAGCTGCCATCTCCACCTAATGGGAAGAAGATTGGTACTCAGGCAACATTTGGTGCTACAGCCATTTTCACCTGCGATCCTGGCTTCATGCTGGTGGGGTCAGCTGTCAGAGAGTGCCTGTCATCTGGGCTTTGGAGTGGAACAGAAACACGATGTTTAGGTATATACTGTAACTCCTAGAACTGAAGAAATTATGTATTAGAAAATGCAGTAAATCTAGACACTGCATGGAAACTTTGGACTTATATTTAATACTGGACGCACATATAGTTCACACAAATAGCACACTGCAACATCCCCTATTAGAGAGGGAGAAGGATGCAATTATTCAAGTTACGCTAATGAGGACACGTATCAAAGGTGTGTTTGGCTGCACAGCTCTGACCATGTCCGCATCTCCATCTAACCCTCACTATCACAAGCAAGCTTTTAATGTGCTCACACTAAATTCATTGTCAATGTTCTTTAAAAAAAAAGTCGGAAAACAGCTACTTTCTTCTGTCACTGCACCAGCCAGAGGTAACAGATGTTATGACACCATGCTGTCACTTCTCTGTAGAAACAGCGCTTCCCAGAATACTTCACAGGATGAGGGGGGGATATGAGATACAATTTATAAAAGAAAGGTTCAATGAAATTTAACCTAGACTGATGAGGAGTCTGTCAAAAAATAAATAAATTGAGTCTTTAAAAAGTGCTATAAACAGCATTTTAACTCAGTAACTTTTCTTGTTATTATATTTCAAAACTGAACTGACTTCTCTACATTTGTTTGCTTATGTATAATATAAACCTGCACAGTTGGCTGGCTAGAATGGTTAAAATAGTGTTAAAGAAATAAATATTTATATTTTTATATTTATTTAAGAATTTCAAATAGATGTCAAATAATATTGGTTCTCTTCCTCTAGAAATTTCCAGTTTTGCGTTTTCCATCAACATCTGTTTGTATAGCTCTAACCAGTCCAACACATCTTCAACAAATTTTGTAATGTATAAAAGAAAGTAAAGTGTATACCTCGCTTGAGTACTAACCTTTACCTTCAGTAATCAATACCTCAAAGACAACATAAAATGACTAATAAGATATGGGGCAACCTTTTCTCTTCTCATTCCCTTTAACTTCAACAGCTGTCTTTGAATTCTTAGCACTTACTGACACCAGGGACACAGTGCAGATTTTATGTACTGTAAAAAACGAGATCAATACCGAGTCCAAACTCTCTGGGAACAAAAAATACCTACTTCCGCTTTACTTTGTGAAATGCCCTTTTAAATATCTGGCATTTGCACTGTGCATTAATCAGACATTCTGGGAATTGACCTGATCAGGGGATATCTGTTTGGTTAGCTGTCAGGAGGTAAAGTCCTTAGGGCTTAAACCATGAAGCTTCCTATTATGTCACGTGTATATATATATATATATATATATATATATATAGTCAGTTCAGTTTTATAGATGGGTAAGTTCAAACCATAATCTGAGTCCTTTGTGTGTCTGTTTCCCTTTCAGCTGGTCACTGTGGAATCCCAGAAAGCATTGTGAACGGCCAGGTGATCGGCGAGAACTTTGGTTACCGTGACACGGTTGTGTACCAGTGTCTACCTGGCTTTCGACTAATAGGCTCATCGGTTAGAATCTGTCTTCAAGACAACCAGTGGTCTGGACAGCTACCTGTCTGTATATGTAAGAGAAACACACACATTATAATACCTAATGAACTAACACTCACCTCAAACAAATTAGGGCAAACCCTGTACTGCATATGCATGTATCCATGACAACCTGTGATCTAGACTGCTGCTTAGATATGTGATGATACCTATCCTACAGTAACACACATACCCTAGTTAAGTACACTGTCATTTTTTCTTACTACACCTGCTCCAAGCCAAAAAAACTCTTAACCCAGTTATATAGGGCACATGGAAAAAATATAATGTAGCAACATTTATAATAAGATAAGAATTCAAGATTGATAGGTATTTCTCTTTTATTTCTTTATGTAAACTGAGTGGAGGACTACCTATGGGTTACCGAATTGATAAAAAAGATAGATAGAAAAACAGATTGCAGTCATATTCATTGGGGCTGTGGAGGCTACCATAAAGCATGTTTGGGAGATTATTGTTGACAACATCTATGTGATACAGTATCTGTAGGGTACTGCATTGAAGTTAAAAATACTTAATCTAGGAATTCTAGTCTCATAAAATCCAAGTGTCCTTTGATCAGAAGATTAACATTGTGTTTTATAGACTAGAGAGTAAATCACTACAGCTGGTGGAAACGAAAGGAGTGCATAGGGTTGGTAACGCAGTACATGGTTTGCTAAGTTGCTCAGCTAGTCTGTACATTTGCAGTGTTTGTTGTCTGCTAATTCAGCTCTTGTGGATGCTATATTATCTGTCAGTATTAGCTTGATCTATGTTATGCGTGTTATGTAATGATTTAAATATTTCCGAATGTAACAGAATCTCCGCTGTCAGGAACAGGCCAATTGTCAAGTCTATATGTTGAGAAATATCCCTTATTTCATATTCACCAAACTGTCCTGATGCTCTGCAGATTCACACCAGCAGTCCGCTATATAAACGGCCCAGCTGCTGGTGCAGTCTGAATGATATAAATAGCTGAGCTTAAGGATAAAAACAGAAAGCTGGCGCGTCCAGGACACTGTGAATTGTTTTTTTTTTAAATTGGTCACTTGCTGTGACAATCCTGAATGTTTTTAAGCAGCAACTGGGCAAAGGTAAGGTGGTAATGATGAGTGCCACCTCAAGCACACTACAGATGCCTTTTCCCAAAAGAGGCGGTCTGCCAGTTCATTAAATTAGAACCACATTCAAAAGACAGAGGTGATGACGTACATGTCTGGGGAAGAAGGTACATGAAATGGGATGTTTTCTATATTGAGTATGTCTATGTGGGTTGAATGATTTGTGGATCTATCTGTGTTCTGCTGTTTTTATTGAGGTTATTCATGCAGGTGTTATTGAGGGAAATCATTTTACAGCCAAATTGTACTGTAATTATGGAGATGAGAGGCTCTTGTTTAGAGACACAAACACAGAATGATGATGATGATGTGTTTGTCTGTCTGTGTGGGGAGGATGGCGGCGGGGTGGGGGGTGGTGGGTGTAGCTGCAGGGCATGCTGATGTCAGATAACTTTATTTTCCAGTCATGCAAACAAACTTCTAATTCTCACTGATCAACCAAAAAAGATGTTGGCTTCCTCTTCTCTCTCCCCATCTTCTCCTCCTCTAGAACCCTCTTTTCCTTCCTTTTTTGCTTTTCCCTTCTTTCTATTTGTGTTTCTTGTTCTCTTTTACTGTTGTCAGTCTCCCCTGCTCTGCTCTCCTCTCTGCAAAGCTATACATTTAAAGGGGGGGATTTGAGAGGCAGATGAGAGAGGGGCTGGCAGTAACTGTAAACTGTCTGTTTACACAAGCATTAAAACAGTGTTGTCAGCACAATGAGGACAAGCGACACACACAAACTTCTAAGTAGCCCCACTGAATAAAGTTAACACGATGAATAATTATGGCGCTCAATGGCAAACAGAGGACACTGCATGCTAACAATGAAGATAACAAGACATAATATTTCCAAATTAATGAACCTAAATAGGAATGTCAGCTGTGTCTCTAAGGTCATCTAACATCTCTGTAAGAAAGGCAGAGATATATGAGTGAAGTTAGTTCTTTGTGTGGTTGTCTAAATAGAAGCAAGGCCTTAGATTTTCATATGCCCAATTTAGATTATATGTTTATATGGCTTTAATAGCAAGGGAAAGTTTGACTGTTTTCTTTTTTCATTTTAAAGACAAAACAAAGAAATAGTGTATGAAGAGCTAAAATAAAAGTACACTAAATGAACTTGCATCTACCTCCCATCAGTCGTCAGCTACAATTATGTAGCATTATCATTGCTGCACTCTATTAACATAGTCAACAGAAATGTATTTTTTTCTTTTGGAAAGCCGTTTATTTATAGTTTTCACTAACAGTCACTAAAAACTACCATACCCACATGCTTTAGAAAATTATTTAACAATATATGTATTGTATGTCTTCAGTATAATAAGTGGGTTTGGGGTTGTGTGCCACAGACGGTACAGGAACACATTTCTTTATAACTTGGATTTATAATACATGTAAAAAGAGTTCTGAATGCACGCTGTCCTTCCCTAGCAATCAGCTGTGGTCATCCTGGAAGTCCTATATACGGTCGTACGGTGGGAAATGGCTTCAACCTCAACGATGTGGTCAGCTTCGTTTGTAATCGGGGTTACGAGATGGAGGGGCCTGCACGTGCTCATTGCCAGGCCAACCGCCAGTGGAGCCACCCGCCCCCAACGTGTAAAGGTGGGGAGAAAAGTTAAGTGTATTCACCGCTAACCTTATTTATCCCTGACTTTTAAAACCAACTCAACTCTTCTTGATTTACCCGTCCTGTTTTTTGCACAGAGCAACCATTACCCCCACCATTTTATCTTAACTCTACCTCTAACTTTAGTCAACGCTCATCTCTGTCATTAAAACCCTGAAACTGATTATGACAAAGACAAAAGGTTACTTTCTAAAAATAAAAATGTTTCCTAATTTAATGGAGTGTTGAGGTAGATTTAATGCCCTCGTTGAACGTTTCCTGGCTCTAGCCTCAAGAATGTATATTTTATGTTTTCAAAATAAATCTCTAGACTAAATTATTTACAGCAACAAGGGCAGCTTTGTTCACATGAAAATGTACACAAGCTATTGGAGTTCTGCGCCATTTACAAAATGAGGTGCCAATGAGCTGAGTAAAATTCAAAATGCAGTGTAACATTAACAAGCTGTTACACTTTGAGGCTGCTGGAACCAGGACACAGAAACCTGCCACCACCATCATCACCTACAATGGACCATATTTAGCTTTTTAAAGACCAACCTAATCATTGCTTCCTTCTTCATCTTGTACTCCTAATTATGTCTGAATTATTTGACGGCGCTCTAATTGCTGCGAAACACTTCCGAAAAAGATGAGGGGAAAGAGAAGTAACCCTCTCTGGTGTATGCCGAATAACACATACTTCTCTATTTCTGTTTATTTGTGTGTGTCCACCTCTGTGTCTCTCTGTGTATAGTGGTCAATTGCTCTGATCCAGGCATCCCAGCAAACTCTATTCGACAGAGTAAAATTGAACACGGCAACTTCACCTTTGGCACTGTGGTTTTCTACGACTGTAACCCTGGGTATTACCTGTTCGGGTCACCTGTGCTGACCTGTCAACCCACTGGACAATGGGACAAACCACTTCCTGAATGTATAGGTTAGAACACTCCTTCTTTTTCACCCCTACAATCTATTGGCAGCTTATTTGAACCCTGTCAAGAAAATATAATATATATATATATATTTTAATTCTAGTAATATTTTAAAACAAAAACATTTTTTGTATTGTTTTTTTTGTTATCTTTTGTCAGTGGTCACTGTGGCTCTACTTGTAAAACCAAATCATTCTGAACAAACTGTGTTTTTCCATTTCTCCCTCTGTGTGTGTCTAGTTGTAGATTGTGGTCATCCTGGCTCCCCCCCTAATGGTGTGCTGACTGGAGATAAGTTTACCTTTGGTTCAACGGTTCGATACTCCTGTCTGGGTGGAAGACAGCTGAAGGGAGAATCATCCAGAACTTGTCAGCTCAATGGGATGTGGAGTGCCCCCATGCCCTTCTGCTCTGGTAACCATTTTAACCTCTATTGAATATATATAGACTTTAAAGTCCACCCTATCAGAAGAAGAGATAGATAGGAGTTGCAGATGAAAGGCAAAGCGAAACATGTAGACTCAACAGAGTGTGGAGAACTCTGTGCCTTTGCAGGCACAGTTTCTTAACCCTTTGCACTCTGTCAATGTGCAAATAGAAGGAATGGTTGTACGGAGGGTTTGGTGCATAGAGAAAGAATATATCTCTTATAGACACATAAACACCTCGTCCCTGGCCCTATAACCATGTTCATTTCTGTTTTTGCCTAATTTCAGAAAGATGAGAGTATGATAATAGATAAAAATATGATGCATGTAGAAATATAAAAAAATATGTACATTTTTTAATATATAGCTCATTTAAACTAGCATATATTCTAGCATTACGTATACACATATAACTGTTATTTACTATATGTGAACTGGGGGTGAGGTGATTTTAAGAGAATGTGTCTGTAGATGCACTTCTGTAGTTTCCTTCTCTGTAGCAACCTGCTTTGCACTGGTATATTTCCTCCCTGCAGAATTTATTGTATATGCATATCTCAACAATTACTAAGCTAGATTGTCTCTCCAGACAGCAAGCCTCCTTACTGTCTATGATGTATAAACAATCTGCCTAAGTTATATGGTTCTCAGTTGGCTGGCTGGGGGCATGATTATGGCTCTTCAGAACTCCCAGCTGCCACTTATATAACAAACTGACTGAAAACACATTCCAGATGAGTCGACTAAGAATACATTGTTATTTACAGCAATTGCCTGAAGGAGATGCAGGGCAAGAAAGGGTAATAGTTTAAGAAGCGGTGATTCATGGTTTATACCTGCCAGGTCTGTGCCAGAACCCTGCAAAGATAAGAGTTTAGCCTACGGTAGCAGTGCTGCCACAGCAGTTCTGCTCTGTGACTGTTTAACTGGCGTTTCTGATGTGTTGTAATAAGTGTCTGACCATTTGCAGAGCTTCAACTGGGTTTAACAACATAAGGATTTGAATGCTGTGACCCTTGGTCTACTTCAAACCTGACTCCCCATGAAGTTGTGATCCAATAACAAAACCCTTTAAGTGTCATGTCTTTTCATGGCGTATTTAGCTATAGGAAACATAAAGGAGTTCCAAGAAGTCCTTTTAAGCCTTAATATTTTTTTATTAGTCAACGTCCATGAAACCTCTTGATTTTGACCATGTTAAAAGACAGAAAACTGAAATCAAAATGGTCCATTCTAAATTATTTCCAAGGCATCTAAAGGAATAGTTCATTGGGAAATGTGTATATTTGCTTTTATGCCAAGATTGTCTTATGAAGATGTCAACACCACTGACTATCACCAATGAACACGTATATGTCATTTGATCACTCATGAGATCACCAGGAAACTAGGAGAGACTCCAGGACACCAATTTGTACAGATTCAATAAAATCTTTAGCTGATGTGGATTTTCTTTTTTTTGAAATTGAGTCATGCATTCTTTATGATAAATTACCTTTTATCTATCCTAAAGATAAATTAACCAGCTGCCTGGTTGTAGCTTTAGATTTAAAAGATATTGCTAAGCCAAGTGTAACCATTACTGTAATCTCTGGTTACAACGAGTAACTAGAGTAGCCGATGTAATCGGTAGCTCTTCAACCAATGGCTAGATTACATAGACCAGTTGTGAAAAATGTTTAATTAATGAAGAACGCATGAGGCCTGCATGGTATGGCTGTGACCCTCAAAACCTTTTAGACCCTCACCCCCACTTGTGAGTGTGTTATCCCAGCTATAGACTAGTGGGACTGTTGTAGGCTGTAGGTTTCTCATCCAGAATTTATGATCTCCAAGGCAAACCTGGACAAAGGAGCTTCAGCTCAGTAACCCATGAAACCAGAGTGGAGCCAAATCTTCGAGTAGATGTTCGTGTGTTTGTGCCGGTGAATGTCTGTGTGACAGATTAGTGGTTGTTCCAAAGTCACCTGTGGGAAACGACAGAGATTAGTTTTCACAATGTTCTACCCCATTCATGCACACATGCACACACTTGCAGCAATGACATGAGCTAGATTGGTTGTTCTCTCTGTTGAGACCAGATACACCTGAGGCTACATGGTGACTTTGGAGCTGTGCGTGTGTGTGTGTGTGTGTGTGTGTGTGTGTGCATCCCATGGGAGTTGAGTAGATGGTAGAGTAGTGTCTCCTTCTGATAGAGGGTGTGTTTGTGTGATCTATTCCCAGTATTTAAAAAGAAAAGGCATTCGTCTTGTTACAGACTACATCCCCACATTTGCAAGCTTTTAAAGACAAATAACAATGACACAATGCTGCAAAGGCTTATTTATTTCCATCTGACAAACGTCTGAAATCCTGAAGCAGCGTGAAAGATGTTATGTCATTATGTGTTGTGTCTGTGGTACGCCTAAGCTCGTTTACATCAAGCCTCTAGATATTTGCAAAATAGTACAGAGTCAATGTGAAATTAGGTTATTTGTCAAAAGTATGGGGAACTCACAAGAACATTGCCGAAATTCATAAGGTAGCATAAGGTTTTGTTGCATATCTTGTCGTAATGGTCAGCAATGAATGTCAGTGAGTGTAAATTCATTTACTATCCACTGTGTCCCACTAGCTATCTAAAACTCGTTTATCACATTGTGACATAAGCAAAAATGTACCATTAACAAAACAGTGCCCAGAAATAGTTGAGTAATGGTACCAGAGTTTGTCCAAGCATTTGAGTATTAATGTTTGTGTTTGCCTCTGAAAGTTTGTATTTATTCCAAGTAGCTCGCTCTGTCTGAATTTGCTGACTAGGCGTTCTACAAGGGCAGACCAAGGATCACCCACACAGACTGCCACCCACCTTTCAGCAAACATACACATGCTGTAAACACACGTACACTATTAAAGCAAACATATGGACCCTGTCATCAAAATCTGTGTGCAGTCCACTGGTATATGTAAGCAGCAATGTCCTATTTAACTACTGTGTAGTTTATAATAAAACAGAAGCAGATATGTCACTCTTCATAGTTCATTTACTTTGCAATCCTGTCTCAACAACTTATCTCTGTGAAGTGAACTTCCCACACAGTGAAATAGCAAATACATTTTACTAGATTTAAACTTGAAACCAATCTACAATTCTCACTATATTCCACGTTTCTTATTACCTAGTTACCTTTCTAGGCAAAATCAATTAAATCTAATCTATTCTGGTTGGAACGTTTGGGAAGCCTGTACACCTACTCATTCCTCTCTCTGTAGGTGACACAGCTGGTTCCTGTGGAGATCCTGGCATTCCCTCCCATGGTTCCAGGGAACAAACAGATTTTAAGATTCGTTCCAAGGTTTACTTC
Organism: Microctenopoma stevenorrisi; assembly: GCA_032270685.1. NCBI lineage: Eukaryota > Metazoa > Chordata > Actinopteri > Anabantiformes > Anabantidae > Microctenopoma > Microctenopoma stevenorrisi. The sequence goes on from JAUMTR010000003.1 coordinate 7,159,154, forward strand.
AGCTGCTCAGAGGGCTACGATCTGATCGGTTCCTCTGAAAGGATGTGTTTCCCTAATGGAACCTGGTCCGGGACGCAGCCCTTCTGCAAACGTAGGAAGATATTTTCACTTCATTTCAACCTATCCAAACCACCACCTTCACAATGACCCAATTCCAAGCATGTCCTCACGAGTACGGCAATAGAGCTGAAACTCATTGAAATGCACAAGACTGTCTCTTCCTCATTCTCTCATTTTTCCCACAGCTGTCCAATGCGGTAACCCTGGCACTCCCAGTAATGGCAGAGTATATCGTTTGGATGGAACAACATTTTCTCACTCTGTCATCTACTCCTGCATGGACGGCTACCTGCTCACTGGTACCACCACCAGGCAGTGTCAGGCAAACGGGACCTGGTCCGGAGTACAGCCAAACTGTACCAGTAAGTTACCTGTTGTACACTGAATGGTGACTGACACATTTACAAGACTAATATATGAAATGCATTTTACTGTTAAAATTACATTTTGTTGTGTATTTTCTGTTGAACATGAATATATGAATATACTTATTTTTATTCTTTTTAATTGCAAAAGGTATCTTTGAAGCTTGAAAACTATGAAGTATTAGTTAATATATAATATACTGTATAACCAAAATATTAAATCCTTGCCTTGCAATGCCCCCAAAATTATCACTTAAATCCTGATGTGTGTTTGTAAAGTTTGCAGAATTGTGTAACCCCATTTTAAAGCCCGTTTTAAATTATTCTGTGACAGTATACGATCTGAGTAATAATTTTGGTTGTTGTTTGTTGTTAATTCAGTGACATGCATAACCTTGATGCTTGTTTATTGTAGCTAATTGGCTTTTTGAGAAGATTCCCAAGCGTAAACAATCATAAAGTATTGCATTATGTTCTTATACCAGTGCTGTATGTTACACAAACTAAAAATCTGCTTGCTTGCTTGCCGGCCTTGGGACCTCATATGGAGAGAATCCTAATAATATTTTAATGTTTTCCAGTTTTCAGTCACTTGTCTGATGCTCTGTGCAAAGGAATAAGCTTTAACTTTCCAGCAGTAAGATTGCAAAGAGAAATGCTGACATAACAAAAGTATTAAATATTTGTTCCTGCAAAGAAAAAAGTCTAAAAATTCCCTGACCTAGAGGAATTGGCTTTTACAGTAGATCTATTAATGGCTATAATTAAGCTATGAAGGACAGTGCTTTATAAGTACAGTCAGGGGATACCTAATGCTTAGCAAACATCCCTGGACAACCTCAACCATCTTTTGGGATCACTGTTGTTTCATTCATGAGATGTGGGGCCCGTAAAAAATGGGGAGATCACTGTAATCTCCACAGATTTTCTAAAGGTTAGTGTCATAATCAAAAATAGCCGTAATGTCCACAACTTAAATGTCCAACAAATAAGCAGTCAACTAGAGGTATTAATTATTAAGATCATCTCTTCCGTTGCTATACCACTCTGCCCATTCTAATCTCTAGTGATCAACTGCGGGGATCCGGGCGTGCCAGCTAACGGCCTCCGTTATGGAGAAGACTTCACAATTGGACAGAATGTCTCCTTCCAGTGTCAACCAGGGTACAGAATGGAGGAAGATGGCTCGTCTGTGAGGGCGTGTACCCAGAATGGGACATGGAATGGCAATATGCCTATATGTACAGGTAAATTATGATCAAACTGTACAGCTCTGTTTAAACAGCAATTATGAAGAGGAATCCCTCCTTCAATACAGCAGAGTCAAGTCACTTTTAATACTTAGTTTGAGCTGTGTTTTTTACTGGGTGTGAAAGTCAACTCTGAAAATCTTTATAGAGCACAACACGCTTTTTATTAGTGGTGGGCAGGTCGATCCAAAGTATCAATGCCAAGTTGGTGTCATTATTGGATCGATACTAGCACAATGGTATCCATGGACGCAACGGTTCCGTTAGAAGGTAAACTACCCGGGACAAATACCGGTCCTCTCACAGCGACAAGACCTATGTGCTTATTTTACCACCTTGTGTCTCTCCCTCCCAGCGGTGACCTGCCCGGCTCCCCCGTCCATCAGTAATGGTGTACTACAGGGCAGTGACTTCGAGTGGGGAAGCAGCGTGAGTTACAGTTGCTCGCCTGGATATGAGCTGTCTTTCCCCGCTGTCCTGACCTGTGTGGCCAATGGCACCTGGAGCGGCATGCTACCACAGTGCTTACGTAAGCAGACTCGCACATGTAGACACACTCATTCACTGTCTTTTCTATTTAGAGTAATACAAATAACACTACACATGCATTTGCACACATGAAATGTGTCTTTTCTCCAACAATCACAATGGGAAGAAAGATCTGCATTTGTCCTTGGACAGAAAAGTGAGTGCTGGTCGGATATACCTAGCAACACAAACTGAAATGGGATTGTTTCTGTGTGGGTTTGTGTGTCTGTGTTTGCAGCCAAATTCTGTGGCGACCCAGGTACTCCAGTTGGTGGATTCAGAGAGGGACGAAGTTTCATCTATCAGTCAGAAGTGTCGTTCAGCTGTGCCCCGCCTCTCATTCTAGTTGGAACAGCAACCAGACTTTGTGAAAGTGACGGTACCTGGAGTGGAACGCAGCCACGGTGTATTGGTAATTTCATTTATTTACATTCACTTGGCAACCAGACAAAATAATCATAAAAATATAAATATTATCCAGCACTTGCTTTTAGTCTTAGAGAAAATGTATTTCTTAAGGAATCATTCAAGCCTGTGGTTGTGCTGTTTTAGGTCTCCCATTTTTCATATTTATTCATTTTACTCTATATCTAAATGTTAAAATGTTGTCATAAATCTGACCAGACCATGCCAGCGTTTGGTACTCAACAGTTTTCTCTACTTGGAGCTGCGGATAAATCCTGATCAGTGCCAAACCATATTGAGATTCAATCCCCATTCCCATAGGTCTTAGTCAACCAACTTAAAATACACAAGTATAAACCTTGGCACTGTATTTATGAATAAATTCACCAGTTAAGAAAGTTCCCCAGTATTATCCTGTGCAACTAAATCTCTAACTTTTAAAAAACATAATACCAAGGCTTTTTACCACCACCAAAAATACATTTAAGATTTTACAGATTATGTTTTAATACCTTTTGGCTTTTTCATCAATCACTTTTCCTCATACGAGCCGTATCCTAGCCTTGCACTAGGGAGGGGTATTTTACCCACTTTAAACTCTAAGTAAAATGTAAATGTAAATGCAGTGATGGTTTGTCCACTAGAGCCACAGACTTAAGAATGAAATTTCTCAGGAGGTCAATATGTATCTGGTATAAATAATAATAACATATAGTGTATAAAAGAAAATTATTAATGTACAGAAAATATATGTAGTTCTTTCCTTCTTTCTAAAGTATATGAACCAAATTTACAGCACTGTGATAAATCTGTGACATATTTAGTCAATAAAGAGTTAAAATCAACAAAACATTAACATTGTGGTTTAAAAAGTTTGTATATTATATGATTCATATTCAGAAACTACAGAGAAAGCGCTTGCTCGTAAGAAAATAACCCCATTATAGCCTGTAACTTCTGACTACTAAGTTAAAGGCTTTCAGAAATGGGCATCCAACTTCAAACAAGCTCCTGCTATCGGGGGATTAAGAAGAAAATGAGAAGGGATAGTCAGCAGACATTATAAATGGTCCCGCTGGGTCAATTCACCACCACATGACGTTTAGAGCACCACTTCACATGTCTGATTCAGAGCAGGTGCTTAAACATCGAGTATGGGGATGAATTGTGATAAACGAGAGCTTTTTGTGATGTGAATAGACACTTGACTTTTTGTTTCTTCGTAGCACTAAGTGAGGCATGGATCCAGTACTTTTACAACTGCCATTAATCCAAATGTTCCTTGTGAGGCATATCAAAAAAAAAAAAAAAGGAGGCACCTTCTGAAGTATTACTTCACTGTTTTTATTCCTAGTTACTGAAAGATAAGTAGTTCATCTTGATTGTTTTGGGTTTTTTTTAAAGCTTGGGGTTATCAAATGTATATCAGCATATACATAAACATAAAGTGACTCTGTGATTAAAGTGAGTGCATGTGTGTGTGTGATTTATTAGCGTATGATTGCAGCTGTATGTTTGTGTGCGATGACTATTACTGTGTGACTGAAACTCAATGGGTTTGGAGCTGAAGCAGCCTGCTCTTTAAATAAGACAGATGAGGGAAGAGGTGGGGTGGGCAGGGAGACTTACGGTGACATGGAAATGTAGAAGGAGAGAGGAAGAGAGCAGTTAGAAATAGTGGCAAAGAGGTAAAAAGAGATGGGAGTGAGGGAGAGAGGTCAGTTAGAGAGGGAAGAAGAAGAGGGGAGACGGTAGCGGGGGAGAGGTGGAGAGTGAATCTGTCATTTCGGAAGCTGTATTGAATCGAGCCCTGCGTCAGGATGTGCTATACATGCTGATGACCCTGCCCCACACACTCACACACACACACTCTCTCTCTCTCTCTCTCTGTGGGTTGAGCTGGCCCAGCTTCGTTTTCTGCTAAAGCACTACTGCCCCCTGCTGCCCCGCTGTGACATATAATGCACTGTTACTATGACAACAGAGGAAAGGAAAGTAGAGCTAATACGGGGGATATAATGCTACTACTAATTTATCTTTCTCTTAGATTTTTGTGAGTAATTGCTTACACTGTGCTCTTCTCCTCAGAGCCGACTAAAACCAGCTGTGATAACCCGGGAACACCGCGCTACGGCTCCTTAAACCGGACCTACGGCTTCAAGGTAACAGCGCATCAGTACTGATAAACTAACTATGGCTTCCTACTTCCAATACCTTCCTACAAAATGAAGTATTTTACCTTTTGTTTGGTAGTATGAAGGGCAGGGAGGAAAGAGAGGAGGGAGGGCCATGAGAATACCTGTTAGAGGTCCCCAGCTAGGCACAAACATGGGAAGATAAGATTACATGGTCTGTATATTAAGCAGAACTGATTTTATTCTCAATTATTGTGGATAAATATGAGATATGGATTTTAAAAGACTTGATGTTCTCTCTGTCTGTCCGGACAATAAACTCGTCCTTGTGCTTTTAAAGTTCAGTTTCACTGAAATAACTGCGATGTTGAAAGATAACCATTTAAAATAACTAATTCGGACCGATGAGACCTCGTAATATCTTCTGCTGACCTTTAGAATACATTTATGCACAATATAGATTTGTTACCGCCACAGTTTCTCAGAAGTTGCCCAACGGCTACATGTCTTTAGATAACTACTGTGTATTCCTTCCCAGGGGCAGAGACACTCAATACATTATGAGCATTAAAAAAGATCATTTGGAGTTCAACATTTTATGTATGTTTCTTCTTCTGTATAACAGTATGACACATAAAAGACATCCATGTGCTGTAGCTCGCCACTTCTCTTAAGGTATTTGAACAACATTTCAAACTGTCTTCATCTCTGACTGCTGTGTGTGCTTTCTCATACAGGTGGGTAGTGTGGTGTCATTTCAGTGCCAACCAGGCCATTTGATCCAAGGCTCTTCATCCAGATCCTGCCAGCCTGATCTGACATGGACTGGGACCCAACCTGAGTGCATACGTAAGGAATACATCTGTCAAATTGCTAACTTTTCTGCCCGTTCACCCCGTTTGTCAGACTAACTCGTGTCACCATCTCCACCTTCCAGCCCATGCCTGTAAGCAGCCAGAGAGCCCACTTCATGTGGATGTGTTGGGGATGGATCTGCCTGGTTTTGGCTTCACCTTGGTGTACAGCTGTCAGCATGGCTTCTTCCTGACAGGCGGCTCTGAACACAGAGTCTGCAAGAGCGATGGAACATGGACTGGAAAGATGCCTATATGTCGAGGTAAACGACTAACTTAGGATGTTAACTTTGAATGTTATATTTACGTCAAATGCAAACGGTTGTATCCAGAGTAATCAGGATTGAGGAAACAAGGTGAGTCTAACTCAAGGATCTTTGCCAGCACAGAACGTCCATCTGCAGGTGAAATTTCCTAGTGGTGTGGTCACTCTGTGGACCAGCGGTGCATCTGGCAGCAAAAATGTATTAATCCTTGAAAGAGTTGATTGTTCTCCCCCCAACAAATTGACTGTAAACAGTGAGTCAACTGGCAGTTTGGTTAAAATGCTTAAAATATTAATAAACATGTTTTTTTTTGTTTAGTGAATGTTGCCAGAATGATTGATAAGGTATATGTATGTGTGTGTGTTGGTTTAGGTGAAAAAGTGTCTAGTGTGACTTGTATAATATACGTCAGCCACAGTAATGCAGGCATTGTTACTTACTTATTATTTACACATCATTAGGTTGAGATTAAATTGCATCAGTACTTTTACTCACTCAGTCTCCATTATGACTTTTATATTTAAAAAAAAATCTCCTTCTCAGCTGCACTGACTTAAAGGTATGTCCCTGACTTTGGAAAAACTTGTAGAGATGAACATGTAATGCAGATTTGTGCAGATAATTTTACGTAAATCTTAACAGTCGTAGTTCGGAATCTTAGTCTGTTGAAGGAAAAACTGCTGTGTGTTCAATTCTGAAATCCTTCCACCAAGTCCACCCTCTGCCCCGCAGTAGCCTTTAAATTGGAGCGCTCTGTGATCCAATTTCAGAATCTAGGACAAATATCCTCCTTCGTGCTTGCCTTTACTTGTTGGCAACAACAGCTGCATCTTGAAATGATGATAGAAGCTCCTCTGGACGGTCAAACCAGGCTGTCCTAAGGCCCCTTTTAAAAGGATTCAAAGTGCACTACAGTTGTCGGACATGGACCCATTTGCATTTATCTGCCCACGAGCAACCAGTAAAGACTAGGAGATTATTATGTGTAACCCTTTTCAACACTTCTCATGTGTGACTAATAGTTACTGGAACTGCATTTTACTTTTGTAACTTGTCAGTCTGAAGTAAGTCTCTCCTAGGAAAATGTTTCTTTGACTGATGGACCTTTGAATGAAATAAGGGCCAAAACAGAAACGTTTGCATATCTTTTCATAACGTGTGTTTTAATAAGACGTTTCCTTTCACTCTCTGTGAACTCTCTGTCTTGTTTCCGTAGCTGGAGAGAAGAAGAAACCTGTGAAACCAGCAACAGGAACTCCTAGCCCAAAACTAAATGGTCAGTTCCATCACACTCCTATTCCGAGCTACCACAGTGCTGTCATTGCTCGTCTTCTATTGATTTTGCTTATCCAATCAGATTTAGCGCGGTTTAGTCTGTAGTTTAGTCAGCAGATTCTTGCTCTTCCTCTATTCTCTGTGATTTTATTGTACGTTGCTGCTTTCCAATGTAGTTCTAAATAATTTATTAGACCTCACCACATGTGCGAAGATAAATTAACAACTGCTCTTCTCTCTGCTGCCATGTTGTTCGGTTATATTTTTTAAATTTTTTTCAATGTGTTCTATGCAGTTTCAGTTTAATAACTCTCACTGCACGTGAACATGTCTTTCTCTAGCTAATACATGTGGTGGTATCTATTATATTGTATTCTTTTCTGTAGTTCCAGATGATGTCTTTGCTCCCAACTACATATGGAAGGGCTCCTATAATTACCGTGGGAGGAAGCAGCCTATGACACTGAGCATCACCAGCTTTAACTCCACAACAGGGAGAGTCAATGTTACCCTTAGCAACGGCAACATGGAACTGCTTCTGTCAGGCATGTCACACTGTGGTTACATGCATTACTGAAAATCATCTTTTTACTTCGTAATTGGGTGTACAAACTCGCTTTCGTACTGCCTTATAGAAATGCCATTTCCCCTACACCCTCTACACTTGTTCTTGGACACTATACACAGAGGCTGATTTCATGCAGTGTCCTTTACACTCTCTGATCAGTCAGTGAAAGGCCAAATTCTACAATTAATCCTGCTGCCAACATTTAGAAAGCCGGAGTGGTCGCCCGCTATGTTATAGTGTTGTTTATGCACTTAGTAATGCTGTGAGTGGAAATCACACATCACACACATTTTCATTATTAGATTATCGCAGGTACATGGTTTGAGTGGTCAGAGGTTGTATTTTAGACACGTATCTGGAAGTTGAGTCATGGCAACTGGACTTCTTTTTCAGCATCCTGACTCACCTGGCAGATAACTTTACAGAGTCTGAGACTTTAGAACTTCTGTATTTTCAATGTAGTCCACATTATTTTCAAATACCCTTAAATTCCATTAAAAAATCAGCAGTGGTTGCCTAGAGGTATTATGCTACAGTATAAAAGTTATTCCGTATTATTATATTGATAAAGTGGCAGGTAAAGACATTAAATATGATATGGAGCTACTGCTATCAACATTGATTTGTGCTCCGTTCTATGGATGTATGAATTTCACTACTTTCCTGTCAAAAATACACACACTCTTACTAGAACATATACCTCCCCCAGGATCCTACAACAGAGTCAGCAGGGGGTTAAGACGCTATTAAAACACAAATCCTGTTAAATCTAGAATTCGGCTCGTGGAGTAGCAGAGAGCACAAACCCCATATCACAAAGTCATACAGCTATCAGACTGTTAACACCCGTCTTGTGGTTTAAAGGGACAGCTTTAGATCAATAACATCTAAAGCTGCACCCATGCAGGGAGCAAAAAGCCAGTGGACAGTGGAATGTTTCTATCCTAAGAGTTCTCAAAGGATGCCAAGTTTTGCCTCGCTAAGCAATGTACATTACAGAAGAAATACATTCTTATTAAAGGGAAATATAGCTACTAACAAATCTCAAAAAGGTTTTATCCAATTTTTGGGAAAACCATGACCTGGATGATTGAGAACCTTCACAGATATTCTACTAACAAATGTTTTATTTTGTTTTATGTGATCATAAATGTGTGATATTATCGGGAGTCACAGAACATTTCTGAACTATTTTGTGACAAAATTCTGTTGAACCAAAACCTGATCTATAACAAGCTGTTATAGCACTGGTATATTTTAAACCAGGTGTTTATTCTGTCTTCTTTAGGCGTATACAAGGCTTCTGAGGCCAGGCTGTTACTGCTGATGTACCAGGTGAACTTTGTCAACCAGGGAAACCAGCTGAAAGACTCAGCCACCTCTCCTGCCAAAATTATAGATGACTCCTGGACGATGGATGGATTTGTAAGTTTCAGTGGACACAACCCAGAGCAACCACAGATAAATTTAGAAAGCTTAAAACAAAAGGTCCAGGAACAGACACGTTTAGTTTGGACATTTCATTTCTTTAAGATAGTCATCAATCTACTAGAACCTTGTTAAATGCTAAGCTCATCTGCTCTCAGGTGACCTTTACCTGCAGAGTCAGGTCTTAAACAACATGCATAATAATTTACATTATAAGCATATATCACAAGCCTCATTCAAGTCTCTGGATATTAGTTGTGATAACTAAAAACTGAAAATCTGAAACGTAAAATAAAATATTTGTTCCTTTCATATCACAACTGACTTTTATCTTTCTTTGAAAAGAATTTTCAACTCAACAAACTTTTCCAATTTTCTTTTTTACCCCTTTTCTCTCCAGGTATCCGCAGAACCGGATGGTTCTAGTTACGTATTCCAGGGTTTTATTCAGGGAAAAGACTACGGACAGTTTGGACTTCAAAGACTGGGTAAATTCTCTCACATTTCGTAACAGTTCCAGATAAATGTTATATTTCTTATCAGTCAGTTTGGATGGAAAAAAACATGGATGCAGAAATCTGCAGAAACTCCTCAAAAACTCATTGAGGGAGCCACACTTTTGCTGCAGCAGTGGATGTATTACTGATAAACAGGGATGCTAAAATCAGTAAGCATAAGATTAATACAAATATTCTGGCTATAAAATAATATTACCACTTCTCTATATTCCAAGTCGCAGGTCAGTAGCCACTTTTGACAAGATCTTACTTGCAACTGCTCTGGGACGACATCCAAATACTTTGCAGATGCTGATCTCATACTTTACAGTTCTACTTCAACTACTAACAATATAAAGTACAGCCATACTTTGTTGTTCGTTGTAAACTGAGTTGTCAAAAACAATGCACCTACTTGTGTGTCATAGGTCTGAATATGTCAGAGAGTCAGAACTCGCCACCTCCGCAGCTTGGTACCAACAGTAGTTCTGTGGCTATCGCTATTCTGGTGCCTTTCTTTGCTCTAATCTTCACTGGCTTTGGCTTCTATCTCTATAAACAACGGTATGTTGTAAAAACCTGCATGCTTCATATTTCATGTCAACAGTATAACTGAATATGTACTTGTCATTGCCACTACTTTGCTGTTTTCTTTTGATAATGTCATGTCAAAAGTAAATGTTTTAAGAAGCTGTCTGATTCATGAAAACAGTACCTGCCCGTGTGGTTTGGTTGTTGAGGTGCGAAGAGACAGTTAAGTAATTTTTGTAACCTGTGTTGTTAAATAATTCTGTTTAGAAGGTGTTAAATTGGATTTTTCAGAGCTATTGTTCGAGCACAACTGACTGGTGTTCACAATGTTAACAGATGCAAATAACTTCTGTTCTGGCGTTAATGTCTAAAAACAAGCTTGTTGAAGGAATTAGTTTTGGATGGGTATATTGGGATCTCACTAGACATATGAAAAAGCATTGTCCTTAAAGCTTGTTTACTGTGCTTCCAATCCCAAGACTGCATTTAGTAATGTCCACTGGCTTCCCGGGTGTGTTAGTGTGAACAGATAATTACCATTGTTTCATCTCTCAAATAGTGTATTTACATTTGCTTTGCTTTTTCTTTTCACAGAACTACACCAAAAACACAGTACACAGGCTGCTCGGTCCATGAAAACAACAACGGCCAGGCTGCCTTTGAGAACCCCATGTACAACACTAACGCCAAGGCTGTAGAGGGAAAGGCTGTTAGATTCGATCCGAATCTTAATACTGTCTGCACCATGGTCTGAGGATTGATTATCCTTGCTTGAACTTAATGACTCAGGCCACAGTTGGTACACAGCTGTGGTGCGGAAAGCTGTACGCTTTGATTCAAAACTCAACACAGTCAGCAACGTGGTGTATACAATAATTACAGAAGATGTTCAACCTCAGTTCAGAACCCTTTTCTGGCCAGGCAAAGGCAAAGTGTCCACTTGAAACCAAAATTTAGCATTGGTTGCTTTCCCTTATAGCGTTTTATATCCACAAATGTAAAGAGCGTGACATGTTTGCTGCCTTTGACAGATGCAACGCGGCCAATGGGAAATTGCAGTGAGATGTGACGCCAAGTGAAATAAATGGTTACTGCCCAGCAGAAGAATATATTGGATGTAATCCTTCTGTAACATGAAGACTCATCTGGTCATGGGTAGTTTATAATGTGATTCTAAACCAGCCACGGCCATTATGCTTCAACCTCTTATGTAACCCCATTCACTGTCTCTAATACCAGTCGTAATGATCTAGTGGATTATTACTACTGACCAAACATTGTGACATGTTACCCAAAGCCAAACTCTGTTTTTCACACAGAGCTGTGAAGCGAAGGACCCACTGCCAGCTCTTTGACCTGAGGGAGGAGAGAGCACATTATCAGTGCTCTGGTTATGGTTCTACATCATAGAGATAAACTGCATTACAAAAATGGATCAATTTAATTTTTTACATTTTCTCTCCAAACTGTCCTGAACAAACACTTACCCCTGCGGAGTGGGGAGGCTGATCGGCTGCTAGTGTGAAGATGTGACGTGAGTGAGATGTCACGAAAGACACTGTGAAGCATAGAAAACCGTTTCTGTCTATCCGGGTTCAACATGGACAGACACCGTCACCAACAGCTCATCAGAAAACCACACTCACTAGCTGTGACCAGGAGCAGATGACCACGGAATACAACACCACAGCAGCCAGACAGGACAACCGCTGTCTCCACGACCACTGGAGGCTGGTGTTACCATTACTCTTCTCTTTTTCTATTGAAATACAATCTAAAATGGCTAATGCTAGCAGCCAGTCGCAAAAGTTGCTTTGAGAGCGAGAGTAACTCCTGAGGGAAGGGCAACCCTGGAGACGGAGCTATAATCCTAACTGAACTGGGATTAGAGTAAAGCTAAACTAAAGGGAGTCTAAAAGTGAGCTAGCACTAACAGAACAGATGAGAAGAGACTGACTCATCTAATGGATAAGCTGCTCCTTCGCATCCAGTAGACAACAGAGAAGGCCACAGAAAGTCGAGACGACCGGCAACTGAACTGGAAGAAGAGAAAAGATGAAATCTGAAAGTCCTAACAGAGCCAAGCAGAGCCTGTCTAACCTGATATAAACCACTGAGAGAGGGTGTCCCTGCCTCTACATAATGAATCAGATCTGACGGAGAGCGGCCCTGAGAAGGGGATATGATCCTGTGACATTAAATGGATTCTGTTGAGAATCACGCTGACTGGATACAGAGGACTCTGATGGACTAACAAAGCAAAAGACTTTGAGAAACAGAGAAAGCTCTGGTATTAAAGCACATTTTACAGGAACACTACCTGTCTACCTACTGAAAGATGGACTAGCACAGGTACAAACAGAAAGGTTAGACAGAAACTGATAGAATAAATGACAGAAAGGATGACGGGTACGCACTCTAACAAAATCTAGCAGGACAGACTTTAGGACGAACAGTTACCCACACACAATGAGACAGACAGGTGCCTGAAAGACAAGCAGGACCACGGGACAGTTTCTGTGTCTTGACCAGATTACCAAGCTTACAGACGGACCAACACAGAGACAGGCCGACAGACAAGCGACACAGACAGACATAAGCTGACAGACGGACTAAAAGAAAGACAAACAGGGTTGTAGCCCTACGATTGTGGACACAGTGTCACTGTAATTCTGCACTCTGCGAGTGCTTAATCTTCTTTCTTTGTTATTGCTGCAGAATCTTCTGATCTGTAAATCTATTGCATATATATATTCGGGAGCATTCACCACCTATATTTTTGTGCTATATATTTACCACAGGGGAGGGGCTGAAGGGGAAAGATTATAGCAGAGTTTTTAGAAAAAAAAGAAAGAAATATCAAAATAAAAGATATCACAACTATGTGCTCTTCACAGAAGTCACAAACACTATTTTGGTTCCATTGTAACATGAAATGGTTTTATTTTATGTTGTGTCACTGTCTTTCCCACTGAGGCAATCATGAGTCAGTGGTGTTGCTGTTGTCATTATTGTTGAAACGCAGGATTTGCCAGCAACGATCATGCCGTTCAAAGGTGGAGTCTCATTATACATTGATCAGATAAACAACAATAGATGGAGTCTGCACGGCCTTTGGCTTTTTCCTGCTCCTTCAGAGCTGCTGGCCCCCACAAATGCAGAACATTAACCGTGATAACTGTCACCATCGTGAGACAGAACATTTTAATGATGAGCTGCCTTTGTTTTCTTAAGACTTAACAGTACAATAACGTGAAGCGACAGAAATGGCAAATAAAAACAACACAAGATACTGTGTTGAGTTTTTTTCCATGTGATTTACCCCTACAAAAAAGCGAAACTAAATTCAATAAACTGCCAATTTTTTCTTAATAAACTTTAAGTATAAGTAATGTGCATTTAAATTTGAACATAGTTACCAGGCTGTTGCACGACTGACCACAAAGCTGCAGATTACAGTTACAGTTATGTAACACAGTTATTTTACAAGAAGTAATATTAAATACTCTAATAAGTTATTAAGAAGGAAGGAGGTTTATAAAACTACAATCAATTACCTTCCTTATTAACCATGTCAAACATTAGTTTGCGCCAATTTAATTTATAACATCTTCTATCAAGTTTACTGAAATGTATGTTGGTCTTTATATCTGCGACAAGTACACACAAAGTAAACATGCTTATTTTAACTTTTAAATAAGTAATACTAATAGTATACTTGAATATACTTTTGTTCATAAGGGCAGTGGATGTTATCTTCTTAATGGAACCTACCTGTGTGATTACACACAGCCAAATTCTTCTCTAGCTCTGACTCTGGTTGAAGTTCATGTTTCCAGTGACAGTAATATTAAGATTATCAATTATGATAATTGCTGGTGAACTGCACAACAAATACTTTGTGGATAATGACACACGTACAAGTTGTTGGCGTGTGTGCACTGACATGTAAGTTTATTTTTACACTTTTAAGTTATTGAAGGGTCAAAAGCAAGAGTGATTTGATTTCCTAAGAATAGCTTTTGTCAGTGGGTTAGTTTGTGAAGCATTATTTACAGTATGATTTAATTTATTATGTTTGTTCACAAAACCTCAATGGCAAGATCTGTAAATTTAAAATGTTCATCTTCACAAGTTCACCACAAGGTTGCGGATCACTGAGAGTTAGCTTTCAATTTTATTTCTGTGTTCTGTCCTCTCAATTTAACTCAGAAAGAAATTAGATCATCGAACAACATGAATTCAGTTTTAGGCTTTTTTCCCTTTAAGTCCTAAAGTTGCCCTTTTACTGAACTCTATATCAGTTATAAATTGGCACCCAGTATTTCAAAGCCTTTAATTTATACAACTTTTTTTTGTATTACTGTGGCACTTACAAAGTATTGCACACTAGTGTGTGGAGGAAGGAGAGGATAGATTTGTACATTGTACATTTTTGTACAATGCACTTCAGGAGAGCCAAATGGGCTTGAGTAACATTTCTGAAATACCATTTGAGAGATCTATGATATAAAATTGATACATTGATATATTATATATATCTATATATATAGATAGATATTTATATATAGATATATATGACATAATAACATACAACTTTATACTCTGTATTTTGCCTGTTTGCCATAGCGCTGGTGTTATACGTGTTGTCAGCATTCCTGATGATTTCATGTGCCATCACAGAACCACTGCTGAGAGAAAAGGCGATTTTTGTATGTAACCAAGCATAATATCCATATTATACTTGTTTATTCTAAGCACTGGATCTGAAAATGCACCAGATACAGAATCTATATTAATTGGTCCCTTACATGACAGAAATACCTATGATATCAATGTGCAAGAGTCGCTGTGTTTCAGCTTTGGTGCCCATTAAAAAAGTACTTGTTTCATTGTGAACAGTCTGTTGTAAAGAATGAGACACTGAATTTAGTGTATTTGGACCCCACACATCATGAATACCAGTAGTTTTAACAAGTCTTGGTGCCAGGGTGAAGGAACATCTACAGCACTTTGTTTAAGAACCCCTGCTGTTGTAACCCCAGGCACCATCTGCAACCAGCTGACAGAAAGCTTTCAGTCATTAGTGATTTAAAGGCAACCGTAGTTTCTGCTTCCTTGTTTATCCAAACTGCAACCGCACTGCACAGTTATATTGTTTCTTTGTACCATTTCAATTGTCACTGCTGTTGCTGTACTGCTGTGTGTGTGTTCTTTTGTTGTTTTTATTTTCGGTATGGATCTGACACAGTGCCTACCAAAAACCATGATACCTTCCCTGTCATCTCCACACATGCACTCTTTCAAAACACACACACACACACACACACACACACACACAAAGAGACATACATAAAACACACACCTACTTTATTCCAGTCCTCCCCTTCATCAGAAATCATTTTTTTCTAAGCTTCAATCTATTTTGCCACAAGCTTTTCCTACTGACTGACCGCAATAAGACCCATGTGATTTGAAAGACATAAAGCCGTTCCTGCCTGGGGACACTGGAAATATTCACCATTTGAAAAAAAAGAGGAAATATAGAATAAAAAAGTGTTTTGTACAGAAATATATTTTTATGATGAAATTGTTTGTAAAATGTATGAATCTATTATGTAAATTTTCAATGCAATGTAAGATTAAAAAAAGGCTAATTGCTTTTGTAAAAAACATGTCTTCCTTTACTTGGTCTAAATAACTTCCTGCAATGGATTTGTACCAGGCACATGTGAGATTAAGTCTCAGAATTATAAAATAATGTAACATTTTGAAGTTAGTTTAGCTTTCACTGTGAAAATGAATTGCAAACTCACACAGTGCCTTAGAGGGAAAATGTTATGGGCAAAAGGTGTGTAGAAATAAGTACATTTAACTTCAGAGCAGCTACTTCCCTTTAGGTGAGCTCCCCACACTGCCATTAATTTACAGTGAAAGTCCTTATCTCCAGAAATATAACAACATTTTTGCTGTTGCACCTGTGACTGCTGGTCTGACTGCCAGACCAGAAGCAGGTAATGGGAAAAGCAAATAGCAGAGTTTTCCTGGATTTAACCTGGGAATCCATCTCTAAGTTTTTCAATGTGCAGACCTATCAGCGAATGAATGAGGCTTACCAGCATCCACTTTATTTGTAGAAAGCATATTTTGGTCTGGTTGAAATGGGAATCAAACGGAGCACGTCAACCTTTACACTAACCACAATCTCTAAACATTTTGTAGAAGCCGACACAGTCATTACGGAGGAAAAGGACAGGTGAGTGGTTGTGTGTTCAGGTATACTGTGGCACTTTCAATATGTCAACTAAGTCACTGTCAGAGGGGACTAAAGAGCAACAGTAGCTACTAATAATACCATTTACTGACTATTTTTTTAGTAGGAAAAAATTGTAGAAATTATCTTCTGTATTGACTAAAATACCTGTTCTCTAATGTTTGAGGAAGTACTTATGTAAAAATATCATTACTACAATGAAAAAATACTTTGTTTCAGTACAGGTAAAAGATCTGTAAGTATTCAAGTAACTAAAAATGTAGTAGAGTGGTGAAGTGATGATTGCCCCAGAAATGGAAAGTGGTTAGGTATCAGTAAATAGAAATGTTCTAAACTAAAACGACAAGTACTCTCTACCACTGTTCATCTCAGGTAATCTTTAACTGGATCTGCAAGACAGTGGTTGGCACAAATAAAATATGTTAAATAAGTACTTTAATCTGTCTACAGGCTACAACACAATGTACAACTTAAAATGGACCCAGTGTGGCCAAAACAGAACTAATATTTGTTCAATTTGACTCAATGCTGTAATTCAGAACATTATCCCATTATGTCTATTATAATGATTTTTCAGCCAGAGCTAATTCCCTGTTTGCTTACCATCTTTTTTAGCTGTTTTAAGTTTATGCGTCTCTTTTTTTTTTCAGCCTTTTTTTGCAGTGACTATTTGCAGCACAAATGGAAAGCTCTCTCACCTGACCAACTAGCTGTACAGTAATACAGATATAAAAAAAAGACTAATGGCATCAGTGTAAGCAGACAAGTAACCGGTCTTACATTGTCCAAGTCTATTAATACTGTATATGCTCTGGTGTTTTTGATTATACTACATGTACAGCAGGCTGTGGTAGTGCTAAAAGGTTTATGGGATTGTGGGAGAACTGAAAATATCTGTGCTTGTGTGCAATTTGCCAACTACTACTTTTATTATTTTCTTTTTGTTTTAATCTTTACTTTGCTTGGCAGACACTTTTATTCAAAGCGAATCACGTGGAGCTAGCTGGGTGTCTGGCTCAAGGACACAACTGGTAGGGCATGGACTAGGAGTCAGCCTGGGATTCGAACCTGTGACCTTCTGCATCCCAGTCTGACGCTAATCTCTTTAATATTTAATATAATCTCTTTTTATTACTTTTTTATTAAAAAAAAAAGTTTGCAAGGACCTCCTTGACAATACATACAACTGCAAAAATTGCATTATAATATGGTGACAATTAGGCCTATATACAGGTGCAATATATAATTTAAAATGAAAAAAAGTCAGATTGAAATGATGCCTAGATAGCAACCAGCGTTACCAGATGTACAATAATTATCATATTTGCGTGATCATTTTACGATGTACAATCAATCATTTAAAAAAGCCTATAATGTACGATAATTTGACCCTTTCGTGTTATGGCTATGTTATTTCATTTCACATCTGCGCACGCGCGTGTCTAAACAGCAAATCACTGCATGGTGTAAGCTGTGATGACCATGTAAACAATGAGTGGTTTTGGCTACAGTCCAAAATTACCTGTCTAATATTGTGTTAATTCTGTTCCTTGGCCAATAAAGTTCTAAGCCAAACTCCACAAGACTTCTGACATTGTCCTAGTATTAAGACAGTAACAGAGAAGACACAGTTAATTGGCAATATACGCTGTCTGAAAATGGAAGGTCTTTAACCTTTAGTCTTAAAGGTAGAGAGCGTGTATGCTTTCCGAACCTGAAGAAAGCGCTGAATCCACAGGAGAGGAGCTTGATAGCTAAAGGCTCTGCCTCTCGTTATACATCTGGAAACTCTATGAACCACAAACAGACCAGCACTCTGAGAGCGAAGTGCTCTGCTGGGGCAGTATGATTCTATGAGGTATAATGTAAAGAGAATTAGTCCAAGCATAGATCCCTGTGGAACTCCATAAATAACTTTTGTGTGTATGGAGGCCTCTCATTAACATGAACAAACTGGGATTTATATGATAGATAAGATTTTAACCAGCTTAGTACTATTCCTTTAATCCCAATGACAGGTTCTAGTTAAAGTATTAAAATGTTATGATCTATAGTGTTGAATGCAGCACTAAGATCTAACAAGACAAGAATAGAGAGAAGTCCATTGCCCGAAGCTTAGAGAAGATCATTGTTGACTTCCTCCAGTGCTGTTTCTGTACTATGATTTACTCTAAATCCTGGCTGGATATCCTCACACAGCTTGTTCCTGTTGAAGTGCTGCTGAAAGATTTCAGAGAGAAAGGCCAAATTGGGTATTGGTCTATAATTGCTGTTTTTTTCAGCGGAGGTACCTACCTTAAAGGCCTTTGTGACATAACCTGTTAATGGAGATAAATTGATCTGCTCTGAAATAGATGAACTGATTTAGGGTATGATATCCGTGAGCAGTGTAGTTGTGATAGGTTCTAACAGACAAGTTGATGGTTTTGCTGTATTAATTATTGAAATTAACTCTGCATGTTCTGCAGAATGGAAGTATTTTAAGTATGATTGAGATAATACAAACAAGTCAGGAACTGCTGGACACCTTCCGTCCATGCCAGTTGCAGGGAGAATCTGATATTTTTCTCTAATACTTATTGTGGCTACAGTGCGGATGAGAAACCTAGGGTTGTTCTTATGTGCCTCTATTAATGACAAATAGTGTATAGTTCTACCCTTATGGAGGGCTTTTTTATACACTATTAAGCCTTCTTTCCAGGCTCCGCAGTATTCAGCTTTTGTGATGTTTGCTTTCATGTACGAATATGTGAATTCTACCATGGAGCTAACCTCCTCTGATTAACTTCCTTCTTTTTCAGAGGTGCAACAGCATTGAGTTATCCATATTTTTATGTCAAATTTTCCAAGTATTTAGAATCTTGCTCACACTGGAAAAGAAAATCACTTTCAGTCATTTTTATTAAAAGTGTATAGTGTCATTTCATACTGAAGTAGGCTGATTACCATGTCATTCTTGTTGACTGAACTATTTTACACTTATCTTTCAAACAGAAAATTGGAGCAAAGCTGACAGTGAGAAGTAAGGAGTAGTGGAACTTTGTGAAAATAGGCCTGAATAAAGATGAGTGCTTACAGAGTCTCTCGCTTAACGAAACATTTGGCTTAGATAAGATGGTCAGGAGCTTCTCATGTAACTCGGATAAATATGACCATGGGGGCATCATGATGTTAGACTGAAGATGATCATAGTAGCAGGGTGAGGAAGCTGCCCTCTGCTGGTCTATGAGTAATAATGTTTAGGCTGGAGTGACTGTTGAGTGTCACTGTTGTTGTTGTTTGCTGGTAGATTTTAGATTTAGTCAACACTTTATATTTTGATGTTTTTAGTGTATTCAATATTCTAATTAAAACACGACTGTGTGGTTCTACTTGTGCTTGTATGACCGTTTCTCATAAGAAATACTTGGATTCGACAGTTGCTCTGCTGCCATTGATTTTTTCTTTTTTTTTTTGCATGTGGTGACCACTAGAGGGTGCCAGCTGACCTGTGTAAATTCTGTTTGTGTAATTGACTGGGCCTGGTGCCAGCTTTATATAGTTTTCATTTAATAACATAACAATAGAAGATAATGTTAGCTCACTTTGCCGCCCCACAGTAGGAAACACATTTAATGGCCGTGAACCACATATATTTATTTTTAGAAAAGATCATCAGAAATATTCCTTTTGTATTTGGTTCTTTAGTTTCAGAAAAAGCAGTGCTCTTCATCTCTCTGGCCAACTGGGGAGATCTGTCCTATTTTTCTGTTAGCTGTGTTCCAAATATGATGTTTAGAAACTTTTTAAAGAAGACGAAGTAAAGAATGACGGTTTAATCTGACAAATTTAGTAATGTTTAATGGCTTCCAGTTTCTTTAATTTTCTTTGGATGTGACCAGTAGATGGTGCCAGTTAACCTGTGAATCTAAGCTTTGAGCTCAACATTTATATGCTAGCTCAAGCAGACTCAACAGTACACTGCCACTAGGTCTACGCTGTATATAACACTGGACAATAAAGAACTAGATTAGCCAATAATATGTTGGAGTCCTTCTAATAGATGTATGTGCTGCAGTTAACTTATAATTTGTGCCTGCAGATGCATTTAAACCCAGTCTTTGCTTCAACTTAAATCAGTGATCTTCTCTCATCGTAGATTTATCTCAGTGTTTTTTCTTTTTCTATCTTTTTCAGTCATGTGATTATGTTCTACAAAATGGGGTCTCAACTGTTAATCAAACTGTTTTCGTTGTGCTCAACCGTGATCAGTAGATGGCGCTAGCAGACCTCTGAATTGTTTTTTAAGCTGCATTGACTAACTTCTTTGCCAGCATTGGCACCACACAGCTCCAAACTCTGAAGACTAGGGTTCAAGAACAATGTATAAAGTTTGTCTTTTAAATGTAGCTTGAAATCTTTATGTAAAGTACTCCTGATCCAAATTACCTCAAACTAATTTTGAAAATAACTAATATGAATGTTATTTAGTACATTTAATTAATCAGCGCAGAAATAGATGATGGATGGATTTCTAACATATAGTCACGAATCAGTATGAAATTATAAAGTGGCATCTCTCTGTAGAGTGCTGTGGTATCATGTTATTTTCTCTTCAGTCAGTGGATGGAGCGTATTGAACCTTGAAACTTAAGTTACAGCTTCTTGCACCTGTGTAAAGCACAGATATTTGCTGTGGAACTTAATGTGAATGTGTTTTAGATAAAATGGCTAATTTAAAGTACCATTTATTTCTTATTCATGAGGGATGAAAGAAAAAGCAGAAAACATAGTGACTGACTGTAACTGTTTTAACATTGTTGTATAGATGTGAGTGATCCAGAAAGTATGGGCACAGAGACAGTAATTTAGTAGAGCTGTTTATTTTTGTCTTTTATTTTGGTATCACCTTGCTTCAATCCTTGTCTCTTTTGCCCTCTCCTGGTCATGACACAGAAGGGACAAAGAAGAAGGTTCAGCCCGCTGCGCGTTAGTCAAACTGGGACAAGTTGAGGCTGCAGGGTCCGTGGGAAAGCATAATTATGCAGTGGAGCTCCTCGAGAAGTCCTTTTGTGTATGAAGCCCGTGTGAGTGTAGAAGAGAGCGTGTCGAGAGGGTAATTGCAACAAAGACAGAGACCATAATTTCTCCCCACTGCTACGCTAATAGAGCAAGAAGGTGGTTTGGGATCAGGTTAACACTGCAGATTTACATGAGGTAAATGATTTTCCGTTTAGACCAGCGTTTAAAATGTTCAAGCATTATTGTAAAAGAAAATGTATCTACTAACATAAACACAATCTTCTGCAGTTAATCTTGTGAAAATAATCTACACAACATACTGTCAAATATTAAACTTGTTTCTCTTCTCACTGTTTTCATTGTTTTCCATCTATCTCAAGTAATAACTGAAAAGTGTCTGCCCCGTCTGCGTGCGTACTGGTCCTGCATTTGCTGTTGCAATGTCTCAGCTTTCCTCTTTGTGCTTTCTTTCACCCTGATACAGTGAACATCTTAGGAATACCTGAGTAAATACACAAGCACACACTCTCTCATCCCTGGAATGTCAGGGCGAACTGCTGATTTCAACACAAGGTAACACAAGCAGAGTTTGTCTGCAGAGAATCTTTAGGAAAATTCAGTAATTTTGTTTGTCGACATTGAAAAATAAACTACTTTGGAGCGTTGGAACTCAACATTTTATTGCAGTGTAGTTTAAATGTTGTTTATATAATCACTACTTTATATCTTTTGTAAATCTTTTATATATTTTTTCCCCCAGCACTATTTTATCCTCTCATTTGAAATCAGAGCTTCTAAACTGTTTCATCCAATCACTCAGCTTCCCACAGTCTTTCTCATGTGACAGAGAGCTTTCCCAGATTTCTCCAGCTTTCTGTCTAAGACTGCTCTCAAATCAATCTGGGATTAGGCTTGATTACATGGATACCCCTTTGGGACCCTTTATTTCAATGAATTAGTCGAGTGAATGAACAGAACTGCAACAGAACGGTATTTTGTACCAGCCATATAAATTATGTATAGTCTGTGGATATCAACCAGCCTTGATCATCTTTTTTTACGGTTTGAATTCAGTGTGAGAGAAATTGTTAATTGCCAACCTTGTCACATATAATCTCGGC
The DNA here is from genome assembly GCA_032270685.1 of Microctenopoma stevenorrisi. Lineage (NCBI taxonomy): Eukaryota > Metazoa > Chordata > Actinopteri > Anabantiformes > Anabantidae > Microctenopoma > Microctenopoma stevenorrisi. The sequence continues at coordinate 7,181,712 of JAUMTR010000003.1, forward strand.
TGTGTTTGGTGTATAATGGGGACACTGCCTATATGTTTGTTATTTATTTATGTGGCGATGGAAGTGCTGTGTGTGATGAAAAGGAGACCCAGATAAAATGTTTGTGGTGTTTGGTGTTTCACATTATATTGTTATTTTTAGAATCACGGAGAACAAATAAGTTGTGCATTCTGTACACATATCTGTGCATTATTATTTTCCATATGCCCCTCATCATGTTCACACCCAGTGGTGAAGTAATTGTGCAGCAGAGTAGAAAAACGCTTTTAGTTGAACTCGCCGGGCTTCATAATGAGCAATAAGCACTGTTGGTGTGTTTGAATAAAAACTACACAGATATTGTTCATGACATAGGCATAAACCTACCCCCATAAAAAAAACTAAAGTAAAATTATTCACACAAGTTGTTGGTTAAAGTGTATGAATGTTAAAATAAGCAAAGATGCATAAATCTGTGATCGGTGTGCTCAGAGAATCCAGTGAATCTGAGGGCTTGTAATATTTAAAAATGCTAATTGCATGCAACAATTTACATATGGCAGTATTTAAAAACCAGTGTCCTTGCCTAAAGAGGGGTTTGTAGTAGACAAAGCAAGAGATTATGGGTAGACACCCACCCGTGTTTTGATCACAGCATCATTGGTCAAGTCAGATTTCTGTAAACAATAGGCTACTCAAGAGGCTTGATGGTGTATTTAGTCAAACATGTACGTTGCCTTGAAGTGCTGTGAATAAATGTAAATTATCATGCAGCTTTGAGGCTTATGCAATAATGTAATCCTGATTTTCTCTGCCCTTGGGATGAGAAAAATCTTAAACTTATAGGTTGTTTTGATGCTCAACCAAATTGTTCTGTAATTGTAAGTTTTTTCTGTAACAGTCCTGATGGATAGATTTTAAATATGTCCTTGGTCACAGCTACTTCTCGTTAACAGAGGTAAAGTTATGTTCTCAACCTGCATTGGTTTCTGTGAGTAATCGATTAGCATGACATGCTCAGCTGTGTCCTACAGGGAGGGGTTACAATGTTAGATTAAATGCTGGCCAGATCCTCATCAGGAAAAAAAAAAAAAATCAATGTTTGTTGTTAAGGGTGAATAGTGTCTGAGGGGGGTGGGGGGTGGAGGATTGTAGAATCACTTTACATGGCGGGTCCTGGGCTGTTTGGACTGTGGCGCCTGCTTGTATTGACTTGTGTAGGAAGCAGAGAGAGAGAGGAGGTCATATAGTCATCATAGTCATTCACTCCCAAGCCCATTCTCTCACTGTACACTGATTTTCAAAATCTGTTAAATTGTCATCTCAGCCTCATGTGAAATTCACATCCAGGTGTGTATAAACTTCTTCTGTACACTTAAAAAATAAAAAACAAACCAACTGTCACTGTCGTGTGTTTGTACTGCAAAGGAAAAGTAATTGAACCTAAACACAACTGCACAATTGACAGGCATCACATAACTAAACCTACTGCAATCTGCTCAGCATCTCAGACTTACCAAGAAACACCTCCGTGCTTCAGTTGGCCCGTTTTATATGACTAGATTTTCCAACGAGACAGTACCAGCACATTTACCAAGTAATTATCAGTTAAGTTCATAACAACTGCTGTATTGCCGTCTAAAACCTATTATGAAACATATTGAACACAACAATCCAAGACATTTAAGATAATAACAAAAGAGGAAAAACACCAAAAAGACGTGGATGCCCCCACTTAGACAAATTTAGACTCCATTTGTCTGTGATTGGGTCCTTTAGCCAGAAGTGTTGCTAGGTAAGAATCTTAATTAACAATTAATTGCAATCAATCATTTAGCTAAATAAATAGGTAAAGAAAATCACCCTAGATGTTTAGGATTAATTAACTGGCAATAAAGACGGCAGTGGATACTGACGAGATTGTTGTTAAAAGTAAAGCAAGTTCAGAATGTGAACCCATCGAACTAGTTGTTATTCTAGTTCAAGGGTAGGCAACCCTGGTCCTAGAGAGCCGCAGCCCTGCTTTTTTTCCAACATATCTGTGAAGGTTCTCAGTCATCCAGGTCATGGTTATCTCAAAAAGGTTTATCCAATAGCAACTGGACTTAGTAGACTTAGTAGACTTAGTAGACTGGACTTAGTTTTTTTCCAACCATCTCTGTTGTTCCTGCTGTTGATTACTGAATCAGATGTGTCCAGCCAATCAGAAAAGTTGAAGCGGTTGGAAAACGATTAGGGCTGTGGCTCTCTAGGACCTCTAGGGTTGGCAACCCCAGTTCTAGGAAGTGGCAGAAGGCATCAGGTTTATTGAAACGTTACTTTTTTAGGTTGTAGGCAAATGTAAATTTCAGCATTTGCAGACTAATGACTTTTTAGCAGTTAAGTTCACATTCTCATTGATTCAAAGACTTTCACAGTAGTATTTGTTAAATACGTAATTACAGTTCACTGGTACAAAACAACATGTTCTGCATGCAGTGTACAGCAGGACATCATGAAAGCAGCTGAATAAACATAGTCTGTTCTAGGGTAGCACATTGAAAATGTATGATATATGTCATGTTCTTAGTTTTAATAAACTTTAAACCAAATTCTTCTACAAAAATGACATATGTCTCAAAACGGTTGAGTTGCAGAAAATTACTGGGAGGTCCTTGCTACAGAGTTGGGTTCATGGTTGCTCCATTCTGACTGATGGTGGGAGGCCTGAGGCTTTGTTGGTTCTGTAGTGATCATGCGCAGACCTCACAAAGCTACTCAAAACCACACTGATGCAGTTTAGTCTAAAGGTTCAGGTTTTGAGATGGACAGAGTTGACCCGAGTTTGGGAGTGGTTTAGAAAGATGTCTTGGGCTATGACTCTTGCCTTAAAGTCTTATGACCAGCTACTTAATCCAGCCCTAGTATAACTCAAATAATTCATGATTTTTAAACGTAATGGCCTTTCTGTCACCCTGAAATCTATCAAACAAGTTTAGTTGAATAGGGTTTTTGCGCTTCTAGTGAAGCTACTAGGTTTCTATTGTATAAACCATGTGGTTGATATTTCACTGAAGACCATTATAATTTAAATATGGTAGTACCTAAGAGAATCATATGCAATGACAATAAATGTATATCTATCACCTATGTCCTTTTGTTTTACCTCCACTAACGCCTCTTGCACAGCAAATTGTAACAATAAATGTCTGCGTCTCTCCAGACCACATTCAGCGGACTGATATTTATGGTCCGTAAGGGTAGTCTCCTACAGTTGCTGTGTTTTGAAGACCAGTAGCTGCTCAGTACTGCCTGTCATAATATTATGTCATTTAAGCAAGTAGACAGAATTAGTTGGGAGGCAACTAATTAAATGTATTGCTTAAATATGTAGCCTACTGTATTGCCTAACTGTGAACAAAGCCATTCTTTAATCATCACTTTCAACATGTTTCAACTACTTTTTTTTTTACTTCTTCAAAAGTTTAGCCTAAACACTGGCATAAAAGCAAACAAGAAAGAGAACATCTGATTTCCCTTGAAAGTCCAAGCTACTTGTGTAAGGTAGCTTTCGTTTAATATTTATTTTTAGATATTTTTGTCCTGTCAACACTATATTTTAAAATAAAACAGTGGCTCACTAAGTGGTGCATAGTCTGCCTTTAAAAAAATGACAGCAAAAATATTTTATAATCAGAACTTGTACTTTGCTTTACACACCTCAACCATCTCAACTCTGCAACTGTCAAAAACATAAGGAGGGAATGACTTTGCTGTTTAGTTGGGGCATGTCTTGTGTTTCTGGGGCAACATGGAGATTATTACTCCAGCAAGAGCCCTGGGTGCTACTGTTGATGCCAGATAATTAGGAATAAACAAAGAAACCTCCATAAAAGGTGTGCTGCCAAGGCTCTCAGGCCATATCAAATGGCAGAAATGTGAAATAATAAGTCAAAATATTTCTGCTTAGTGGTTAAAAAATATACAGTGAAATTATTCAAGACCACTTTTCCTTTGTTTCATAATTTTGACATTAGCCTCCAGTTTCTGATGATTAGAATGATCAATGATCATCTAAAATGATTAGAGATCCTCAGGGCTGACATGTATCAGTTATCAAGCAATCAAATATAATTTAATATTTTCATTACACTCTAGGCATTGTAATGTTCAAGATGTAACACTATGCAAATTTCTTTCATAATTTCACCGGCAATTAAGGTCTCGCGGTATGCAACGAGTGTTTAAAGCTACCGGTCAACTGCTGAATCTGCTGTGAAGTGCTTGTTAACAGGTGATTTATGAGTCTGCCTTATTACTGTGAGATTTCATTGATTTGTGGAAATTGCCCACCCCTGGTTATTGTGTGAGATTCACAGTAGAAGTCGGGACGTTGGTCAAAACTGATTTACTTAATGTTTAATGAGTTTTGGCATAAATCTTGCAGTCACAAATGCATGGGGGAGCTCTGAGGTGAGCGGGTGATGCAGCAATAAATCCACACAAAAGGCAGAGAAAGAGTGAGGCCAAAACAATCTCCCTCCTCTCAGTACTTAGTGTGTACCCGTCAATTTCCCTCGTTAACTTCATGCCTTCTTTGTCCGAAAAAAACGTCTTTGAATTCCTCTTCATCGTAGCATTGGGGAACCTCCTGTTAAACCAAACGATAGGCGGGGAAGGACCTGCTGGGGTGTAGGATTGCTCATAGAGAAGCACCTGAGCGCTCGTCTGCAGGATTTGTTTGACTCGGGTAATTGAAAGTGTTTTAAACTATTATAGCAACTCGAGGGCTTGTTTAACTGTCGAGCTGCCAGTCAAGCGGGTGGGCCAAAAGCCCGAGCGCGTCAAAGCCTGTCAGTCAGTGGAAACGAGAAGTGTCGGCTTAATGGATTTCTCCATGCCGCTGTGTCTATGCACTCAGCAGAGCTAGGAGAGAGGGGGAGGAAAAAAAATAAAAATCAATGCATTGTCATGTGTGAGTGTGTGAGCCATCAAATGACTTGGAACTGTATTTGCCTTGTGTCGATGTTGAGATGCTATACTGGGAGTGAGCTGGATGTGTTTGTGTGTGTGTGTGTGTGTGTGTGTGTGTGCGTGTGTGTGCGCTCTGCCTGTATCTCTTACACCAGTCAATGTGTGCATGTATCTGTCTTTTGCAGTAGCCTAAGAGGAGCAGGCTTTCTGAGATAGACAGACATTCTCTGCTTGTCTCCAGGGGCTTTTGTTGTTATTTGAGGTGTAAGAGGGGTCACGTCACCCTCGATGTAAGTTTACTTTTCATCCCTTAGAGGTGAAAAAAAAATAAGTCTTTTGTCTGTATGTTAGTTTTGTAGTTTTCAGTAAATCATCACCACAGACAAACACTTCTTATGATTTCCTTCCCAAATGCAACAGCATTTTTTTGTCATTAAATATATTAAAAACAATTGAGAAAAAATTATAATAATGACTATAATTTGTTGTTCCAACCCTGAAAGCAGTAGGGCTATAGATACTTATGTTATGATGTGGTTATTTTTAAGGTTAGGTTTATTTTTAAGGTTAGGTTTATTAAATATCTTGATCAACGTGTTACAGTTTTTTTTTGTCACAATCAGAAATTACCACGCGGAGAACAGCTTTCAGTTTGGAAATAGCAGTTGTGTTATGAGGTAAGGTTTGCATCAAAATGTCACAGACTGCTGTAGCTTTAAGGACAGTGTTGATAGAGACCATTTCAGACACATCACTGAGTGATTGCACTCATTAGTAGTAGTGATATGTCCTACTAACCACAGAAATGTGAAATGGAAGCCAAAGGCAAACATAGATCTGATATTTAACCAGTGCGTCTTCGACTGTGCAATTCCCCAAACCTCCATCTCAGCTGGTGCATTCATGAAGAAGATGGAAAGTGGTTGGCTGATGGATGTCTTTCCAGTATAGCAAGGTCTGCCAGAAGATACAGACACAACACTACTAAAACATTCACACACAGACACCTTGCACGCCATGCCCCACCTTGTGAGCGCCTCCGAGATATATTTATTTTATCATTTCTAGTCTTAGTCACAGTGGAAGGCATGTCGTGGCACGTACTTTCGCTTCATCTCAGTACCACCTTGTGTGATTTATAGCCAGCAGATCTGGCTTCAGCACCATCATTTTTAACTGCCCCGTCTTTTATCTCCACAAAATGATTGTATTAACCACTGCCAAAGACTAACACAAGGCAGAAAGAGATGTCTGTGTTGAGCTAAACCAGACTTCCCCCTGAAAGGCATCAAATCATTTCACCATGTTGAGAATGAAAAGTGGTAATTACTTGTAATTGGGGCTTCAAATTTTACTCTCGCTCGTCCCTCTTTTGCTAAATTGGATGATTTCCTTTTTTTTCTTCTGGAGGAATGATAGATACCTCAGAACTTTTGAGGGGAAGCAAAATTGAAAACAGTTTTAGTTCCATTTGAAATGTATTAATGTTAATATTCTGCTCTTTCACACGTTGTCTCATTGTCTTGTGCTTCCATGAACGTTTGATATGTTTGAGTCATTTTTCTTTTACACGAATCTGTGTTATTTGTAGCTCTTTTTTGTTTGTGCGTGAACACCTGTTTCTGTTTGTCTGGAACCATCCCTGCAAAAAAAACTACTCTGTTTTCTCAAGCATCAAAACAGGAAAGGTAAAACGTGCTGTGTTCTCTGTGTGGTGGTTTTCAATGTTCACCCATGTGAAGTGCTCTGCAGAATATATTTGGCAAGGTCGGTTAAAAAAAGCTATTGGCTATTGTCCACTGTTTATATTTTATTTAATTTTCTTATTAATTAAATATTTAATTGATTCTCATTAAATTGTAAAATAAACTGTGAAAAACAAAGTGCAACTTGCAACAGCTGCCAACATTTTTAATGTTTTTTGCCCAACACACAAAATAAGCTTCAGAGATATTACAGTAACTACGAGCCTTCTCATTTAAGTGTGATATACCAGTTATGTGGCTTTGTATGCCTGGTGAATGACCTAAAGGCTTAAGATTCTCCAAATTGTTGCCCTTGTTCTGTTGGCTGACCAGGTCAAATGGATTAATCACCTGTTTTAGTTATAGATTATAGTCCCCTCTCTCTCTATCTGTTTTCTAACACTTCAAGAAACAGCTTAACAAGAGAAAACCCACAACTTCATAAAATGGGATTCAAACATGGTGTGTTTGTGGTAACATCTTGTTCCAGTAATTCCAGTTCTGTGTGAGCAATGCAGATGATGGCCAACAGATCATTTTCATTATAGTAAGTCAAACAACTTATTATAACACACAAACAGTTGCATGTGCATGAAATGTACATACATCTCATAATTACTGTGAAAGTAGTTGCATAAATAATCAAATGATTTAACAGAACTAGCTTCCTTCTCAAAGCCCAGAGCAGAAATCAAATATTTCTCGTCTTGTGTAAAAAAAAGAAAATCAGTAAAACGGGGGAAGGATTGAGAATGGAAATAAGAACTAGAAGAAGGAAAGAAAGGGACACGAACATTGACTGTGTTAGATGAGCATTTCTTCTTTCTCTTATTGAAACTATATTTATTCACGCAGGAAGTTGCTGTTACTATTTGTCTCACTGTTTTGCACATTTTTTTCTTTTTTTTTTAACTTAACACACATGCAGACCGTATTTCTGAACAACTGACCTTGTGTAGAGCTGAATAGAGGCAGAGACAGTCTTCCTGGTGTGAAACTAATTTTAAACAACAGTGGTTTTACACCGAGTCATTCAACGTGGCCTTGTCTATGAAATGAAGGTCCATTGAAAAAAAACATTCTTCAATTATTACTGTGGCAGACGATTTCATGATCCATTTTTAGGGTCACCAGCTGAGAGACTCAACTTTGTGAAAGTTGTCTCTCTAATGTCGCCTTTAGATGCTCGAATTCAAATTTTAAAGGCATTTTCAGAAAAAGGAAATCCTCATTGAAAGAAATGGGAATAGCTCTTTATGTTTGATACACAGTGTTGCTGTGTGTGTGAGTGTGTGTGTATCATCTCCCACAACATATGTTCAGTCTCACTTTTTCCTCACACTGTATGACTGTGTTAATGTGAAGGTAAAGAGTCCACTGTGTGCTGCCAGCATGCAGACATCAAAAAGGGCTATTTGGCAGAAGCTGGGGGGCTGAGCACATAGGATTTCTGCAGGAATAACACAGGGTGCGATGTTATTTTTACAAGACTGATTTAGGACTATTACAGAGAAACTCTGTGCATGTCAGTGCTAAACACCATGATGCACGCTCATATGTTACACATGCATCCCTTCCATACAGTATGTACTTGACTGGTGCACAATCATAGCAATAACTTGGAAAAAGTTAAAAATAACGTGTTATTTGCTTAGATTTTTAGCATGGAGGACATACTTTTGCACACACACACACACACACACACGCACTCTTACACATGACTTGGAGGGGGATAGATAGGCCTATGTATACTCAGAAGAAAGGGGTGTGAGGTTGTCCAACAGTGAGTAAATCACATGTGACAGAACCCAAACTCAGCCGAGGTGTGTCTCTCGACATGGTGTGATGGGGCGCACACTAATGCATTACTGTTCACTAGGACTTGGTTTATGTGGACGTCCATATGTGTATATACTGTGTGGGTGTGTGTGTGTGTGTGTGTGTGGTGTGTGTGTATGCATCTGAGCCCTCTTTACTGCAATGTTGGAAGCAGCCAATCATTTCTTCCAGTCTAATTAGCACACATGTAAATTCAGGGTAACCGTGGAGCTCATGCAGGGACAACCAACTGCGACAGGGCAACTGTTCACTGTGAAGGGGGGGTCACTGTGTGTGTATGTGTGTGGTTCAGTGAGTTGATATAAGATAATACAAATGCAAGACGAGAGTCCGCTGCTATTCACCAATGACAGCCAGTCTGTGTTGTCACAAGTGCTTGTGTTGGACCCCAGCACTGCCACTAACTATTTAACTGTCCACCGCTGACCCTGTTCAAGGCATTGCCGTCCCCACCAGCAACTACCAAGCACATTCTGTCCTCAGTTGTGTGTGTCAGACACAAATTAACATTTGGAGGAAAAGAAGGAGCATACGTTAAAAGTTCAATGAAATTACGTCACAATCTCCAAAAACAAATGTTGTGCATCATGTGATTAGGCTGCAAATATAAAGACTTTATAGACTTTTAAGATTTTAATTGCTTAAATTTCTACTTTATCACACAGGAGTTGGTATGGCCACGTATCACCTGATGTAATAAGACATTGTTTCCTCACCGGCATCTGGGGGGAGGGGCAGGAAAGCATAGATCAGAGGGGATAACGACAGGAAGAGTAAACACATGAATAAATAACAGCAAAAGGCAAACAGAGCTCAGCCATCAGTCCGATTTGGCCGAGCCTTGTTGCTCGCTTGTTCACTCACAGCTGGGAAATTCACGGTATCTTGGTTTGGTCAAGGAGGGGGGGGGTGTCTCTGAAATGTTGGGCTCACCTCAGTGGCGACTGCAGCCAAATGCATGTGGCAGATGTCAGCATTCAGATTAGTTTTCTCCCTATAGTGTTGGACTGCTCAAAGGAGGGGGCTACAGTGAGCATGTGTGTGTGTGTGTGCGCGCATTATCTCTTTGTATGTATACTGGGTATAAAAGAGGTCAAATATGATAAGACTATACCTAGAATAAGCCAAATGCAACTACATTTTTCTTGTTACTTATCAGTTTGGTGATACCGTGTGAGTAAGGTGTAAGTTGAATTGCCTTAAATGGAATAAAACTGAAATGTTATTGTAACTGTACGTGCTGAAAGGAAGTGACAATTTTTAAAGTTTAAAAAGAGAGAAACTTGTAGAAATTTGATCTTTTTGAGCTGGAAATGTCAGTTGACTCCCAACCATTGAAATGAAATGAACTTTTGTGAAACTGGTGAAATCTGTCGAAATGTCAGCTGAAGATTTATATAGTGTAAAAATATAGAGTAAAAAACTATTTATAAAAATATATATATTTTTTTGGTTTATTTTTAATGCACTATATTTTATTTTTCCTATACATATATAGGAAAAGGTAAGATAATCGATTGTTGCAGCTTTAAAATGAAGGATATTTTAGCCTCATCATAGTTAGTCTATCAATTAACCTTCACAGGTGATTAATAAAACTGTGCACTGTATATAAATAAAAAGAAAGTCTGCCCTCTTTGAAAGACTTGTGTTGTAATGAAAAAGAGGAGGGACAGATTACTAGAGCAGCGCAGCAACACATTCAAACCTACAGATCTTGATTCTTACATTAGAGTACACAGAATGTTCTTGTTATCAACATTTGCTCACAATCTAGCTGAAACTTTTCCAGGATCTACACAACAGTTGAAGCTCTTGCGTGGAACTCCCAGAGGAGAGCTACGGGGATATGTTTCTCTGGGCCTATCTGTGCACAGCAGCAGTAATAAATACACATTTTATATGTAAGTGTGTGCATCTGCTTGTGTGTCTGCATGACTGACTCAAAACCGACCCTTTGAAGTGAAGTAACGATGAGGGGAAGTTAATTACGTCCCATTATGCAGGCTGGGCGCGACCATGCACCAGTTAAGGCCATGTTTTTCCCTTTAATTAACTAGAAAGCCAAGCGCTCGCCTGTCAGGGAGCCGCTAAAAGAGCATTTCAGAGGAAGAAAGCCTCGGGGCGCTGATGAGAGGGCACTAGGACTGGCCACATGTTAATGGCGAGGTGTTAGCATCTTAAACTGCGTTATCACTCGCCACTCTTAGTAGTCTTGGGAAATGTGCAAAGGGAAATCTCTAGGATGGTCTCAGGGGGAAAGCTAGCAAAGCTCCTTGACTTTGAGGGTTGATGCCGCTGCATTACAAAGTGTTCAGGACTCGGGGAAGTTAAGGAACTTTATTAACTGCTTAAAAAAGCACCAAAACTGCCTGAGCAGTAAGTTGTTAATTAGAAAGTCCCTTGCATGGCTGGTGGATATGTAGCCAAGCTGGAGAACTTTGGAACCTTGAAACAGAGAAGTTTCTGAAGTGCAACGCCCAGGTTAAAACTGTGCCATCAAAGCTGCAGATAAACACGTTCACAGATGAAGGAAGTAAACACAAGTTTTAGCCAACAGTGTATTTACTCGTGTAAATATAACACAAAACCTAGAGAAGGAAAAAAATTTCAAATATTCCAACTCGTCTTCAAAAACAACATATGCGTAAACAAATCATTCACATCCTGAGCTCACATGTACGTCTTAGACACATTGTACAAAATGGTCAGATCCAAACTTTTGGAGTGAAAATCTAATCGTAATTCAAATAATGTGGCTTTAGGAAGATGCAGTACAAATATACGGCGACACTTTTATAACACAAATCAAAATTATTTTCTTAGTAACTTATATTTAATAGCTTTTTATGCTAGATGAACTAGTGCAGTGTGCTTCGCTTACTCTGCTTTATTACAGTAAGTAAAGACACGAAGGTGCTTTGTCTTTTCCAGCCTAATAGCAGTACGGGTTTTTTTTCAAACATAAGACTAATGCATTAAGAAACAAACTAACTAGTCATTCAGTTATTGCCCAGGATGTTTAAAATTGATTTGTCTAGTTTTCCCAACAGGTCAAAATCCAAATATAGATGCCTGAAAAAGAAGAAATCAAACCAGGGCTTGAAAAATAACTGATTAATAATTAATTTTGTTTGGAGTAAACTCAGTGTTCACATGATGGTTTCTATCACTGTTTTTGAACATTTGGGCCTCATAATGCCGCTGCTCACTGAGGCAATGACTTGATTGTTCTCACACAGATAACTAAAACCAGCAGTGTAGTGGTGTTTAATTGCTGAGTGTCTGTTATTTCAGTCTGTGCTTAGAAGCGTGTTTCTAAGGTGAACAATTAGATAGAAGGCGACAGCATGAAAAATGATGATTACTGTTATACAAACGGCACATCTATCAAATTGAGATGATAACAGGAAGAACCCCTTTTCTGCCACTGCTGTTATTTTGATCATTTCCCCTCTGTGGTCATTTTCTGTCTTGCAGGGCTGCAATGTTGTCTGTTGCATTTCTCTGACTGCTTATATGTGTTGATTTATTGATATATAAAGGGGAACATTGCAGGTGAAATTGCAATTTAGTACAATTATTCATTTATTTTTTTAGTAATGACTAACCAATTGGAAAGGTTGTGTAGGGGTCAGTCAAAACACTGGTTAATATTCTCAGTAGTTTATCAGTAAAGAATTCATCTTGTTTTAGATGCCGTAGTGAAAAGAAAGCTGACCTATTACTACTCACGAGTATTACTGCTCACTACTAAAGTATGCATACACCAACCCTGGTACACTGATGGATACGTGATTTCAAAAGCCTCCATGCGACTAGGTTAATTAACATGGACCACACATGCAAGTGTTGCCAGTATATAATACTGAGCGCTACCAAAGGGTGGTGCTAACCACAAACCGAATAAATGTTACACGCACGCGTGCTCACTATTGCCTCGAATTTCTTCAGTTAACATATATCTTCACAATAATATAGATTCATTTTTCCCATTTATGCATGATATGTGAATTGTCTGATATTTTTTTTATGTATGATTTAGCTGCAGATTTAGCTCATACCTCCATACACATTCACACACATTCCTTTTCTCTCTCTCTCCACATGTATTGACTGGTCTGGGGGTCAATGACTGTGCAGATGACAACTGAGTTGTTATTAATGGCCACACGTTCAGATATCTCCGTATCTGTGCTGGGAAAATGCTCTGTAGCCTGCCCACTCCTTCCCCCACACTGGGCTCCAGCTGTCTGGCTCCACTGTGTAAAAAGATCCAGCATTGTCTCTCTTCTTTACTCTCACAACATCTTAAAACCAAGAAGAAGCAGGGGAAATCAATATTAAAAATGCTCCTGCAAGTTTCCTACTAGTTGATAAATGTTCCAGGAAGTCATTACAATACAACACATTCTGTTTTTCTCCCCAGTGAGCAGAGGGAAACTGCATTTCAGGAGAATCATACAATTCCACGTTACATGTAGAGTTATTTTCAGTAATGACCGTTTTACATGCATTGACAGTTCAGATGTGTTAACAGCAAGAAACCCAATACATTAATTGAGAAAAAGCTAATAATGGCAGCATTTGAGTGTGTGTCGTGGATTGAAGAGGAAGAGTGTTAGAGTACAGAAGGAGGAGGGTCTGCTGCTTCACGCACTGTCCACTTATTGGAGATCTGTCATCTGTGGCGAAACTCCAGCCAGCCATTTTATTTTCCCACTACTCACTGCATAGCTCTCTTCTTCTCTCTTATCTAATGGCACCAACTCCTCACCTGCTCATCTGTAACCATTCCTTTCTGACTTCTCTATCGGCGTGTGACTGTTGGGACGTCTACAGCTCTGTCTCCGCCCTAACTGCTGCTTTTACTTTCTGAAGCCTCAGAAATCATGGGGCTTATCGCAGTGTCTTCTTCTACCTTTTAAGTTTGCTTCTTGTTCAGTGCCTTGGTTTGTATTGTGACTTGAATTGATTTTTATTGTTTGTGTTGATTCAATGAAATAGACGATCTATCTTTAGGACTTAATTGATTTGTATGACATAGGATACTTGTCCTAAAGGTAAAACATTTGTGCATAAAGTATCTGAATAACGTTATAGAGGTGGGGATAGGTGGGGATTGTGCAAGCTGTTCCATTGAGGTGCTTCTGTGTATGTGACAGTAGGTGCTTCTGTGCATGTCACATTTTACCAAGAACATGACTATGCTGCAAGGCACAATGGCAAAGATGTGCAGCCGTCGATTGGTATGAAACTTAAGCAGTCACACATGATAGTCTAGATAAATCTTTTTGTTCCCCTGAGTTGATCTCGTTCCCTTGTGCTTACTGGAATAGGCATATTAAATATAAACTGACTCTTTCACATGGTCATTCTCTGACAGATTCTCATACCTACAACTGTGCAGAAAAATGTACTTGTGCTCACGCTGACTACAGCATGATATCTCTCAGTGAATCTGTGGCACAGCTTACTTGTTCCAAAACAACCTAGAAAAACACAAACATGATGTCTTATATGGGACAAACTGAGGGAGTCGCTCCAGCAGGATGAAATGAGGCACACATGCACGAGGATAATCTAAGCATACAGTCTGGTCATGTTTTATCAATTATGTGTCCCAAACCTCAAACTCGGAAAAAAAAAAGCACTTCAGCTGTTGAATCTGTAAAATACAAATTTGCTTTTAAGTTATCTCCAGTTACAACACGAGATGGAAAGACTTTACACCAACCAACCGATGACATAGGAATAACTAGGGGAAGTTTTAACTGCAGCTTTGCCACCCTCCTTTTTGTCCCCTGTTTCTCTTCTCTACCATGTCCTCACACCTCTGGACTCCTTATGTTGTTCTTTCCTTCCTACATCTCATTTCTATTTGCCTACACTCTTTCAGTCCTCTCAATCCCTGTCCTCCATCCCCCTCACTGCTCGCTTCCCTCACCCCTCTCCGTCTGTCTCTCTCTCCGGGATGGGTTCCGGCTGTTGAGCTGGTGGGGCTGGTGGCCGGTGTGACGGCTCTGCTGTCTGGTGTCGCGTGTGATCAGGGCGGACGTCGCGCAGCGAGGACGATCGGAGCTGAGCGCCTCCGCCTCACCACGGGTCACCTTTCACGGGCAATTAGTGTCGGAGCAGAGGCACGCTCGCCGCTTGTCGGCCCCGCTTATTGTGAAGATCAGCGGCAATCAGTCTCCACACTCCACTCTGCACTCTCTCCCTTGCTCCTTTCACATCTCTGCTTCCAACCCTCACTCTTCCTTCCCCCTGTCTTTCTTTGTTGCCTCTCTATCTCTCTAAGTTTTCCCCTGATGTGCTTTTGCAGCTCTTTGGTAAATGGCTGCTGCCGGGCAATATGTTATCTGACTGTTCAGCTCTCTTTATTGCACCCTCATTGCCACATCTGTTGTGCTAAAATCATATAATGCCATGAAGACACACCACAACCCAATGCTCATCTACATCCTCTGCATATTATTGGTTTTGTATAAATTTTCCTCTATAGCTTCCTATTTTTTCCTTTCAAGAACCTCTTTTTAACTCTTTGTCTTAATCTGTAGTCAAAGTTTTCTATTGTTTATCTCACCAGTATTTCTGTGTCCATTCAATGTGGTCGGAACCACAATATTTAAGTCATTAACTCAGTTTTCACATGATGCAGTAGCATATTTGTGTTGGTATTTTTTAGTTTGTTGATCAATATGACTTAAACTTAAATGTTAGTGTTCTTTTATGCTAACATGAAGCACATTCAAAATGCATTGTCAGTGACTCAAATATGCTTTCAGAGTTTTCACATTTTCAAAAAAAGATCATGCGTGTCACTGTGTAATCACATGCATTGTGTGAGTGTGTAAGTCTGCATGGGTACGTGTACATTGCCTGCAGTTCATTGTGCAAGTAAAGTGGAAATCTTGGATGACACTGCGTGGTGCTGTTTTGTCGAGGCCAGCAGAGAATTTTTATCTGAGACTGACCTTTTCATCTTCATGTGAGCATATTTATTTAAAGGGTGAGTTTTTCTGGTATGCAACAAAAAAAATCTGTTTTTAAAGCCAAACATTTATAAAAAATCTTGAAATCTTTTCTATTAAATGTAGAAATGGTTACAACACAGTTTGTACATATAGGTCAGTATTTTGCACCTAGGCTTCGACAATGACCCACCTATCTCCTCTACAGTGTGACTTGACCAGATGTTATGAAAGGGTTTTTTCAGCACCATAGACAGACAAGGAAGTTAACTTTTATCAGAAACTTGTTGCAGCTGCCACAAAGGCAGCTTGCGGGAGGAATGACTTGTACTAGAGGAATCACTAGAATTTCACAAGACCTCCTCCGACTACATACCGGTGACATTGGTCGATTATAAATAGTGGAAAAACTTGTTTGATGAACATTATAATGGTTAGGGGCTCCAGGATCCCAAAATAGCAAGGACAGGGATTGAGATACGCACTGGCAGAAAATGGACTTCCTCAAGAGAGGTGGCAGAGTTTCAGTAGAATAGGCTATATTCTAAGCTGCAATATCAACAAAGCTAGAGGGAAGGAGAGGCATCACCTCAGCAGGAGGTCCGTGCCGGTGTGGAAGAAAGATCTCCTGGTCAGACTTTTGGCTCTCTGATGCGCAGTGCATCAATTTTTTTGTCCAATCTGTGTATGACACCTTACCAAGCCCCATAAACCTCCACAATTGGGGAAAAGCTGACTCTCCTTCTTGCCCCCTGTGTGGCAAAAGAGAGACCTTGCAGTACCTTCTCAGCAAGTGGCTCATTGGCCCTGGCCGACAGCTGCCACTGCTTGCACCAGCAGCTGGCGAGTTTGTTTGCAGTTCTATTAGCTTCAACAGATTCGAGCCATGGAAGACCTCAGTCTCCTTCCTCAGAGCTGAGCAGAAGCCTTCAGTACCACAGAGCAGACCAAACCTGGCTATTGACTCAAAACCTCAGAGGACCCCAGGGTCCTACACGTGTATGTGCGTGTTAAAATTGAACTAAAATATGATTTTATTGTGTCAGCAGTTTCTCAGCCTTGCACGTTAAATGCCCACAACCCAACCACCTCTTTGCAACTCACTTTCCATTAACACCTAATTCATTAAAAAAACTCATTTAATCACAACACAGGAGACAGGTTCTATTGTAGCAAATTCAAATTTATATTTTATAATTTTCCAGAAACTGCTGAGAAACATGCACACATAAAGTAAAGTTGTATTTCTCTATCAGTGATCAAAGGCTCTATGAGGGCATCTTTTACAGTGTCTGTGTAGTAAACAGCCGTGAATTTATTTTAGTTTGTTTTGATGAATGTCTGTGTACTGTAAGTTGCAAAGTAGGTGACATAAAAGCTGTTTTTTTTCTACACAGAAGCTATGGGAAAAATGTTACCAAGAAACCGATAAGTCTCAGAGGATGCTGTGAGAGTATGATATGTACAGATGTGTGGAGATAGAGGAAATGGCAGCACTGCTTCCTAATATACAGTATGTTGTGTCCCCTATACATACATTATCCAGTAAATTTACTATGGTTGTGCTGTAACATTTCATATTGAAACGCCCACTTTCCCATATTCAGTTATAAACATAGAAGAGGAAAAATCAAGGAAAAAGGGCACGTTCATTTGCATATGGGGGCTTCATTAGATAAAGCTAAGGACAGTGAAAAGAGCGTCTTCAGCCCCAGTGATGAATAGCTGCTACATCACAAAGTCGCCTCAAAGTAGTCTCCTCATAACCCTCATTTGCATCCGTTCCTATTTTTTTTATATTTATTTATTAACTCACTTAATGGTGGACACTTACCATTATTCTTGTACTCTTGAAGAACCTCTACTAGTTCTGCAATTTAAATGGGCTCCTTTTGATGGCTTTGGAGAAGCTGTGATTTAAAAAAAGAAAAAAGGCAGTCAGTTGTGATGGGAATGACGATCAGGAACTAGAATGTCTGGAATACTGTAAGTATTAATTACATGATGTTAAAATGAAGAGCCAGTGTTGCATAAATTATACATTTAGATTTTATCTCAAGAGACACTATCTCTGAGAATTTTTATGCCTAGAAGAGACTCTGAAATTATCTCTGATAATGTCAGGTTTACTGAATAATATTGTAAAGTTGCCTCACAAACCGAAATGTTGGGACTTTTTCTAAAATCCCATAAAATTTTTTATCTGTTACTTGTTTGAACCTCAGACATTGGGACCGAGGCATGTTTATCAATGTTGCATCACATTTTCTTTTGTTTTGAGAAAAGAAAATATACCAATAAAACAATATACCAATTATTTGTGCCTAAACCATTTTCTGATGCTGGCTTCACAGATCAGACTACAGATGGTAGACATGGTGGTACTTCATGAAATGCCACCTGTATACTTGAGGATCACACACCAGTGGTTCTGGACTTTGTTTTTACAGTGTAGTATGTCTTCTTACATGCAATTACCTTTGAACATCAAGCATTAACGAGAAAACACCCTTGAGTTTCTAATTTAGTTGTTTGGCTAAATAAAGGCCACCCAACACTGAAAGCGGCGCAGCGCAGCACGTCACTTGACAAATCAGGAGTAGGTGTAATATTTCCACTCAACAGAGGGGTGAAACCATGTATTTATATGCTTTTTAGTACATTTTCCTCATTTTTAGTGTTTCTTAATCCCTAACATTACATATTTCTACAGAGTGCTCATCCCATGTGAAATGAGAGGAAGCTTCAGATTGTTCTTTGTCAAGCGTGCACACACCAATGTATATTAATATTCTGTATATTAATCTTCATCTCATTCACTTTATTTTACGTTCTCACACCCGATACAAAGTGAATTTATAGTCAGTTATTGTATGAAATTATAGTTTTACTCATTCCAGCTAAATCCAAGTTGTTTCAAAACAATAAGTCACTGAAGTTTAGTTTGTAGCTTCCAGCTGAGTCTAGAATAATTTCGTTTGTCCTCATGTGCTGCGTGAGGGATGTCCTCATATATGGCGTACATTTCTTATTGTGTGGCAGAAACACAGGTTAAAACATACATGTCAGAAAAGTGAAATTATAGCTGGGTAATTATACTTTAGTATAGTATGGATAAACCTAATCAAACCTGATTGCACGTTATTCCATCTGTAGTAATCAGAGGAAGCCTCAATTATCACCTTGCAACCCAACCTCTTACTCTAAAGTATTTGCCATATAAAGAAAACCAGTAAAGAGTTTAGCTTGATCGTAAAGGTGAAAAATATCAAAGTCTACTTTTCTAGCAGGTGATCAGTGCAGAAGTCAAATTCCACAGGAATTTAAAGTTCACACATTTGGGATTTTAGATCTATTTTTTGTTTAAAAAATGTATCCACTCTTTAAGAAAAAGTAAACAGTAAACATGCTAAATAAATCATATTTTTCTTTTTCTATGCCTCGATGCTCTTTTCTCTTCTCGTTTTTATTTTTATTTTTTTTTATAAACGGACCCATGGGCGGTTGTGTCTCCCAGGCCTCATGCCATGCTGTCTTTTGAACGCAAACCTGTGCGGATGGGTCTTGAACGGCTGTTTCATCTAGTCATCCCGGGCCTGACGAGATTTGACTGGTCCAGTCCCAAGTGAGTCCTGCATCTCAGCGGCTAGCCATCACACTCCATAAACAAACCAACCCCAAACAACGTCAGATGTTGGCTTGCATTTCAATGATTGTTGTTCGAGGAGGCGGGTAGCTATGGGGGGGGGGGTAAAATAAATAAATAAAATCAAAAAATCACGAACTGAAACTGAACAATCTCAAGAGGTTTGTTTCCTTCTTTTTAAAAACCTTATTACTCATGAGTTCAAGTTGAATTTGCTGACACGCTGATGCAGTATCATTCTTCAGTTTTGCTCTTATTGTTATTGATGTTTTAGCAAGTTTTTTGTTCCAAGATTCAGTAACTTTTTTACAAAGGGAATCTGTTTCCTGCAAAGTTCTTATTACACGTTAAATATTACTACTATTGCTAATAATAAAAGGAGATATACTTAGATACAAAGATAAAGACATATCGCTTCATTAAGCTCATGTCGTGGACATGCTGGCCCTTTGTGGTGCCAGTTTAGATTCAGGTTGTTTCTGTAGTAAATTAAAAATGATTTCATCAAGGTGAACTAGAAAGTTGTAAAATTTGCGTACTTACATCAAAGCTACAACATGCAACTTAAGATTGTGGCAGCACGGTACTTAAAATAAATGGTCCTCCCAGCCTTTGCAGTTCCACAATAAAAAAGAATGCTACGAAGCTCACACCATTTGTTTAACACCGTTAACATAATTGCATTATGACTTTTTCACCAGATTTTGCAGCTCTAGCTCTTTTTCTTCCACAGAAAACATGGAAGGAAACATACAGGCATGACATTGCTGTTACATAGTACGTATCCTAGACCTATAACCACAACACTCATTTGTTTTGCTACCTTAAATGAGCCTGTATTTTCCCATAATAATCAATGCCAGATCATCTCTGGATATTGTGCACATTCTCATAACAAAAGCAAAAACTCTAAGCTAAGCCAGCCTTTAGGACTGCAGTGCTCTAAATATTAACTACTGGTCTTTTTAAAGCAGAGAAAAAAAGAACTTCCCAAGTGCTCGCAGGCAGGACTTTAATTCCTATTCCCAGGCGCTGATTTATTTGATTTTTGAGGAAGTTTTGCTAAGCGGGCTAATGAGAAGCACAGTGGTGTTGAATAATTTAGTAGGGAGATGGAGCACATACAGTAAGAATGTCTAAAGACAAATTTTCTTTTTATTCTCTAATTGGTGAAAGAAAGAAGGAAGTAGTTTTACAATACAAAATGACAATAAAAAAAAGCGTTGCTTACTCAGCTTGTGTTATATCTTTCACAACCACAACAAGAGCAACATCACCACCAGACCATGAAATGTTGATTACTTGATGTACCAGTGTCAGGCGTCTGGGCAGCAGCACAAATTAGAGCACGGATAACCTGCAAAGGTAGAGGCCTATCACAGTCTGTCCATAGGAGACACGCATGTCTTGGGTCAGTTATTGTTATGTAATATTTAAAATCATCAAAGCTGTCTTTGCTATTGTGTGTGACCTGTCAGGTGTTTCAACAACAATTTCACACAGGGGATTAAAAAAGTCTGTAATTATTATTATATAACTGGGTAGTCGAGTGTGGTAGCATGTAGTTAACGCAGTGTGTTTTAAGTTAAAATATAATTTTTCCCTGATTTTTGTTGCTATTCGTGGACTGTTGCTGTGCACGTGTATTCTCAGTCCCCTATCTCTCCACCCCACAGTGTGTCATTGCTAAGAAGTAGGCAAATAGAACATTTGAAACTAAAACTCGAACTAAAGTTGCTACATCTGTATAAATGCACACAAACCACTTTTATGTGAAACACATTTAGCATACACTGGAACAGAATAGGTTCAGTTGAACTTTCACTTGTTTTGTGCTCGTGTTGTGGTGGAGATGTAATACACTCATGTCCCTGTCTAATATCACAAAGAAGCAGTTATTTAGCATTGCAGGAATATGTCTTCCGATCACTAACTAAAATGTTGTTAGTTGGACCCAGAAACTTCTACTTACTGTAGCGTGAATGTAAATAGGTCAGAGTTCCAAAACTTTGGGCCCAACCCAAACCCAATGTGAAAAAATGACAGACCTGACTTGATGAGGATCCAAGCAATGACAGCCTGAATAGATTCTGCCCTGAGTAGATAAGCTAGTGACAACCAGCAGCACAAATCAGAATCAGAATCAGAATCAGCTTTATTCGCCCAGTATGTTGCACATAAAAGGAATTTTATTTGGTCTTTTGTAGCCACTCTCGGACGGTACAGAAAAACAATACAGAAAATCCAGTCAACGTCAATACAGAAAAACAATACAGTAATTAAAGACAAATTAGAGACAAAAATACAACGCTCTTTGTAACAAGACAGAGAGACAAGAGACAGGACAGTGTGTGTGTGTGTGTGTGTGTGTGTGTGTGTGTGTGTGTGCAGTGTGCTGAGTTTAGTGAGCTGTTGTGTTGGTTGGTTTAAAATCAGAAAGAAACGCCTCTATTTCTTTTTCTTGCTCCTTACTTTCACATCGCTTTCTCTTACAGTGATGCTAACAAATCCGTCATCAGCAGATGACAAAGTGCATTTTCGTGTTCATTTGGATTTCTAGAGTTTAAGGTTTAGTTAGGTAGCTGTCACGTATAATTTGTTTGTTCGTTGCAGTAACTGAATGTTGAGTTATTTATACAAATGCATTTGCTGTTCATAAGAAGTGCGCTACACTACCCGCACTCTGGACCAAAGCTTCAGATATTTGTCAAACAGGACTGGAGCTCTGGAACCCAAAAAACATTGGTGACAATCTTCAGCAAACATTGGGAATGTCCTCCTGGATGTGTTCTGATGATCAGTCATCCTTTTAAAGGATGACTGATCATCAGAACACTATTTTTGCAATGATGGTAACATAGCACTCAACAACACTCTTGACTCGTTGTGTACTTTGTATATCCATTGGAGATTGGGCCATACCATACAGTAAAAAAAAATGTGCTAATGCTAATGCACAGTTGTAATAATTGTATTTCCTGCATGATTAGGAGGTAAAAAGTGGTAGTATTCTTTGAATTCTGCCAGTAAATGGCTAAAAGCTTAAAAGGGAAAATAAACGTTTAAATTGGTAAGGTAGGTAAATATGATGCATACATTCAGAACAAACTCAGATGCTCTGTTCACTAGTAGGTAGTAGTGTAGGTACAAGTGTTTTTCTCAAATCAGGTTTTGATTGTAAGTGGATTTGCTGTTCTTGTAAATATGAACTTTGACCCCTTACAAGTGTAGCAGAAGAAGGCTCATGTTTATTCAGCATGTGTAACAGCCCCTGGGACAAATCACACTCAAGAGTGACTGTCGCCCCTGGAGACTAAGAGAACCACCTAAGGGCGTGGAGCTAAATATGGAAATTGCAAGACATGCTCCAATATGCATATTCACTAATGTGCAGTTCCTCTAAATAAAAACAGCTCCTTGTTCACATAATCTACCCCTCCATCTGTCTTCTACAAATCCCACAATATGAAAATTTAAAGCTACCATTATCTGAGGAATGCTTCATTAATATATAAATACCCACGTCATGTCTTTGTTTAATTCAACCTTTTTCTGTTTTGTTTGTATGTTCGTAGAGTGACGGAGGGCTTTGTCTGTGTTGTGAGCATGCCTACCACAATGCTCTGTTTGCTCAGGTCTGCTTAACTGCAGCTGAAGTTGTCACTGTTAATGCGGGTTTGTATTCAATCATCCTGTCAGCTTCTGAGAGGTGTATGAGTGACAGATTTAAGAGACAGCCGAACTGGGGGCTAAACTCAAGGAGAGCAATTTCTTTCCTGTGAATGTAAGATCTCCGACAGACGGGTGTTAGCTGCCGAAAGTTAGACAACACCGTCTGGTCCAGTAAACGCACTGACAGTGATCAACAAAGAATTGTTGTCTCCTCTTTTTTTTTTCTTTTTTTAAATTGTCTTCCTGTGGTCTCAAAGATCAACTGCTCACTTTTTTTTTCTACCATTCGTCAAATGTTCACTGTCTTTTCTCTGTGTAAAGCTGTTGAAGTAAATGAGATTTCCCAAAGAGCTGTGTTCGCAGAGAAGCACTCAAAGTGATATTGACATGTTGTCAAGCTGGTGCCTCTCTCGGAGGACGTCTTGGGTTGTTGACGGGCCTGAGCTGCGATCATGATTTGTTCCCCTTCTGCTGTTGAGTAATTTCAGCTTGTCTCTCAGAAATGATTTGTTGTTCCTATTTTTAGTCCAAACCCCAGTTTTCCTCAGTCACGTCAGTCAGACATTGTCTAGAAAACACCTGCTGTGAAGTTCCTTGGAGATCACCTGCCTAAAATCTGGCCAGTTGAGGCTTTCGTGATTGATCTGGAAATGATGATCATGACAGGGGATTAAGAGGGGAGGCAAGGTGAGATGAGTCTTGGTATTTGGAAATTTGACTAAAAGACTGGTGAAAGACTTCATGCTGTTGAGTGATCTTTAAGTACAACCCTTGTCTTTATGTTGTAGATGTTGAGACTATCTTCTACGGGTCTGTTCCAGAGAATACTGAAGCATAGCAAAGAAAGACTTTAAGAAGCGCAACCTCAGAAATTACATTATCAGTCACAGTGCAGGCAGTTGTTCCTTGCAGAAGGAATGCTTAGTTTTTCAATTTACCTGTGTTGTCCTGGTTTGGAGCCAGTATAGTGCAACACAAGTCTATTGTCTTTTAAATCTTTGTTTTGTGTAAAAACACAATAAAAGTCTTCTGATTGTAGTGAAACTTAATATAAGGCAAATACATAAGTGCACACGTATAGAAAAGCTGAAGCTTTGGCAGTATACTGTTCAGGTGTGTTAACAAGAAGAATGACAAGAAGAACATGAGTATGCTACACATCAGTTTGGAAATGGTCAGAAAATTAGAATTTGAGTTCAGTGATTCACAGTGAAATAGATAATTCACAAGTGAAAACACAGTTGTCAATCTTCTGCCCGGTCATGTTTTTTGCCTCTGTCTTACATGTTGGAATTACTTATGCTAATAATGTTTTCATTAATAATAAAAACAATGTTCATAATGCAGCGTGGCAGAAACTATTTAAGCGAGCTTTACCTGCTTTACATGCATGTAATGAAGCCCCTGGTTCGAGGAAGGTCATTGAATGAAGCTGTAGCAGATGAAGGACTCTAACATGATAACACAGAAGGATTTTTTCCTTCCTGTTGTCTGGAGATACTTTGGTTTTATATTACTGACCATCTTCAACATTAGCCGCAAACATCTTTTGGAAAACTAGAAATATATGAAACTAAAATTGGCACATCCTCAGGTAAAACTGAAAAAGCCTCACTTTTTGTAGTCAGATTTAACTTCACATTACCAGCTGTTTTTAACTAGTAACATCAACGTTTGTTTTACTATGCTACGCATGACGTTCGCTCTATTGCTGAGAGTGTCTGATCAGTCCCTGCTCTCTGACGGAGCACCAAACCCCTCCCGCATCGCTGTGACCGTTGTCAGCTCACTCTGTCTCTTTCTGTGCAATAGCCAACAAACAGAGCTGTAATACATAGTTTCTACTTACTAATACCAGCGATACATTTTTATTGAATAATTCTATTCAAACAATCAGCTACTTTTCAAGTCAATATTGTGAAACCATTATTACTGAGCTGTAAATCCAGACCTAAATAAAATATATAAAATAAAAAATATATATTCCAGCCCTAGTCAGCTAAGGTGCTGCTTACCAACCCAGTGATGCAACAACAAGAACAGAAACTGATATGTATTAAAATGTTGAAGAAATATGATACAGAATGTTTTCCACATAAAGAAAAACACCTAAAATGACCAGTGATGCTCAAGGCAGCCTTATTAGTTGCCAACTGTGACATGGACCTATATGGGAATAATGTGATAACAAACTAAGAATATTTTGTAGTATGAAAACGATATATTACTCATATGTTGCAAGTACCCTCGGGATGGAAATGCACAGTCAGAGCCCTGCAAGGCTGAGTGGTCGAGGTCATCAGGCAGCTGTGTGACACATTGTCCTGATGTTTGGCTGTATGGGCACCTTGTGGGCCTTCACCCCCACATCTCCTCATCCCCTCTTGAAACACATGAGGCCAGACTAGCTCAGATGAGGAGCTTGTGGCTGTTGACCATAAAAAGAACATCAGTGCAATGAGCCACAAAAAAACAAAGGGAAAGTGAAACAAGGGTGCTGAATAGGGAGGTGGAGGAAAATGGGAAATAATGGCACTGATAGCAACTTGGTAAATGACTGAGCTAAGAGCAAGAGCAGACAAGAGCAAGGGATAGAAGACGGAAGCAAAGCAAGAAAGAAGGCCAACAGAAGTAAGAAAATAGGAAGAGAAATTGTATACTTGCGGCCAAATGGGACCTACATTGCTCCAGCTGTGACCATAAAACAGCAGGTGGATGCTATCATTAAGCCTGGCAGATACAAGCAGGAGTCCCCGCTCTCTCGATGTGTCTCTCTTGGCACCAGGCAGTCATCCACGTGCAGTGATGGCATGACATAGAACATGACTTTGGAAAGAAGGGGAAAAACTGGAATTCAGAGTGACTAAATATATTGTATTTATTGTGACTATTTTTCCAGCTAAATGCAAGCTTTCGGTAATCTATTCAAAATTTTTAATAATGAATTAATAATTATTCTCTGCACTGTAAACATCATGCATTATACAGTAGTATTATTGGTAAGGGCCAAGTTGTGTTATACAGCACTCCATCACTCTACTTCTTGGTCAAATAGCCATCACTAAGCCTGCAGGTCATTTGAAAAACATATTTCAGTGCAAACCTGACACACTGGCAAAAAACTACAGCGTTTTTAAGTAGGCATGCTGGTCAAGTGTTCCTTGAATTCAGTATATACTGTATGTCCTACAGTGTCACCAACAAAACACCCCCACACTGTCACACCCACTCCATACTTCGCCTTCTGTTTGTTTCTCAAGACATGGTGGCTAGAACCAAAATTAATAAATTTGGACATATCAGGTCAAAGGTGTTTGTCTGGTGTTTGTCTCCTTTATTAGGGGCTTTGTGCTTTGCATCTTCGTGTGATGTGTCTGCCTCTTGAGTTCTGAGAAACACTGATGTTAAAATCAGATCTACTTTTAATTACCAATTTCCGAGCCTGGTACCGGAGCTCTAATGTATTTATCCTCTGCAGCAAAGGTGTTTCTCATAAGGATCAATTACATCATAGTGTTTGACGAATACGCAGCTGCATTTTGTGGATCGGCTTCTTTTTAAACTACAGACGGGGCATCATTTCAGTTTTGTTTGGTTGAGTGATAGTAGATACAATATCATTTGCAGGAGTCAATGAACTGCTTTTAGAAAGCAGGAGACTCTGGAACTTCCGGAGATGTGAGGCATTTTTTATTGCAAATATTTAATAGTTGTTTTGTGAAGTATTATTCTTCAATGTTAGAAATACTAAAAAAAAGAAACACTGTATAAGATGTTCAGTCTAAATCTTTGACTGGTATGTATGTTACGTTAATTATGTTTTTGTTTTACTTTTTTGTCAGATAGCAACTGTTTGGCCACATTTTAAATCGATAGATCTAATTTGCAAACAGAACTGCAAATTGTCTCTCTATTTGGTACTTGAGACTGCTGTAATATGTAATTATCCAAGATATTTGCAAGATGGTGCACCCTGTTCCTTTCTTTTCCCTCTGTTTTTTTTTGTCCTGTGTTGGCGGGTTTAAGAGTTTGGAATTTAGCTAGGAGTGTACCTAAGAGCTGTCATCTGGGATGATAGTTTGATGGTAGATGAGAGCTGCCATTGCAGCACCCTCCAGGTGCCCTCGGGGCTAAATGGATGTCTGCAACATGGCACTTTTAGAAGGTGCTTCTTCACTCTGATTTGTCTTCACTAGCTGTGTTTTGTCTTGCCATTAGCAGGCATGCCTAATGGCATGTCCTTCTTTCAAACTTTCTGTCCTAAACTCTTTCTGTCCATGTTCCTATAGAGTTTTCATAGATAGCATTCCACATACCAGCAGTAAATTAAGTTAAACTTTTTTAATGGTAACTATTTGAAACAAGGTCCGAAAAATCTCTTCATTCTCATTTTAATTGAAAACTGACATGCTTGAGACTATTGAACTCTTCACTCCATGCTTAATTAGGCATCATTTCTAACAGTACTTCACTGTTTGCTCATGCTGTTTTTCTCTCCTTTATAAATACAATATTTACTTAAATACCGTAGACAGGAGAAAGTTGTTACATTGAAATATACTCAATCAGTGCTAACAACCACTCACTGAGAATCACTATGATGTGGATGATCTTCCTGATTCTGTTGTTTTGGCTTCATCAGCTTGCGATGCATCTTTTGAGTTTGATTGGTCTTTCACTGGAGTTCAGTCTTTTTCCCTCTGTGGCCTCAGCAGGGAGCGAAGTGGTGTGTGGAGGCATGTCATCCCCTGATTTCCTTTTAAAAAGCCGACCCTGGTGCTTTTAAATGCATCATCAAGGCAATGGGCTGTCCAAGTCGGTTACAAGTTAACCAAATAAACACTGACAATGAAATTAATAATGCATATTGTTTGCGAATGCCTCAGCTGGATGATTTGACTGATGTATGCAAAGATGGTAATTTATTGAAAGTAAATTCATGTAATTGTGCAGCGGAACTTGATGAAGCAAAAGAAGGTGTCAGCACGGCTTCCATCATCATCAGAAGAAAGAAATCATTAAAGAGCAAAAACAAATCCAACTTCAAAGGACGGTGCAGAACAAACACTTATTTTATGGATGTGTTTCATTTAGACCAAAGTTCAGAACAGCTGTTATGGTAAATATGTCAGATATGTTGCTGTTTGCTTGTGGATGTGATAGTTTTGGTGTATTTATTTTTCTCACAGTCCACAGGGATGTAAACACTCACTCTGCACTTATCAAAGTAGTCAGTGTAAATTTAATTTGAAGATGAGTGGGAACAAGAGCTAAAATGTACTTGTCATTGGCGAGACATATTTCCACGAAGAAGAGCTCAACTGGCAAGATGATCCCAACGCCCAACTTGATAAAAATAGTTTGTAACTAAACTGTCTTTTGAATAATTTTGATGTCAGCACTGTGACATGATGTGAAAACAATGTGTTTGTCTCACTGCTTTCTTGGAGGTGATGTGACAAACAGATTTTCTGTCTTGTACCTAAAGATTTGGTAAGAAACTGTATTAGTATCATGGTGATATACTGTATGCACAGTCCTAGAGCTACAGTAGTATCACCACGCTTTATAACTGCTAGACTTGCTGACTTTGGAACAGTGAGATAAGTCCTAGTTGTTTGTCTCCTTAGCCCAGGTAAGACGCTTTACTTTGCTTGGCAGACGCTTTTATCCAAAGCGACTTACGAGGAGCTAGCGCTGGGTGTCTGGCTCAGAGACACACCAGATTAGGAGTCAGACGGGGTTCGAACCCACAACCTTCTGCATCCCAGTCTGACGCTTAACCCATTGAGCTACCAGGCCGGCCGCTCTGTCTCTGGTTCAGAAGTGGCTGGACAACAGTTGTAGCCCATTTCAGTTATAGAATTTGATTTGTTCGACAAACTTCTTAACTCTGTGGTCATCCATATTGCTTGCGACTTTTCATAGCAGAGTTTCCCCTTCCAGTAAACTTCCCATTAATATGCATTGATACAGCATTCTGCAAACAGCCAGCCATTTTAGCAATGACCATTTGTGGCTAACCCTCATTGGGGTGGCGATTGTCTTTTGGACAGCTGTGTCATTCTCGTGATTCTGGTTGTGTGTAATATACGATTTTATACTGTATAAATAGTAACTTAAGTTTGAAATGAAATATTCTAATGTTTTAAGGTAGTGGGTTTTCTGTTGTAACACGTAATTTTTTAAATTTATTCATGTGTAATGAATCTACAATATTCATTTCTAATTCTAACTTTTTCTTGCTATTCTGATTTGTTGAGATTTGTTGTATTTCTTTACTTTACTTTACTTTGCTTGGCAGACGCTTTTATCCAAAGCGACTTACAAGGAGCTAGCACTGGGTGTCTGGGTCAGGGACACACCTGGTAGGGGATGAACTAGGAATCAGACGGGATTCGAACCTGCGACCTTCTACATCCCAGTCTGACGCTTAACCCATTGAGAATTCAGTTGGTCTATGATGGACCATGATTATGTCACGGTCTGTTTTCTGTTAACAGAAAAACGTGGTAACAAACCATTCATAACACACTGCAAATTATGTGTCTTCTTCCTGGAAAGTGATAAATTTGTATTTGAATATCAAGCAGTCACTGCAAACAAATCACTCATAACTTTGCTCATATCTCCACTCACATCAGAATTTGCACTATATAAATAAATAAAAAGTTAAAAATGCTTTATTTCAAAAAGGTCCTGTTAGACAAAATGTGACAATTAATGTTAAATATTAATAAAGTACACCATATGTTCTGGACAAAATATTATCCATGCATTATTAAATGTGATTCACTGTGTCAGTCGTTAATTAATGCCTGTTAAAACATAACAAAAGAATGAGATTTTATACAAGATTACATGAATTGAAGTTCGTTGTAAACACAGAAATCCTACAAAGCCTAATGAAATAAAAGAGAATACATTATTGTCTGTGAGTGTCTCTTACACTCTTCGTGGGTGCTGGTATGAATGCTACTTCTGATTGATATGAGGCCTTTTTTGTAAGTAATTTGAATATATGAACTGTTTGCATATTATGAACTGTAGTTAATAGGATATATAGTGCCTTATGACTGCAGGTCTGTCTGTGCTTTGTCAGAATTACAGCAGGTTATTAACACATGAATTAATGTGAATGGAGAGACCCATCCATCAGCTAGAATAGCTACTAGCTCTTCACCTTACCATAGATGCGACGGGCACTCTAGATAGCGTTAACCATAGACCGGACAGTAAGCCTGTTAGCACTAGCACTAACATATCCTCGTCTGCAGTTGGTGGGGAGTTTTTAGAGAGCCGCTATTTTATACAGGAAAGTAGACAGGTGTTTAAAACTGGTTTGACATCAGGCAATTAGCATTGAGCAGGTCACAGGTGATTAGAGAGTCTGCTAGGTTTACCGATGCTTACTGGTGTTGGAGTCTGTTAGCTTATCTAATATGTCCAGTTAGGCAAATCCTCACAGTACACACTGTCCGTCAGATATATAACACTGAGTCTGCCCCATAGAAACTGTGTCTGCCCCCGACCACCTAAATTATACAAATCAACAAAAGACAAAAATTAACAAAACAGGGGTGAATCATAATGAATCATCATTAATAAAAATTAAAAAAAATATTCCTCTCTTACATAAATAAAATTTATGTAAGAGTTATCATATCTCTTAGTTATCATATCTCTAGAACAGGGGTGTCCAAACTCGGTCCTCGAGGGCCGCAGCCCTGCTGGTTTTCCAAGCATCCATGCATTTGTGACTTCTG
>JAUMTR010000003.1:7212385-7277419 GCA_032270685.1 Microctenopoma stevenorrisi
AGTCACAAATGCATGGATGCTTGGAAAACCAGCAGGGCTGCGGCCCTCGAGGACCGAGTTTGGACACCCCTGCTCTAGAAGCAAAGTTTGGGGTGGAGGAGTAGCAGCAATTTACAACTTCAGTTTATTAATCAACCCAAAACCCAACCATAGTTACAATTCATTTGAGAGCCTCAGTCTAAGCTGGAAAAAAAAAAATGTTATTTGTTATTGTATACCGTGCTACTGTTCCTGTTTTCAACTGAATTCTCCGAGTTTTTATCTGATTTAGATCTTAGTACAGATAAAGTAATTATAGTGGGTTTCTTTAACATTCATTTAGATTCATAATAACTGTCTTCACACTGCATTTAATTCATTGCTAGAGTCCGTTTGATTTCACAATTTTAATCACACCCTCAAACTCGTCCCAAGTAGAAATTCATAATTTAATAGTGTTTTATCAAAACCCTTTATCTGACTCAATACTTTCAATATCTTTTGAATTTACTATACTGGAGACTACATCCCCTAAACAAAAACTCTATAGCAGATGTTTAACAAAAAAATACTGTCAGCAAATGTAAAGATTAATTCCATTATGTTTTAAGCGACTGACCTGTACCAACACAGGGGAGGGCAGTGATACTAACTTGACTCCTGTACAGGTACATTATCTTTTTGATAATACTGCAGCCTCATTGCGTACAATACTTGATGCTGTTGCACCTCTGAAAATGAAGGTAGTTAATCAGAGAATGTTAGCTCCCTGGTACAATTCAGTCTCCTCTGCTCTGAGATCTGCTCTGTGTTTAAAAGTGGGAATGTGAAACACTAAATGCAAAATTACATTTTAGAAGTTTGTGTGTGTGTGTTTTGGAAAATTCACAAAATCACAGATTTAATCTCCTATTGAATTTAGGTGGTCCACATTTTTCCTAAAGAAGCTTTTTGTAATGGTATTTGTTTTACTTACTAAGATCATAACTGTTGTTTTTATTTGTGCAGCTGCAGCACAACCCCCCAGTGAGAAACTAAATGATGAGGACAGGGTTAATGAATGTCACAGAGCAGTGATAAAATATGTGGCGAGAGCCCTACAATCCTTGAACACAGCAGAATGCCTATAGTTTTTTTAGATTTATGGTTAATATGGTTATTATCATAGTTTCTATTATTGACAGTATGACCATTGACCATTGAAAAATGACAATTTAAATGATTATTAAAGCAATAGATAACATAACATTAATTGTTTTTTTTTGTTACAACAAACAGTTTAATCAATACCTCATACCTCATTATGCCGGGATTCTAATTTGATAAAATGGTATTGAACCCAGTCCGCCAACCCGTCCAATTGGCTCAGTAGGCAGTTATTATGCAACAAAGACTCATTGTTCTAATAATTGTAATAAGTGTTCTCAGACTTGAGAAAGCCCTCTGGAATGGAAGGGTGTAATGTCGTCAAGAAACCTAACAAGTCCAATTGCTTTGGATTAAACCTTTTTCAGACAACCATGACCTGGATGACTGAGAACCTTCACAGATATGTAGTATATGATATTTAGGCACAAACTACTTAGTTAGATTTAGATCAATTTTATAGTTTTGTACTTGCAGTAGTATCATTATCAGTGTGAAATGGTCACCTATTTTAAAGTGTTGACTTTTGTTGTCCGAGTCATCCATTCTGACCTCGAAGCTATGCCGATTTTGTCGCTCTTTTTACAATGTCACAAATAGTCATGTTTGTTCCAGTCATTATTAATAGGCCCACTAGAGGTCATGGTAATTATAATATGGATAAATTATATGCACCTTCTGGCCCCTGGCAGGTGAATTCTGCCCCTACTTAGGCATAATTATGCGTTATAACAGCTGATAAGGGCCATTTAATGGGGTGATAACATTTAGATCAAATGAAGGTTTTTAGGTGAAGGAAGACAAATAAAATATGTACATGCCATTGCACACCACGAACAGCAACTTTTGCAACTGACGCTTGTGTTTGTTTCCAGCACCACATCCCTGTTGGATAGGTCAATTACCAGACTAATGCAGTGTAATCTGATCTTGGCATTAGGCTACCCGAACCAGTCAGTGATTATAGAGGGTTACATGATCTTTTTGTGATGTAAGAATGGCAAAGAATGTGTGAGGATCTCTTGAAAAAGTGATATTTAATAAACTGAGTCTGAACTTGTGTGACCACATGTTTCATGTTATCATAAGCCCGTTACAAGTTAAGTGATTGCCTTCAAAATCCAAATCCAGATTTACAAATGTTTCTATGTCAGATGAAGTATTGGAAGGGAAAGAGCAAAATCACCCATCAGTTTTTCTGCTCTGTCTTTTGGCATGTTAATTTGATTTTAAACCGCCAAACATGGTGTCATGGTTTTCTGACAGGGCCTTGGGAGAGAGTTTATCTCATCATTAATTAAGTATCATATTTCCCTACATGCTGCCTGTGCTTAATTAGGAAGAGGGGGTAATTTGGGAGGGCTTATTAACTGGAACAAATTTGTTAAAGGAAGGAGACCGAGACAGATAAAAGAGAGAAGGAGTAAGGGTAGAGAAGTGCCTCTGGGTTCAGTCGTCCCTGACAAGGCTTGGCTTTTGTGATTGATAACTGCACCAGTCATGGCTCGAGTCAAACTGGGATAGATGAAGGAGTAACTGGAAAGGAGACAGAAGGGAAGAGAGGAAATCTGAGAGGAAGGAGAAGACAAGGGGGTAGGGGCTGGGAGGAAATGATTGGAGACATATACTAGCTCTCAGGCAAGATAGAGCTAGACAGAGAGAAGGGAGATGTAGGACGAAAAGGGAGGGACAGTGAGATATGAAAACAAAGAGAGAAGAGCATGCAGGGAGATGGTGGAAATTGATTGCATCACTGGGCCTCGTCACAAAGACTTTATTTATTGTATCCCGACATCTCCAACATTCACGTTATATTTTTGCGTTGCTAGATATGTTAAATATATATTAACAGTATATTGAGTGTCTTGTTGTTCTAACTTTCCTCAAAATATTGCACATGGAGAAAATGCTGTGTATGGCAAAAGCCAATCAGGCAGTGGTTTCAGATTCATGGGTGATACTGTTTCTCATTTCTCTAATTCAGTGTGACAGAATGGGTTTAGCTGGGCCAGTAAAACAACAGATGTTTTGCTCGAATGTGACACCTAGGTTGCCAAAAATTCCCAGTGGCAGTGCATGTGTTTGAAGCTGACCTAGCACAAGTTTGGGCAAACGGGATACAGCAGGAGACGGTATGACTTACGGGCATGACACAAAAATTGAAGGCTTGTAAGACCTCCAAATAATGATAATAGTTTGATTTTATACAGCAACCTAACATCTATATGATAGTTTTAGAAATATAGTAACAGATTATTTACTTAACTGTTATAGAGTAGTCACAGCCCATAATTTCACAATATGTAAACCTGATGTGTACTTCATTAGAAAGAAGCAGTCATTCGTGCATGTTTTTCATACCATACATATGCTATGGGTGTGAGATATTATAGTTTTTTTGTGACAAAAGTTGAAACAATTTTCCAAAGTAACTTACTTAGGTTTATTCCATATCTACAGATGTTGGCATAAAACTGCTGTACATGCAGTGTTCTATAAAAGATCAGATTGCTGTCTTTGCCAAGTTTCCATTTAGTTTTAGAACTAGTTTCTGAAATCTAAGCAGTTCCTGAACAGTATCTATTCATTGAATTTAAAATTTTTCCTGGGATTCATAATGTGACATTTTTTGTCCCTGTTCAGAGACGAAATGTGCCGATATCATGCCTTGATATTATTAGATGTAGAGAAAACAAACTTTATTAGTCTGAGCAACATTATCACTTTGCTGCAGTGCAAACTTCTGAAAGCCATTAAATCTTGAGTGGACTGTCTTTGAAGGCAGGGGCAAACAGTGCTGCATTAAATGACAGGGTTGGCCTTGTCGTAATAGAACATAATTGGCCAATTTTGAAGGGTCTCTGAAAAATGACCAAATAATAACACATGACTTGACTTGAGACTTGTTTTCTCATATAATTGTGCAAAAAGCATCTGGCACACCATTAGTTCCATTTTAACATTAGAATAATAATCCTTTTGAACTAATAAACTCGCTCAAATGTCTGTGCTTGGGTGGTGGGGACTTTGGAGGGAGTAAATACTGTATGTTCCACCAACAAAGTGCAGAGAGAAGCTAATTTGGCAGTAGAAGGAACAATAACAAGATTAAGACTTTCCTGAAATGTATCTTGTCACATGAATTCAAAGTCTTTTTTTCATTTTCATCACCATTTACTGATACTATACTTTGTTTTTCTCCAATCTGCAATGTAATATGAATCAGACAAACACTTAAATTACTAGTTGTTTATGTTTTGAATGCAATAATACCTTGTGATTTTATTTTATTCCTTCTGTTTCTAAATGTTCCAGAAAGACAGTAAACATTTTTTTCTAAACTTGAATCCAGTGCAACCTAAGAATAATTGTGATAATTTCTTTTACTTTAATTAATTACTGATTTTAGTTAAGTTGGCAAAAACATTTTCTGCTTGTCAATAGACAAACTGGGTCTTGTACTTTGCCCTGCTTTCTTACCTACAGTGTATATGACAATAACAATCCCCAGGGGTAACATTATAATTTGGTCTTTTTTCCAAAGAGAGATTGCTCCAATATCATGACTTAAATTAAAGGATAATTAAAAAATGTTATATCAAAGTTATTGCCGTCCATAAAACTTTGATTAGCAAAACATTAGCCACATTAGGATTTAATGGCCATTGCCCCTGTGATTACTGTCAACAATTTTATGTACTGAACAAAGCATATGAAGAAATTTATTATTAACAATGCAGAGAAAAGCAGATTAAAGCAGCAATAACAAAGCTAATGTGAGGTTGTTTTTAAGACCATCTTGTGGTGGGTAAAGGGCCATATTGTCAGATTGTATATGTTGCAAAATAACTACTGTAAATGAAACAGAGAAAAGAAAATGTTTGTTACACTACAAGTAAATTGTCATAGGTCAAAACCCTCTTCAACAAACAAAACCCCACCATTAAATGATAAAAAAAAATCTTCTTACATGTAAACTAAAATTAAATGCAGGATGAAATTTGGTTGATTGTTTTGATTTTAACAGTTGATTTTGTTTTGATGGATGGATGGATGGATGGTATTAACTTTTTTCCCTTCTGGGATCGAGGCCTTGGCGTGGCAGAAGGGCTTGCGTAGTCTAGTGATCCTCAGAGCTATTTTGTCAGGAGCTACATGCTCCTGTTAGGGTCTCCCAAGGCAAACAGGTCAGAGGTGAAGGTCCAGACTAATTCGATGCAAAATGACTTCAATGGAGAAGAAAAAGGAGGGAGGCATTTCCCTTGCCCGGGAAAGGGTACCCGGGGCCCCACCCTGGAGCCAGGCCTGGGGTGGGAGCTCACCAGCAAACGCTTGGTGGCTGGACCATGGACCGCGGGGTCCAGTCAGGCTCAGCCCGAAAAAGCGTCGCGGTTCCGCTCTCTTGTGGGCCCACCACCTGCAAGAGGGGCCAGAGGGGTCGGGTGCGCAGAGTTATGAGTGGTGGCCGAGGACGGGAGCCCTGGTGTTCCGACCCGAGGAACGGCCTCCCCGATCTGAACCCAAGTTGTAAT
Source organism: Microctenopoma stevenorrisi (assembly GCA_032270685.1). Taxonomy (NCBI): domain Eukaryota; kingdom Metazoa; phylum Chordata; class Actinopteri; order Anabantiformes; family Anabantidae; genus Microctenopoma; species Microctenopoma stevenorrisi. Next base: position 7,218,043 of record JAUMTR010000003.1, read on the forward strand.
CAGTTATTGGACTTCTGTGCTAGTAACGGATTGTTGTTGTTGGTTGTTGAACACCATGTTTGAGCATAAGGGCGTCCATAAGTGCGCGTGGCACCAGGGCGCCCAAGGCCGCAGTTCGATGATCGACTTTGTAGTTGTGTCATCGGTTCTGCGGTCTTATGTCTTGGACACTCGGGTAAAGAGAGGGGCTGAGCTGTCAACTGATCACCACCTGGTGGTGAGTTGAATCAGTCCAACTCACCATGGGTCCTTCGAGTCCAAATGGACCATGTTCCGGGCCTCCATTGCCAAAGCGGCAGTGCGGAGCTGTGGCCGTAAGGTTGGCGGTGCAATCCCCGTACCCGGTGGTTGACACCTAGGGTGGGGGAGGCCGTCAAGCTGAAAAAGGAGTCCTATCGGGTCTTCTTGATCAGTAGGACTCCAGAAGCAGCTGAGAGGTACCTGCGGGCCAAGCGTGCAGCAGCCTCGGCTGTTCAAGCCTTCGGCCATCAAGCGTCTCAGGAGGGGAAAGCAGTGCTCCACTAACACTGTGTACAGTGGAGGTGGGGATCTGCTGACCTCAACTGTAGACGTCATTGAGCGATGGAAGGAATACTTCAAAAATCTTCTCAATCCCACCAGCATGTCTTCCCTAGTGGAAGTAGAACCGGGGGATTCTTAGGTGGGCTCGTCCAAATCGGGGGCAGAGGATACCGAGGTAGTTGGGAAACTCCGAGGTGCCGGGGCCCCTGGGGTGGATGAGGTCTATCCGGTCTATCCGTTTCTTAAAGCTCTGGATGTTGTGGGGCTGTCTTGGCTGACACGTCTCTGCAACATCGCATGGACATCAGGGGTTGTTTCCAAACTGGAGCGCAGTAAATACCACCCCGGTCTGCCCTGTGGTTCCCCTTTTCAAGAAGGGGGACCGGAGGATGTGCTCCAACAACAGGGGGATCACACTCCTCAGCCTCCCCAGTAAGGTCTATTCAGGGGTGCTGGAGAAGAGAGTTCGATCGATAGTCGAATCTCAGATTGAAGAGGAACAATGTGGATTCCGTCCTGGCCGTGGGACACTGGACCAGCTCTACACCCTGGCCAGGATCCTGGAGGGGGCATGGGAGTTTGCCCAACCGATTCACATGTGCTTTGTGGATTTGGAGAAGGCATTCGACCGTGTCCCTCGAGGGATCCTGTGGGGTGTGCTCCAAGAGTACGGGGTACAGGGCTGCTACGAGCCACTAAGTCCTTGTACAGGAGGAGCAGGAGCTTGGTTCGCATTGCCGGCAAAAAGTCGGACTCGTTTCCTGTTGAAGTTGAACTCTGCCAGGGCTGCCCTTTGTTACCAATTCTGTTCATATCTTTTATGGACAGAATTTCTAGGAGCAGCCAAGGGGCGGAGGGGATGCTGTTTGGTGACCTCAGAATCTCATCTCTGCTTTTCGCGGATGATTTAATTAATGATTTAATTTTACCCACCGCTATGGTGGGTCAGTTTCAAATGGCATGTTTGCCACACTGCTTCTTTCTTGTCACTATTTAGTTTAACATGTTCCTATGCAGTTGTCATTTTATGCAGCGTTTACAGAGAAAGCGCAGCATGAGATGCGATTGCAAGTGACATGCAAGTCGACACATGGCCTGTGTAGGCAGTTGGACTTATAAAAACATGCCTATCTATTGTATGACACGTGTCAAAAATGCGTCTGTTGTTCACTGCTGGATGTAAGATGGATGTCAGGTGCCCAAATTGACATGGAATATATTAACACAATTGAATTAGTGCAATTAAAAAAAATGAATATATTACAAGAAGGTAATGACAAAGTGTATTTGTGATTTGTCTTAAAAAAGAATAGGACCATCTGATAAAACCAGTTAAAAATAATATTTCCTATCCAAAGAACAGATAGTGGAATATTCAGGAATGTTCAGCTGTAGTTGAAAGCTTCATGATAGCATCAGTTGTTGCAGCAGTTGCTAACGGCAGCTCATATGACATGTCACAACACTGCTGACTCACCACTGAGCCTACGCATCTATAGCATTAAGAATGAACAGCATCAATGGCACATTTATGCCTGTGTTAACAATAGGTTTTACATTTGATGCAATACATTCATGTCACAAAACCAAATTGTTATAGTTGCAGCTTAACTACGACTTATGTTGATAGTAGTGATAATCAAGCAGTGTCATTTTGCTCTGAGATTTACAACAGAGTGCTGGTGAAATGAGATGAGTCATTAGCGCCTTAGGCGCTGTTAAATTTAATGAACATTCCAACCATTTTCATAAAACCAGTTTATGGCAGTCTTTCACAATATGCTTCCTTCCCCGTCCTCTATCTCTGCCAACAGTTCAGCATGCAAAAGAGGTCGGGGCTTCAGTCATCTAATGTACTGCTGTTTATGTTTCTGATCGTGTTTATGAGCTGTGTCAGAGCAGCAAAAAAGCTGTGGATTAACATTTATTACTGCCATGTCTATCTCTGAGCATGTCTCAAAATTGGAATAAATAATTTTTTTTTATTAGATAAGCAAGAATGGGCTCTTTAACAGGCAGGAGAAAATATTGGCAGATTAGTTGGAGTTTGTGTTTATGGTATAGCAAGGTCTGTTGAATGTGGTTTATTTTTTTGGTTTTATTTCTATTTGTGAAATATTGTACTTTATTTTAAATATATTTCTAAGCTGCAATTACAAATGAAGACAATAAGATACTAAACTAGTAAATGAAAGCTACAACATACATAAAATACATAATTAAATTGTTAGTGTTTTATATGAAAACTGAAAGTTTTAATAGTTTTTCATATGCCACCCTGTTGCAAAGGACAAACTAAAGGGCTGTTTAGGTTAGAGGACTTGCTGGAAGATGAACATTGGTAATATTTATGTATTAATGGATTATTTGGTATTTGTGGGTATTGATTACTTTATTCCAGATGTGGATGCAAGTTATTTGATTCTACATGATGTGACACTCATTGTTCCAGACTAATGGTTACAAAACTGTTAACTACCACGTAGATCCAATATTTTCCATTTTAAACACCAATTCAAAGCTTGTATTACATTTTTTGTTACAACATTAACATTTGAGATTTTTACCTGAAGGGTATCTTTGTTAATGAAGCTATGTTTGCCACAGTGTTCTGCGCTACGGTGTTCATTTTAGGACATCTGCAGTGAAGGGAACTAATCCTTTACTTTGTGCCTATCTTGGAATGTATTATTAATTGTGCTTTCATGTTGCTTCGTGATGCTAATAAAGCAACAATGCTCTTCCAAATTACCTGAAAAATGAGCCCAAGGACAACGGGCATTGCAGAGAAAAGGCGTGGTTGTCCACTTTGAGAAACGATGGGACTCAGAAACCAAGATTAATGGAACTCAGATGGCTTTTAATTAGTGCATCTGTGCTCATTAATTATCTGCCCACAACACAAATATTTTTATATTTGGAGAAAGTCTTGATTTATTTGATTTTGTTTGCCAGTGGATCTAGATGAATGAGTCTTCGTGTTAAATTTTGCCAGTACTAAAATGAGAGGAGAGGAAGTTTTCCCCATTTAGTCTGTCTGTTGCAAACATATTATTGATGATGCTCTGTGACATGACACTAATCATGGACATAAAGAGCAATAGTCGGAAATGGTCATACCCTTTTTATTTTCTTTCATGACAACACTGCATGATCGTGTTTCGGGTAGCACAGGCTTTCTGTTGATTTGTAGCAGTGCTGGTTTGCTTTTTGCTGCAACAGCGGTACCTGATGGGCTTAAATCATTAATACTGTTGTACAGTAAATTAAAATAAAAATGGATGATTGCCACAAGTAAGCTTTACAGAGATGTTGTTGGCAAACATTCTCAGCTCAGTCTGGGAAAAAGACTTTGAACTGAATAAGGTTCAGTCTTTAAACCATCCCAGATGTCACATGTTTGGTTTGAAAGGTTGAAGAACCACTACGAATCTTGAGCTTTGCCTGACCAGTTCCTTCTCATAGTGAACTGTTGGTAACAGATTTGTCTAAACGTGTCTGCAAACAAGTGCTAGCTTTTGTAGATATTACATATGCTACAATTGATTGTGTTTGCTTATTTGGCCTAATACAAAACCTTTCAGTTCATTACTCATCGTTATTAGCTATATGCCATTTCGCTCTACCTCCTAGATATTTTTGTCCTGTCTTTCTGTGTTAGTTACTCACTACTTTCCTTGCCCTGCATTTTCCATTTTTCCTTATGGCCACAGTAAATTTCTTTGAAACAGTCATCTGAACATGAATGAGGAAAAAGCAATGGCAAGAGCAGGAATTAAAATTTCATTATTTACTGCGCTCCAGTTTGGGAACGCAATTAGTATCTGCACTGTGTGGCCCAGGGATATTTACTGCTTTGGCCTCTCCTCTCTTTATTGTGGTGTTTCTTTCATCCCGTCTAGCAGACTGTGATGTTATCACTTGCTCATTACCTCTAGCAGTCTGAGACACAGCGGACAATTACACCATTTCTGAGGGTCCGACATGTGAACTTGAGGATGGACATAGAGATAGTGCATCATGCAGTGATTGCATTTCAAGATGGTGGCAGGACAAATGTAATGTAAGTCATTAATTAAACAACTGAGGACAATATTCTGTTTTTTAGAATAAAGAAACAATTTTCATGTGTAGTATGTTTACTGGTCAATAGATTCAATTATACGTAAGTATATAGGCAATATCAAAGTTGACTATGACAATGTATTTGATGATTAATAAGGTTATATAGGTTATAGTGCAATCCTTCAGTTACAGTACATATACCGAAATAGTGCTTGTTTCTGCATGCCATGAAGCATGTCATAATATAAATATTTGTGTGTTGCAGGTGATAATTTGCTGTCTTTTGTTGTTAGTGCAGTTGATATGTATATATATTAAGTTGTGCCTCGGGTAAGTTTAGAAACATTCTGTTGGTATAGGTTTTCATAAGGTTTTAATGTGATGTTACACAATGTGCCCATTATTACACAATATGGAAAGTACCTGTTTTTTGTGATAAAACACCGGCAGCAAAGAAAACAAAATGAAACCTTATTTACATACAACATTCCCTAAGCCACCGCTTTTCTCAAATGTGCAATTAGGGCAAAGCTGCAAGTGTTAATTTGCTTGATGTGCACTTTTCACAAGCAGCAGTGCCAGCTAAAACAAAACAACAACAATACCAACTGAAGGTTTTTATATTAACAAACGCTTACTCAAATAGGCACAATGTTGTTTTCCCTCGCACATATTTCCTCTCCATTCCTCATGTTCCTAGACATAAAATGCATATGAACACTCGAGCCTCTTGGATACGGGAGATCAGACGAATCGCAGCAGGGGATCAAAGGAAGCTATCTGATCTCATAAAATCATATTAAAACCCGTTGCCTCATTCCAAGACGCCACCTATTGATCACAGATGAGATGTAGCAGTGTTTGCTACTAAATCAAAACTAGGGATTGACTGAAGTGAATGAGGAAATCTGAGTGTGCTGGGCAGTACATGTGCTCTGCAAGCACTTGGACAGATGAGCGTAGTAAAAACACGAAGAAACTATTTCCACAAAAGCTTTTCTCCATTTCTCCTATTCCTAAAATCCACCCATCCCCCCCAGTCACCATTTTTCATATTTATTTCCTTTTGTTGATGGCGCCATTTTCAATAAGTGCATAAGACAATAGGCTGGCAAAGTATCAGTAAAAATAACCCTCCTGTCAAGGTTTCAGGGCTGGTTGCTTCTCTGATGCTGTATTACAACTAGGTATATAGAGTGATTTGATTATACTGTACGGGTGGTGCCGTTGTTACCCGGTTTGACTAATAAGTACTTTTCAAACCTGCCCCTCTTTTTTCCATTCAGCGGGAGTGCTTCAGTTTCTCTAGGAGTTAACCTTCACACACTATCATTACTGTCACTCTGTGCTGAAACTTCACAGTGCAGCTCACTTTCTGTAGTGTGTGCGTCTGCACAACAGTCAAAACTCAGTGCTTGTCTTAAATTCCTCTCGATCACAGCTTCCAATGATGTTGAAGCTGCCTGTTTCTGTGAACTGTTTCTTACATTTGTCTAAGTAAGTAAAAGCAGCCTTTTGGATTTAGATTTTCAATTTTCTGTGTTTCTGTGTTTCTCAGTACTCAGTAACTCATAGTGACGTCTGAGCAGACTTGGAGCACAAACATGTTGTTTTTCAGATATTTCTTTTCGGTTTATACACCTCCTGTTACTTGTCTTCCACTCCTACAGTATCAGTCATTTCTCTCTTTCTACTTATTCCTTCCTTCTCCGTCTCTCATTCTCCCTCTCCTCCCAGTATGTGTCATTATCCATCCAGTGTGACTTCACCCATTCTTGCCCTCAGGTGACACAGCCTGCCCTTGTTAAGTGGCTTCAGTCCCTTTCCTCATTTACAGGTGAAATCTATTCTCACACACAGGCCTCAAGGGCCCAACTGGACTGTAACAGAATTTCTCCAGCCCCGCTGGGCTCCAACCACAAAGCTGAGAATAAATGGCTGAGGTGCCAGGGCTCGACAGAAAAATCAATGCCTGTTTATACAGACATGACAGTCCCGGCGCCCAAGCAATTCTCCTGCTTGCTCCTCTAGACGCTGTGTTATACTGCTTTTTTATTCTCTCTCTCCTGTGTCGTGCTCTCTCCTCTGCTGAGGATAAAATGTGTGCCCCCTTGAGAGGACAGAATGGTGGGTGATGCGCTCTGGCCATTTTGTCCTCAATTTGTTCTCACCATGCATTGAAGTAATGCATGGGGGTCAGCTGAATGGCTTTGATAGACTGACTGCCATGCAAACCGTTTTGTGTTTGCTGAGCAGATGAAATGCAGACAACCGGGGTCACGCGTTACAATAGGGTACTGTGTCTCAGCAGCTGGGTCACAACCTACGAGTGCTCAGCAAGCAAGGTCGTGGAATAGACATGTTCTTATTAAAACTATTCACCTAGGTTTTCATTTCCTGTAGAAGACACAATGCTGGTTTAAATGTACTTCTACAAACCCTACTGACCCCTGCTTTTTAGGGCCTTCACTCACCGTGGAGAGTACCGAGAGAGTTCAGGTGATGTTAACACATTTTATTTCCTGTCCTCTATGACAACAAAAGAATAGTTTTTTTTTTCTTTACAAGACAGATTTATACTATAACTAGACAGTCGGAGTCAGAGAAAAGTTCAAACACCGCTTACTTTCTTACCTTTGCACGCTGCTCGCTGTGTGAAATGAGCATAAAATTGTCAGATGCTCAATTTCAGACAGACAGAAACCCCAACACTTCCATCTTTGGAAAGGTGTGGGGGATGCTTTTCAATATATCCAACACTTTGTTTGTAGTAGGCTGACATCTTTGACCAGAATGCCCTCTGTATTTATTTATTTATTTTTCTTGTACTTTCTTGATTTTGACCAATTTTCTCAATAATTAAAATTGGTGTGAGATGCATTCTGGATAAGTAGTAAAGCATTTAAAAATGTAATGTAATGCATGCTTTTTTTTCTTCGGTTGATATATTCAGTAATCTTTTCCTTATTCTTTTCATATTGATTTTTTTTGTGGATGTCTTTGATTATATCGTCATTCATTCTTCTGGGTGTGAACTTGATATGTCACATGTGCTTTGTGCAAGCGATTGTGTGACTCTCATGGGGAGGTAGTGCCGTACTTGTAACTCATTCTGATTTATGCCCCCTGTCTAAATAAAAACATAAATCACAGCACCTGTCACAGAAGTCACTCTCACAGTGGTCTAGCGTGTCCGGTGCTGTTCTGGGTTGTGCTGTTGCGCCCTGATGACAGAAACACAATTGATTCCCTCATTGCATCAATTTGTCGCCTAATCTAGTGATATGTTGATAGATTCTACTGCTTTGTCAATTAATTTTCCTGAAAAATGGACCTGGTGGTGCTGGACACATCAATACCAGGGGTGTAGAAATATCACTGACAAAATAAAGTGATAAAATTAATTGCCCCCTATCCCGCCTTGTGAAAACATAACTAATGAGGAAGGCAATTATAGTTACATGTGGTCTCCTTCGGGAAAGATGGAGGGGGTGTTTGAAAAAAGATTTCTATGGTAATTAGACAAGTGGGAGAAGGAGGATCAGAAATATAGCACACTGGATGAATGTTTTTTTTCAGCTCTCAGTCACTGTTATGAAGGACAAACAAATGGGAGGAACCTTTCAAACAAGACCACGAGTCAAATCGCATGATAGTAACTGGTAATTCCTCCTGCACTGACAAATATCAGAGACATGTTCGCTGCTTGTCGGGTAATGCTCGCACACGGTGAAGTACAGACAAGTCACTGTCATTGTGGCATCAGCTAATGATTTCTAGTTCGTTTGTCACTTTACTCTTGTGGCATAAATTAGGAATAGATGCTTATGTTTGGTAGAGGAGAGAAAGGGGGTGTGTTAGCAGTTTAGCAAAGCACTGCTATTCCCAGAAACAGACATCCAAATCAGGCCTCGTTATTGTGCATTAGTTTAGCAGTGGGCCTGTTCTCACCATGTGGACTTGTGTAGTGCTGAGCTAATCATTTGTTTGACAGGCAGTTTGAGATTTCTCTCTTTTCTCAAATAAGGAACTGATTCATTGTGGCTCATATTTACGTTGTCTCAAATGAGGTACAAATCAATTTCCTAAAATGATAAATCAGTCAAATAAATAGTCTTAGATAAATATTTGTTACATGCCACATGTATTCCCCACAATTCTGCTAATTTCAATTGTTGATGTGTATTTAAAATGAGACACTTTAGAGCTGTAAATATTTCTATTATTATTATCAGGAAACTCTGCTAGCTTATATTAACAATAAATCATTTAAACCTGTCTCTAAAATGCCATTGTCTTATTAGAAGTTGTGCTAAATTACAATTGGAAGTTTGCGAGGTTAAAAAAGGTATGGCAGTGCACCAAGGAAACACTGAGGAAAAATATACAAGAAAGCAGAATTAATTTTAAAGACTCTTGTGCCCAGAAACCAAATTACTCTCCAAAGGGGAAGCATCATTAATGCATTTATTACGGACAGGTTAAGTTATTGAAAAAGTTCTTGAGTGTCCAGGAAAGGTAACATGGGATGTGCACTAATACTGGACAATCACCGTTTGTGGGCTGCTGTTATGTGCACTCTTTTTCTAAAGTAATGAAAACCTTCCATCAAATGAATTCTTTGGGCATAAACATCCTTTCTCAAAGGTAATATTCCATTTAGGCGCTAAAGCACAAGTCAAAATATGAGTTTGGATTATTCTACTAACCTGAGAGTTCAAACGCTTCTATTTGTAAATCGTACAAGATGCAGGCAGCGAGTGCATCTTATGCAGTTAATGTGCATTTCAAGGTGTGTTCATGATCCAGGGGAGATTAAGCCAATGACTCTCATGATTGATTATCAAAACCAGGAAGCTCTAATTCCCCTATTTATTCACTGCCCATAAAACATGTATGCAATATCAGCCTTGCCATGTGTAACACTGTATTGTATCGAAATGGCAATAAGAAGAGAGATAGCAATATATATTTTTTCTTTATTTATTGTGATCAATACACAAATGCTAATCTCTTCTTCTTCTATTTGTAAAATTTAAATTAACCCTGTTTCATAATTTTTTCTGTGAGGTTTACTTAAAATCATTGTAATAACAAATTATGCATGATATGGATGATGTAACTCAGTATTGTCTTCATCACTGCTTTGTGCTTTTTGGGTAGAGGGTTCCTTTGAAAAGAAAGAGAGAAATGGACACGTCAGGGTAAACGGGATTCACAATCAGCTCTTCTAAAGGATTAAGAAGAAGCTGCCATTAAGAGTAGGTGTCTGCTTTAAATATGAAACACTCCCCTTCTAGTTCAAGTTGTTAACTAAATAATTCAGTAACAGGGATGCATTATCGACTTGATGTAAATGTGAAATGAGTGGAAATGAGGATGTGTGACTGAGATGATAATTGATATGATAATGGAGTTAGAAAAAGATGGAACAATAGCAACAAATAATAATGAAAATCTAAATAAAAGATGGGGGTAAAACTGTTAGTGCAGCTGACTGACACACTCAAGAAGCTTCACTGAGGCAGCAGTGGGGCCAGAGGCGCAGACGAAAAGTGAAATGCACCAGATACCAGCTGCCCGAGATACTCAGGGTACAAGTGCAGTTACGCCCGTGTTGTACAATGACAAGAAAATGAGAGAACATGTTGAAATATTCTCTCTTGTTGAAAACATTGACTCTGAAAGCAAATGAAACAGCTGCCCTCTTCCCCTTAGCATCTTTAACATCACCAACTTTTTGATTTGTGTGTGATTAGGTTCACAATGTAGGCCAGTATCATTAATGAGATCAAAAACTTCTGCTATCAGACACAGCTGATAGGGTCCTCAACTCTGCCATTTACATCAGCCCTCTTTCACTCTTTTATTTCTTCTGCTGCTGCTCAGCATGGGAATAAAGGGGTGGAAAAAGATGATGGTATATGTGCGCATGTGTGTGTTTAGACTGAGGAGGCTGCATAAAAACTGCTCAAGTGCAGAGAGCAGCCCCATCTGGAAGACGTCGGACCTAAATGAAGTTGTACAAAACCATTCCATTGATAATAAAGCTAATTTTTATGGCTCTGACAAGTATGTAATTATGTGCAGTGGTGCTTTTCAGATTTTATCACAGTCAATAAACTACCACGCTAATTTCATTCCTGTTTTGACATATTTACATGGAATTATTCGATTTGGGGGGAATTAGAGGCCCTGAAAGCCACTGATAGATGGCTTTTAATGATCTGTGACCCTCGGCCTGTGGGCTCATCTGTTTGTCGGCCTGTCGATCTCGTGGGAGATGTGCTTGGTGTCCTGATCTTTTTAAACAGAGTGCCATACTGACAGTGCCGGCCAATAAGCCCGGAACGCTGGCCCTTTTCTTTTTGGCCGATTTGTCAAGCCAGCTGATCTGGAACGATTAAGAGGAAATAGATTTAAGTGTTCCTTTCTATCTGTTATTTATAGATCATAGATACCATCAGAGCACTTTTTTTTACTGACCAGCCTGACAGTTGAGGAGACTTTAGTGCATATAAAACTCCACTGCTCTGTATTTTTCCAAACTCAGTCCCTACCCCAAACACACAAGCACAAAAAGGTCATGGTCCAGTTGACCCATCTTCAGCCTAGTGGTGCAGATAAAGTACAGCTGGCCTCACTGGCCAGACTCATTCTGTTGAAAGAACACCACAGGGGTCACTGGTGATGACAAGGTCCACTTATGGGAGGTGGGAATTTGTGTCAAAAGTAGGAAATGCTGCCCCGTCCTCTTTCAACTGAGCACGTACAGCATCTCACAGGAGGGGAGCCAGTGTCATAAAAAGTCCATCAAAAGCACCAGTAATTACCCAGGAAATTGACAGTGAAATTGAAAAACTTTGTGGTCACTGGGGACAGCCCATCCACCAACTTTCCCAAACTAAATTCCTGTTATGACATCATCACTCTTGCTGTGGTGATGAAAGTGTGTCCTCAACATTGTTTACTAGAATAATTGTCACATTTCCATTAGTTCAACAGTTACTTCATTCCCATTGGTGTCCTGGTATGGTAGCTCTATGCTAATGCTAGCAGGCTTGCTGTGAGGCCTAATGCTGTCTTAGGTGCATCTACAATTAGATTAGGATCTAACAATTGCTCTAAGTTACAGACACGTCTCGCTTGCAGAGACATCCTCAGACATCTGGCAGAACAAGAAACGGATCATGGTAGTTGTAGAATGCAGGTAGTGTTTGTGAAATTCAACTGTGACTTGTTGTGTGTTCATTCATGGCGATCTCTCAAGAATTACATCTACTTTCTTCCCCAGAAATATGCAGTTTACTATGACTACAAGATTTTCATATTTCATCTTTATTTCATGTTCTCTTGTTTTTCTTCTCTTCGATCAAGTTGGTATGGCAGATGGCTCTAAATACTGTCTAATCTACCCTACTCATGAGTCTTGGCTATCATCAACAGTAAGGGGCACATATCAGAGCTCTCCCAAATTAAAATCCTTTTTTGGTTTTAAAAAAAACTGGTACCATAGTTTCTGAGTTGACCTGAAATTCAAAAATGAAGTCACATTTTTAACTTGGTTATATTTTTGCAAACCAAGCATCAGAATGCTAGTGCTGTCCCTAAAAGACAGGAATGTATTTCAGAACAAGACTCACACTATAGCAGGGAGAGCCTACACTTCTGTCAATTTGTCTTTGTCTTTTAATTTACAAAAACCATAATTTCACTTAGATTTTGTTAAACCTGTTCTATCAGGTTTGTAAATTATTTTAAATCGGCAAATATCTAATATAATTTTAGTTTGGAGATTGAGAACAATAGAGAAAACTGCTGAAAAGAATGCAGACCATCCATTTTGCGCAAGGCTCACATTGCTCCAAGCGTCAACCTGATAAAGATGAGAAGGACACATAAGTACATTATAATGCAGCTTGTCAATAGTAATATAATTGTGACATGTTCAAGAACAGCCATGCACGATGAGTCTGTATTGTTCCTCTGATTTTAATGCCACTCTCCATAATCAAGATGAAACCCCACACTGTCAAAACTGGCATAAAACAGGCGCTTGCCGATGAGTGATTGATTGAATATGAAATAATGAGGGTTTTCTGGTCCTCTACTGGTCATCTAAAATTCTGAATACAAATCAAATGGAAATTTTATGCAATGAGATGTATTAATGGGATTCTGGCAGCGTTTTAAGGTCTTAATGTACAGCAATAAGCAACTTAGGTTGTCTCAGGGAGATGAACAGTTGTTACTGTTGATAGGCCATTTTAGTGCATTACTGTCAAAATAATGCATGTCTGTCTGCATATATTCCAAGGCAGCAAGCCTAACTTTGGACAAAAACAAGACAACCAGTTTTTTTGTGCCCAGATTCTCCATTTAAACAAATAAAAAATGGTGACCATTCCATTAATGCCACTAAAGTAAGATTAAAAAGGTGCGGTTTTCCAGCATCAAATTGATCCAAGATTCAGTCGATTTTCCCTTCACTTAGGCATTTAAATAATTAATTTATACAGTATAATATAAGTAGTTCCCTCATTAGAATTTATTCTGGATTTAACAAGCCTCCATGTGATAGAATTAAACAATAAAAAACGTTTTATTTTCTTTCTTTTTTTTTACATTTGGACATCTTTAATACTGTTATACTAAATATATATATATATATATATATATATATATATATTATATATCTAGTATATGTATTTATTTCATTGTGAGGCAGTTTACAGCTTGTAGGGGAGAACACTGTTCCCTTCCTATGTTATAGTTATGTATTACATCTCAAAAATTTAACGGGTTGGAAAGGAAAACCACTCATCATGTGAATAGTGCCCTCATTAATCTGACTGCATTTATTACACTCCCATCCAACCAGTCGTGTTTTCCGACATGGAATAATATTGCTTTGACTTAAAAGTATCAGTACCAATTTTAGAGGTGTGGCTACTATAGTGTATATGAGCACAAACCACATATAACCACATATTCATCCAAACATAATGACTGGATGGAATGGATGACTCCATTCAAATCAGTCTGGCTAAACATGCATTTTTCCTACGTTTCCCCCTTGAAATGTCATCTTGCATTTTTTTAACCAGGGGATGCGTACATCAGTATGTACTAACACTGCTGTGAGTCTCAAAGTTAATTCCCTGTTCAAGTTTAATGTGAAACAAAGACATCAGGAAATGGAAAAGAAAAAACCCACTTTACAGGGGTATCAGAGGTGTGAGTATTGCATCTACCTACACCCTGCCCTTCCATTGTTTCACCTTAAAATTCAAATTCCAATTCCTAGCCAATTCCATCCTAATGAGCTTATTCAGGGCCTGAAGGATGTATCCCAACTTCCACTTTGCCACATTTTAGTTTATGTACAACCTAATCACCCAACATTCTTTTTATGAGTTAATGTTATTTAACAAGTTTTAGTTGAATGAAATCGGCTCTAGTTATAATAATAAAAGATTAGTACTGCATTACCCAGGCATGATTGTATCTTGTCAAGATAGCACGTCTGACCTGGTGAGACGCAAATGATTTCTGATGACCATCCAGGCCTATTCCTATTTTAAAAGATCAAAAAGGCTCACTCTGTCAGAGCCTTAGCGGGAGAGCTTGCCTTATGAACAAACGATTGATTGACAGGTAGACACAGGCTGGCTTTTTTATGCCTCGCTTCAAATTAAACCGCTACCTGGGATAAAAGCGTAGGCGATCCTGCATCAAGAACTCCCAAATCATAGGAAATGGAAATTTTGATTAGCAAAGAATGAGGGATTTTCACTCTACTGGATCTCCCAATAGTGCTGATGGTTGACATTTTTCAAGCAGATAAAATAGTGATGACAGTTGTCTTTTTAGGGATTTTGTCAGCATTAATCAGAGAACAGCCATGGTTTGGAAAGTCTTGCCGTTTTGTATAGCTGTGTGCTTTGGTCTACATACTTAAGCAATGCTAAAAAGCAATATCACAGAAAATGAGAAAATTAAAATAAACCTAGATAGATTATAATACTTCTTAAAGTATTAAGTAATAAATCATGCCCAGTTCTTGGTTCACAGTTTCTCTCTAGATGAAAGGCAATTATTTCTCAAATGTCCATAATTTACGAAATAAGCTTTATTTCTACCAAAAGGTGAAGAGAACTTCAAACATATGCAAAGAGGTTTAGAGTTTCCAGGCGAGGACATTCTGACAGAGACATGTAATGTGTAATGGGCTAGAGAGATATCTGTGAAGGTTCTCAGTCATCCAGGTCATGGTTATCTCAAAAAGGTTTTGTCCAAAGCAGCTGGACTTGTTTGGTTTCTTGACGATGTTTCACCCTTCCATTTTCATTTCTCACTTGAGAAAGCCCTCTGGAATGGACTCTACAAACAAGTAGAGTTGCTTTGAATAAAACCTTTTTGGGTAGAGAGGTGTTTCTAACACCTTATAACAAAAAGCATATTCAAAGATACTGTTAAAAGATACCGAAAATACACACAGAACACCTGCTCGCTTACCAAAAACAAGGCCATGGCATTGGTGTTTTCCTGGGTCTGTCAAGTTAAACAGAAGTAGTGAAAGTATGGGGTACGGGCGTTTTACTTTGGTTGTGAATCCATTATTTTGTATGGAGAAGTTGACTTTGATATACTTAGTTTTGAATTGCGAACATGTTTGCGAACCAAATATGCTTCATCTTTTTGTAAGGTTCTTTTGGGGAAACTACTCATAGCCATAGTTGGTTTCTGTGGATGTGTCACCGCTGCCAGGGTTTTGACAGGCTTCAGAATATTTAATATTCTTCGACTAAGTCCAGTGGTCTTTCACTATTAAAGTTTTTTCACATAAATAACAGATTAGGCCGGTTTGTCTAACATTCTCCTTCTTACCGTATAGTTATCCGTAGGTCAGCAGTGGGTTAACACTAGCATGTTGCCGCATCAATCTGGTGGCGCACAAGTAAGACCTGAGTAGCACAGCTTAATCAGTTTTTTAAACTATTTATCGCAAAGTGCAGTCAACAACTCAATAATGTTTGCTGCCTTATCGTCAAAATAAGAATATCACACACCCTTAGGTGCATTTATCTACATCTCTGGTTTAACCCTTGCCCAGCTCACTGTTAAGGATTCTAATGTAAACTGTAAATGTTACCACAGATTTAGCATAAGCACCCGAATATTAACATAACCTAATACATGTTTCATGAATAGTGTAGCCCATCTGTTTATGTGCGTTCAGTGTATGGTCTAAAACAACATTTTTTTTGTAGGAGGCTTGATTAATACAGGCAGAGGTATCATTTAAATTGTGGTCCATCGCACCCAAAAATACAGTTTTACATTAGTAAAGGGATAATAAATAGAATCCATTGTAGGCATCACCACTGAATTACACAGCCTAAATAGTTGTTTGTTGTTTTTGCGTCTGTACCTAGTGACAAGACTGAATAGCCACCAGAGAGTAATAGTAAATGTGCGGCACCTTTTATTGTGTGTTTTTTATGAGGCAACATACATTAAACCCTCTGTAGCTGCAGTAAATAAAGCATGTTGTAAAATTGTGTTCGTGAAGGAGCTTGTAAACATAAACATCTACAGTGAGGTCAACATCAAAGTAACTGTAATACCGTACAAGCAATGAAATACAACCTAATGCTCAAAGACAAAATAGCTCGTCAGTGTACTTGAAGATGCTGCTACTTACCAATGTTGGCATAGGCTAAATGACTAGTGTGTGATGACTTTACAGCTATGTCAGACACTGGCTGCTTTTGCTGGGATTATACAAACTACAAAACCTTAATTTGCCTTTGATTATATTATTATTAATCAGTCTTAAAGGCAGTCTGATTATGTGAAGTTAGAAATTGAAGGGTTTCCCAGTTTCTAAGAATTGCGTAGAAAGTAAGGGTGTGTTGGAGTGTGAGCGATGGAAGGTTGTGTCAGATTTCAAACATTGTTTATTTGTTGTAATTATGTTTACCTATCACATCTTTCCATTTGCTTTTACTGTACGGTATTTGCCATGTACAGTAAAAGCAAAAAGTAAAAAGTGCCATATAATATGTTTAAAACTTCAACTTCAATGTTATTGTTCACAAACAGTTATTAAAACTGACAGAGGCCCTTTGTCCATATCAGAACATGTGGCAGCTTTTTCTCACAGTCTTTTATTTATTATTTGTGTTACGTTATGCAGTGTGTTGTACATAACCTTTTTTTTCATCTTTTTAGTTTGTCACAGGCTCATCTGACAGACAGTGGTAGTCTGGCTGCATGGAAGAGTTTTAGCAACGTAGACTTCTGTACATAAATACTTAAAATTCTCACTTAAATCAGTAAAGAATGTGTTTACTTCATAAACTTCGACGTGGTGCAAATGTGACTTTAAAAATAGTTTGCGATGATTTGTGCATAATAGCAAACCTTCTTGTGGTCTTGTTTCTACCCAAATATGTGCCTCCTACAGAATAACACATTTTGTAATGAACAGTTAATATAATTTGAAGTTTATTGATTAACATTTTATAGCTTCAATCCACTTATCCTTTGAAATGTGCCTCTGAAAAAAGTTGCACTTTTGCAATAAGATCAAGGAATTTAAACATTTGATTTGCAACTTACTTACATTTATTCACTGAGACGGAAATGACAGGCAACTTTGAGATTCTTTTTACTGATCAAGTTTCATTATGTTTGGCAAAAGGGCCTGCACCATTACCATGAGTAATATCATAAGTTATGAATGAGGCAAACGGCAAATGGCATAACACATCAACACTCGGGGCATCAGCACATATTTAGTGCTGTTTGAGTGTCACCGCACACAACTTAGCTCTGGACAGCTTTAGATAGAGAGCAAAATGAGTTTGACACACACTTCTCTCCCTTCAACATGACTTCATTTTATAATGTGACACCAGCCTTGCTGCTACCTCAGGCTGTTATAGACCATCCAAATCTCTCCGCCCATGAGACACACACACAAACACTCAAACACATACACAGTCACTCAGATAATCAGTGGAAAAGTTGACTCTGCCCCATCAGCATCAGATGTTTTGTTTCTTTCAAGCATGTTTTAAGGATTAACACATAAAAGCAACTGAAGGCTGTGGTCTGTCATGCTCACTGTAGGGGGATTTGTGGATCATTATATGAGCTGCTCCCTAACATGGGGCTTTAAAGGGAAAGCTGGGCCCCCCTGCCAGGGAACTTAGTCAGGGGGCTGAGAAAGTTTTGTCATTTGATGTTTTTACATTTTGTCATTAGCAGTCATCTTTTATGATTAACAGTGTGCTCCTTCGACTCACCCCTCTTTGCTTCATGTAACTCCTTCTGCCTGCTTATAACGGAGTACATTACTTGAGATTCCTGTAGCTTAAGACAACTGATTTAATGTTACAGAAAGAATAGTGGAAGGAAACTTTAAATATTTGACTTTTGCACGACAGAGTACGACTTTCTGAAACTGCTCAGAGGATTATTTATTTTGGTGAAATGTTCTGTAATATGATGAGTGAAAACCTCCGTCCTGGTGATGCGATGACTAGTCTTCAATATTCATAAGAACGGTTCAGAACATATTTATTTTGTGTAAATTTGTAAAGATAAACTTCAATTTAGGTAAGTTAGCAGTAAATTAAGAGGATCTACATAAAATCAGTATATACAGTATATCGTTTTTTTTGCGAGTCTACGCATTACACATTTGTATATTCTGTTATTTATGTCCAGCCAATTTCCATGGAAAAATACTTTAGAAAGGAAAGTAATGTTCTTATTATCATAGATTTTGTCTTGCGACACTCCTTTATTGTAAATATAATATACATAAGTCTACATAAACATATTTTTAAGTGACTGTAGCCATATTGGAAAAGACTGAAGATTAAAGCTTTGGTGAAACTCATTCTGACATTCTAAAACTTTAACTCTCCATGACCTAATTAAAAGGGTAAGAAAGTAATTTAAACGAGATTACACTGCTCTCCAAAGGGAGTACCTATTTCACACCTTTGTGAGGTGTATGAAATGAACTTCAGGTGAAGAGAAAACCCATGCAGAGCTAGGAATCAAACCTGGGTCGTTCTAGCTGTGAGGCGACAGTGCTAACCACTACACCACTGG
Organism: Microctenopoma stevenorrisi; assembly: GCA_032270685.1. NCBI lineage: Eukaryota > Metazoa > Chordata > Actinopteri > Anabantiformes > Anabantidae > Microctenopoma > Microctenopoma stevenorrisi. The sequence continues at coordinate 7,236,763 of JAUMTR010000003.1, forward strand.
TGAGATACAGTTCCTTTAAATGTTTCTGCAAAAGACACAGAAACATCCGCATGTATTACCAGTGGATCAAGTTAGAATATTGCTGTAAAGTTGTGGCTGCACTATGTCTCAAACATCGAATCATTTAGAAAATCAAAAGAAAAAAATAGTTGCATTTTGTTCTTCAGAATTAAAATCTAAAGCAGACATTTGCTTGGCAAAGAGTCACCTGCAAAACTTGCCAATCAATGTGAGTGGCAGTTCTCAAGTTGGAGAGTCTAATTTCTGTCTGTTTTTGATTGGTTTGTCAGCTTTTATCTGGGGACCCTATTCGGTACATTTTCTTAGCCTGAAAGGACACGTCTGTCAAGATGACTGACAGGCCTCAGGCCCTGTGTGGAAAAGCAGTGATTCTCAGCAGCTCTCGCTGCAACTGTCCTCTGGAATAGTGTAAATCAAACCCAGTTATCCACAAAGTGATACACAGTTGATTGTTAAAAGGCTGATCTTGCACTTATAGGAACCCTTTTTTTTTGCTTTAGACTGAATAAACTACTCATATAATCAGGCTGTGAGGGACCAAGCAAGTAGGCACGAGGACACAAGTGAATCTTTCAAAAATAAGTGGCTTTTTATTTAGCCCAAAGTAACAGCAAAGAAATGGTAACAGATTATTTAAGGTCTGGGCCCATAAAAGAAGCCAACAAAACATAAGTAAACTCAAAAAAAAGATTAACCCACCTAAACAAACTGACCACACAGGGGGACTTATATAATGACTGACCAAACCATTGATATTGAAAGGGGGCAACTGAAAACAACAAACCTACAAAAACCTCCAACTCAAACAAAATGCAACGGCCTGTCAGTCAGGATTACTTTTAACAAATGGAAAAAATGAAAACGATATCATTTACCACAATCTATTTAACTTATCCTTTAAAACACAAAAACCAAATGCCACTCCCCCCTCTGAGGTGGCCATCCATGGAACGGGCTAATTGGCGCTTCCTGTATATATCCGGCCTGCTTCATGGCGCTCGTCCTTTTGCTGCACCAAACCAGACGTCTCTCCAACAGCCGCCATGGACTGTGACCGGCAACCCCAGCACTGGTAAGTTACCAGTGGTAACTCAAAATTAAATCATGTAAACCTGTGTAACTGTAAAGTAAATTAAAGGTGTGAAACTCAGGTGTGTTAACATACAAAATAATGTTCAAATTAAACCATGTTGGTTGTTCTGTCTGTACTTGAATGTTTAAAATGTATCCGATTGAATGAATATTTATTATACAAACCAAACTAAGGGCGTTCAGTGCATGGGGTTTACCAACAGTCGATGAGCTGTGTGGCAGCACAGGCAAATTCCTTTAAATCTATAAGTTGGTCCTATGTCACTGTGGGGGGTGTAAATGTAAAACTGAATTGGTGATGAATTTTGAAAAGTTTTTAGGTTTACAGTTTAATTTTTGGCCACAAGTCAAATCAGCAGACAGACTAAGAGTCATACAGATATCCAAAACATAAATGAAACCCTGACCATCATCAAATATTATTAAGTGTTGAGTGAAATATATTCTTTATTCACAGCATGATGCAGTGAGGGTCTATTTCTTGACCTCATATATTTGAACAACTGCCAGGAAATTGAGGTGATGCAACTTTATAGGCTCCTGTGTAATATCCATGTTACTGTGTGGATGCAAACAGGCCATCACTCAGTTATATTATCAATATTGCAGTGCAGTTATGAAAAATTATTATCATGGGGAGAAATAATCACAGGGACACAGATAACCTAATGTCAATGTTTCTCACGCTCAGCAGCACAGTTTAGCATGTTAGCTTGCTGATATTTACTTATTTATTTTGGAAAACTGGCCAGATGTAATTATTCTCAGGCCTGACCAATAAAGACGTCACTTAGCAATCCAGCCTATAAATGCTAAAAATTATTACTGACTGTGAAATCACAAATGGCAACGTGCTGCTGATTATAGAGCAGGAGGCATAGATTACCAAAATCAGTATGGTTAATTCTCTGTGGTACAAAAAACTATTCATGTCAAAGCATTGACTAGTTGAGATATTGCCATCAGAACCAAAGAGCTTCTCCAACGGATTCTGTTTTCCAGAGAAGATTAAATAAATGGGTGTGTGACTTTTCTTGATTATTCCTTTATAAAAAGCTAAGACACATGGATCTGCAGGCCTTGTCCCTCATGCCTGTTACCCGTTGTGCCAACTTCAGTAGAGCTATTCATTAGTGATCTCATGGAATAATTAAGATAGCTATACTGAGCTGTTCACATGAAGCATCCAAGGTAAACTGGTACAGTGTTTGATTTCAATTAACATGTTCCAGAGCCTGATCTTGGGAAAGGGGTTGGAGTGTGTGTCAGTGAAGGAATTTACTAGCACACCGTGAGACGGATGAGACCGTCAGTGCATTGAATTCCGTTGTGTTCTTGGCAAGCATGGCTCTCGGACCCTTTCTCAGACTCTTTGTATAACTTTTGAACAAGGTTTTGAAGTAGTGCTGGTACACATTACTGTATTATGCTATTTAAGAAACAATCCAGATGTGATTCATTTTTAAGGATTATGACTTGTACAGTAGAAACTAACATGTTTACATGATATAAATTGTTTTACTATTGGTAACAAGAGAATTGGTTTATTAAAGTACGATATTCAGTATTTATACAGTAGTCATCAGACCTCACAATGAGGTCATCACAGCTATGTTACTAAGATAGAATAATTCTGAAATGTTAATCTAAGAGTCTGGAAATCATGTCCCTCGCAATGTTTTATAAAACGCTTTATAAAAGCTACAGTATGAAAGAGAATGAATATAGCACAAAATTGTATGTCAGCAACTGTGGAATAATATTCAAATAAACAGAGGGAAGAAGTTGGATCCTGTTGGATTTGTGTAGATCTTTGTGTGTGTAGTCTTATGAGGGTGTGCATTTTTTTTGAGCAGCAGGAGAGGACGTTCTTCCATCTGACCCGCAGCTCCACAGGGCTTTATCTCTGCCGGTGTTCCACATTATTGATAGCTGCAGTGATATTGACAGGCAATGTGGTGGTAGGAAAGGGAAAATAGGAGTTTGATATGACATATTGCGCCTTTCAGCAGGTCCCATAAATAACTGACACGTTTTTGTATGCATGGGAAGGCCTCTGATTCTGCCTCCCATAAAAAATAAACTTCTATTATGGAATGTATTTGTCAAGTGGTGTGGTGATGGATGGACTAGTGCTTAGCCCTTGGCAGGTAGATGGGACCCGCCACAGCAAGCAGCAGCGAAGAGTTGTAGGGAGAATTTGCTCAGGGGCGGCATGAGTGGGCAGAACAGTCATCATCAAACCCAAGGTGAGCGAGTTCGATTCCCAGGCCCACCAGGTTACATGTTGGTGTCCTTGGACAAGACACCGATAGACTGGTAAGGGGGTTTGTACAAACTTGTGGAAATGAGAGCATCGAATTTGTATAGGCGCTGTTTTATGGCCCTTTTATTGTCCATAAATTGGTAATATTTGAATCTAAAAATTACATTACCTGTGTACACTAGGACAAACCATCATTTAAATGTCCTCATATAAATATCTCAAACTGCTATCTCCACTTACATATATACCAATCCGATGATGTCAAAATCAGCTAAATCTGTGCAGTGGGACTCCTTTCTGAGCGGTCGCCTATAAACTTGCTGAACCAGAAAGCATGTGATGGAGAACACTTAGACCCTCTCATCCATTTCACATTTGTTCCAATCAATTATTGAAGTAGACAGCCAATTACAAATGAGAGGATTTGAGTGCCCGGCTTGCGTTTCTCCAAAGGCTTGCATTAAATGTCTCTTGGTGGTGAATAATTGGTGCGATTAATTTACTGTTGGGCACAAGAGGTGTTTTCATCTGTCCGTCGGCAAACGACCCTCCCTTATATGATTTAAAGTATTAAGATCAGGAAGGGGGGTTGGGCTCATCAACGAGCCATAACAGGTTGAGATGAAGTTTTAATTGTGTTTTGATCCATGCGATTACATATAACATTCTAGTTTTTAATCTGCAATTACTCCAGTCTTTGTCCCCCTAATTCGACTGGTTGAGTAGCATTGCATGCAACTAGGGATAGTTGTAAAGAAGTTTAGTGCAAGGAAATCAGATATTTGATGTATACATCCCATTGTGATGAAACTAATTTATTCACCTTCCTGTTTGTCATTGGTTACTCCCGCAATGTGTTAAAGTTGTCTAGATTGACAGCAAAGTAATTTATCAGTCTGCACTGAGTGACAGGCCATAGAGGACTGTCAGTCCATGTTGATGCTGCAGCGCTGGATAATTTCCAGTTCACCACTCATCACAAACACCCACACTATAATGAAAGCTTGAAAAAAGGAACGTGATAAAACAAACACAATGATGCTCTAAAATGATGCAGTAGCCTTTTTAATATGAATGGAAAGCCTGTTAAACTCCCTCCTATTAACACTAAAGATGACTAAGAGGTGGAACATTTTCAAAAGTAGGGTAAGCTAATTCAACATTGTGTCCTTGCACTACAATATAATCCCAATTAAAAGACCAAATGGGTAGAGGACAGGGAACCTGTTAGGTTGGTGAGTCTCCCCCAGCATCAAGAGAAGCACAGGTGCAGAAGGTCAGCACCCGTTTTCTCTAGAGACTCCCTTAAGGGCAAATGTGTCGATGATGGAATAGAGTGGCAACAAAACAGACGGGACGACTGCTGTAGGCTCACGGCACTCAATCATTCTCTCAGTCCCACAGTAGAGCTTCGTATTAACAGCTCCCAACAGACTGCCAGCGATGGTACATCCACCTGGTAACTTCAGAATTTAGACACGCTTGGACTTACTGTATGTCTCCAGAGACAGAGTTTATAAAAATAGCTAGTGCAGGCACATGATATTTTAATTAAATAAATATTATACATGATTCAGATTAAAGCTACCTAGCTAGAAACAAATAGCAACAAATAGCAGGACTTAGCTGTAGTAGTTAATTGTACATTGTAGATATTTTAGTACTTGTTTTCAGCTGCAAAATGTCCTGCTCAGTACATATTATTGTCACAATCCAGCTAAAATATGATCATCATACAGCCAGTGGTATTGCTGCAGTCACCATGTGACTTAGGTTTTGCTTTTGTTTGTTAAATATTAACATGATTATAAGTCGGAAACTAGAAAAGACTGGTAGCCCATTTACTTGTGATAATAAGTATAGATAAGCCAAATGACACAGATGGTGTGAGTTTATCCCGTAAACCTACTACAGCCAGTTACTGAAGGATAGACCTTTTAAAATATGAGGTTCTTTGTGTTTGAATTCAAAAAAGTTTTGATCTATTTCCTCCAGAACAACAGCTTTACCTGATGAACGCAATACAAATTCAAGAAATTCAAATCCTATATGAAGTATCACCTTCAATCTGTACCTTATGACAAACACTTTGTACTAATAGGACTTTCTACTTTAATAAAATACTTTGAAAATCCTTTGTTCTGGGATCGTCAACAACCACACTGATGTGCTGGAAGGAAACTCAGTTCTGAATGTTGCCTATCTATTACAGCAACAGGGGACGGCTGATCCAATCCTTTATCTATATGAACATCTCAATGAATGAATATCATGTCCTTCAGGTTGACAGGTTGAAAGAATGTGATGTGTGTAAGATACACTAGGCTTTGCATGCAGATGAGACACCACGTCTTCATTTGACAGAGCATCAGAGAGTCATATTATGCTAACTCGAAAATATGGTTCCTACATGTGCTCACAGACCATAAGCAAAATCAGATACCTCTATGTGTAGCACGTGTGTTTCGAGATCTTTGGTCTGACCCTACCGCTGCTTGATGCGCCACCATCAAAAGAAACTCTCACACACTACATACATTTGACCCTAGCCTACTTGTTTTATTCACATCCCTGATTCCCACCTGCTAGTATTTAATCATTTTGATTAAAAGACTGATTTTGTCCTGAAACTGTGCAAGAGTTGGGGGCTCCAACAGCCAGTGACATTTAAGGATTCATATATTTTCATAAACTTTTAACAATGTCAATGGGACATGTCTTCAATCTTAGCCTTACGATGGCAAAGCCACTCAATCTTTCTTTAGCTCTTGACAGAACATTTGAATATGAGCACTGCGTTATTAATGTGACAGCTCATAGGGGACGCATCATGGGGAGATCTAGAATAGGAGGGTTTTTACAGGTAGGTTTTAAAGGCAATGTACGTAATGTTTATTTGTGGCATGTATTTCCTGAATTCTCATAATGACAACTTGATAGGTGATGCATAGTGAGCTAACAGAATGGCTTCACACAGAATATTTACTAAGAAGTGAGATCTGTGCTGTAATAAATATTCCAACCATTACTTTATTATAAATGTCACACATATTCTTCTTTTGAGATACGTCTAGTTCGGGTAGTATGTGCTTCAGTTTGTTTTCTACCATTTTCCTACTATAGAAAATGTAGTATGGGTGAAGAATCTCGGGTTTTTAAAAGTTTGCACTCTTAAAATCTCTTGAAATAGCATCTTAAAACCCAGAATTGAGTTAGCAGTGTTTTTAAATGGGTTTTTGGTTGGATGCCTCAAATAAGGTCTGTGGTTAGCTATTATAATAGGTCAAGAGATTTTAAGTTTTATTGTGACCATGCTGTAGTTTCTTTATACCCTGACAATAAAAAAAGGAAACCGAAAACTCCCGTTGACTATTTGTTAGGTGAATCAGGCATGGTCTATGTTTACATCACCACTACCCCACACTATTCAGGCCGAAGTTCAGATGCCTTGTTGTTTGAAGTGATTTAATCCATTTTAAAGCTTCCCATGTTTCATTTTGTTATGGGAGTTGACTCTCAGTCCAGGTGCAGTATTAATTGCAGTTTTAATCAGCACAACCGTTTTTGTTACTGCGTAATCATCAGACATGACTCCTAGACCAAGAAAAACAAGTTCACCTTTTGCACAGCTGCAGCCCCAACTCCCCTAAGCATGACAGCTCAGCCATTATGCTCTACTTTGTTTCATATTGTAACATTCAGCAAGTTTTGTCCTTTTTTCCTCATCTGTTTGTTTCCTCCTGGACAGTCACAACTTGCTATCTCTCTACCTCTTAACTCTACTCTCATTCCTCCTTCCCTCTTCCTCTCTTTATTCTTCTGTATCACTGCTTTCTTGTCATAAGAATGAATCGAATTTGTCCCCTTCAGTGCAAACAACAATAGACAGAGTAGGGACCTTCAGGAAAACAAATCACCACCTCCTGTCCCTGTTGGGGATTGGATGTATGTGTGTCTGTGCACGTGTGCACATGTATTGCTGATGAGACTGAGGGCAGATGAGGAACAGGCCTATGCCAGAGAGGTACCCAGGGTCATTTATTAACATGTCATCCTCACAGTGTCTGTTGAACCAGCAAGAGATCCAGACAAATGATGTTAATAATAATAAGTAGCCCCGTGGCAGGACTAGAAGACCTGTGCTGTTGTCCATGCTAGGCACCTGATGCTTATTATTAAAAAAAGGGTGATAAGTTAGTGTCTGCCTTACTGTATGGAGAATGACAAAAAACCTTCAAAAGCCAAATTAGGATTGTATACCCTTAAAATACACGCTTCTATTTTTCCTCTGTGCCTGAAGGCATTTGTACTAGGACAATCTGTAGGTGAATTCCCAGTAGTTTTGGTGCCAAATAAGTTCCCCTTGCTCTATATACATTAGTTGTGTCAAATAAAAGGTACAGTAAACACAACTTTAAAGGGCAGAGCTGATGACAAGAGTCTAAAGAGTCAATAGTCCATGACCAGGTACTCCATCTACCTGGAAAAGATGACGAACCCGCCACATTAAACGTGATGTAACAATATTCAAGGACACTCCTTAATGTATTATTCTCATTGCACATTATAAAATGTAATATAATATATTATATAATGTAATGCTCAGTTTTTTACTGCAGAAATAAACTCTGCCATCTAAACTCTATTAAAGTAAAAAGACTTTGTTTTGCTTTAAAGAAAGTGCTGCGTAAGGCTATGACTTGTGTAAACCTTGTATAACCAGTTGTCATAGTTATAAACACTACTTAAACTACTAAAGTGAAAAAAAACTTACCAAAGTAATAATCTTACAGAAAAAACTCAATGTCTTGGTGACATGTTATTGTGTGGGAGCTGGCAACAGCTTTTTCAATTTATACTTTTGTTTTCTTTGTCAACTTTTTTTTTGTCAACTTTGTGTCAACATTTTGTCTTTGTTCACCTTGTGTCAACTTGAAATAACTTGCTGAAAAGACTTTTGTTCTTTGTAATTTAGTTTTTTTTATTATTTGTGAGTGGTTTTTTCAATTTCTACATTTGTCAACTTTTTGTGATTTGTGTCAGCTTTTTGTCTTTGTCAACTGTGTGTCAATTTTTTGTTATTTTTAAATTTTTGTCAGCTTGACATAACTTGCCAAAAAAACACATAGCTTGCATCTTTGTCACTATTCAGTTTCTGTGTACTTTTTACGTCTTTGTCAATGTATTTTAATTCAACTGGCGTCTATTTGGTAACAAATTAGTTCCCACTCGCATTTTTTTCTGAAATTGCAAAATCTAGTTGTACTATTAATTCTTACTATTAAAAGTTATTGATACGTCATCATTTCCATATAAACACTAACATAAAACAGTATGTACATCATCTATAGCATAGTATGCATTACAACTGATTTAACTGGTTTACTTGAGCCCAGCTAGTAGCACTCGGTTAATCGTGGATTAGCTTATCCAACAATTTTTTCACATATATATAATGGAAATATCAACAAAGTTTCATGAAAGTTAGTTCATGTTATTTCACAGTCTAATATTTATAAGTGTTTTAATGTGGTATGTTATTTCAGATACCTTTGCTTTTTATTAAAAAAAATTAGCTTAAGCTTTTATTTTACTATTACATAAAGTAAAATTCAGCAGCTACTTTAAGTTTCCAGAAGCAGTTTAGTTGTGGACACTCAAAGACAAGACTGATTAATGAAAGAAAAAGTGTGTAGAAAGTACAGTCTAAATTAATGTGACAACATGTGACTACATTTGAATACTATTCATGTCCACAGCTTGGAACATTCATTGGAGTCGGTCATTTTCATGCAATATCCATAATCGTATCGTACAATAGCATTTTAGAAAGAGGGCAAGCTCAAACCTAATTCTCATGATAACCCCATTGACAACTTAGTAATTCAACCTTAGTACATGACCAGTGGAGGTCTGTTGCATTCAGACCACAAGAATATTTCTTTTATAACCACATTTAATTAATTGCAGAGGAAGAGAGGACACAAAGACAAAATGGCTCCACTTTAATTGGCTTGACCGAACATTTTCATTACAGAGAGAATATATCTCAGACGGTTTCAAAGACCAAACTAGGTCTTTTCAGGAATTATTGTGCCTTATAGGCACGTGTGTGATTTGTGGCCATTTTATGCACAAGAAAGGGAAAAGACATGACTGAAGAAATACAATATCTTCTTTTGTAAAAGACATGATGTAGCCTGAGGTAATTAAAGTCTATTATTATACTGCATTTGCTACATACATAGCTAAAGTTTACATTTTTGTGTGATTTCTCACATTGTAGAAGTAGAAATTAATAAAACAGTGCTCTGTGTAGTGGCCACTGTATTTTAGTATTACATTTATGGCATTACCTATTTGAGTGTAAACCATGAAAATCTTTAATTTGAGACACAGCAGATTCACACTACAGTCTCAAAATGAGATGCTGTTTAGAACATAATGCGTACCAGTATAATTCAATAGAGTCAATTGCCATTTCTTTTTCACATTATAGGGAGGCTGAATATCAAGGTAGGGGTGTTTTCTTTATGCATATGTGCCAGGCTTTATCAGATAACCGTTTAATTTATTAGGTAAAGGATCTTGGTGAATCTGCATTTCTTCAGGCATCCTCAGTGAATTTAGCATTCCATTAGCTGCTACAATTTTACAGCTGTCATTCAGATTTACCTGTGGTTATGAGCAAATATGCGACACTGCTACTGTAAGCCTTATCCCAGAGCAATAAACTGTATGTTCATGCAAATTCTAAAGCGTTCAATGGTGATTATGATAAGTGCGGTAATCTCCTTATCTCATCACAGTCTCTTTGGTTACTGAAATGTGCTATGAAATGCATCAATACACACAGAAATTGAGCACAACTGCAACTAATGCTACCGTTTTCCCTTATGTTTCCCTTAAAACATTATGCTGATGGTGTGAAACTACACCAACTACATCAATCACAAAGTTGGAATCTGCTAAAAGTGCACTTACCAGCGCAGTTATTTTATCGCAGATACAGAAGAAAAGTGTAGACGTTGTTTCACACTTGTTTCACCAGCTGTCTGCTTTATTTTTTTTATACAGCATCAATGTTTACAGATATTTACGCAGACCCATGACACTTTCCACTGGTAAAATGAATCCCGTTTCAAAAGCTGTCTGGACCGTGCAGACAGGAACAGGAAATCTGCCCAGCAACAAACTGAGAATGATCAGCATCTGTGTTGTATAGCATTTCAGTGAGAAATATATTTAACCGCCTGTCGGTCAATGCTAATTACACAGTGAAGTAACTCTAAAATGTTGTAACAGAAGCTGATGATACATACAGCTATTTTGCTACTAAGGCACTCTGTAACCCTTTGTGACTTTACAATAAATCATACCTTCCTTTCAATCTATGACAGGAAATCTGTTATATCATCTGAGCAAGGACATTGGCTACAATAGCATCAGAGTGGCAGACACAATAAATATTATTTAAGGACTCAGCATGTCACTTATACATACCCATAAATGCCATTACCTCACTTCATAGCATGTGGCTATAAACAAGTGATGAATAGAGTCTGCAAGTGCATCAGTACAACAGGTTTCTAAAAGCCCATTGATTTTGGATTTGAGTGTGTGTGTGTGTGTGTGTGTGTGTGTGTGTGTGTGTTAACATTGAGCACTTACAGCAACTTGCTGACAGTACAGCAAACACTTCTACGAATGCTATTAGCACGCTGTTAATGCTTCCAGCGCCTTTTCACGTAGGCCAAGGTCATATATTTGTCTCAATTCTGTCACGTGTCACAGTCCGAGGTTATATAAATGAAAACATACAGAGATGGAGAAAAAATAGAAAAGTTTTGTGGTTAATTATGCCACATAATTCAATTTTGATTATTAATTAATGACTCCTTTCCTAACTAAATATCTATAATTAATCAACAAGTCACAGCGAGAGAGTAGGCTAATTGGTTTGAAAACACAATCCTGAATACTTAATTCATACAGCAGGTTGACATCGCTAATTGCGAGAGTAATCAAAGCTCCACCCTTTGGGATTTGAAGAAGAGATTGGTAAATGGAGGTTAGCGTGATCCTTCATACCATTGTCATGACAGCTCCATTTGTAACCTGATGAAGATCACCAATGGCAGAAACAGTAAATTGCAAAAGCATTGCAGCATTAGGCTGTCTGAATGATAAACTCCACTGATTGGATCATTTGAGGAGTTGCACTTAAGACTAACTTGCACAGTAGGTGTTTTACTTGAGTCTCTTGAGCAGCGTGAGACGTACTGCCTCTGTTAACCTGAAAACCTGTGTTTCTATTGTCAGATGAGCAAAATGATATCATCAATATCTAAAGCTGTTAAAAACATATGAATTGGCACAAAGCTTCAGTGTTTGACATGTTTATTTTGCATTAGTCCCACGTACATAGTCCAGCTGCTCACAAATGTCACTATTCAATAAAATATGTATTAATGTATTAGTGTATTATTCTGCAGCTGAAAATAGTTCCCAAGATACTTACTATTTACAGAAACTGAGACTATTTGTGAATTTAGGCATTATAGCGAGGAGTTCTGAATTTACGACAGCGGTACACAGAAATATGTACTTACACCTGCACCAGTTTAGAAACCTTTCAACTTGAATTTTGGATTTAATAACTTGCTGAACAGTTCTCCTCCGATGTGCTACAGTTTTTTCCCAGTTTTTTCTTTGTATGAGAAAATAACATTGATCATTAGTTGAGATAATTAGGGCTCCCAGTTATTTATCCTTTTCATTACAGGGCATTTTGTCCTTGAAGTGGCACTTTCTTCATTTATTTCTTTTTGTGTCAATTTCACCTTTAATTGGACATCTATTTTTGTCACCAGACAAGATTTATTACCAGGTGAGAGTGAACTTGGCTGAAATTAGAATACTTTTCCTCCATGACATGGGCACATCCATGGAGGGGCTACAACCTTGTAGGATTTTCCCTGCTGAAGGGGGAGGTATGCACATTGGAGACATACACAGTTTATATGCATATGGAAAGTACAGACTCATGGAAGAAGTCAAAGTGTGGGAATATACTTGAATTCACACTTGGGGATGTTTTATTTTCTTAGCAGTGTCACCTTCTGTGCCTGGTGGGGTAAACGGATATTTCCAGTTCTGAAATGTCATTCAGTGTTCATACTGTGAAGCAATGGCACGTGCTCTGAGATGCCATTGTGACATAACCCTTAATGTGTCAGAATACTCCGACAGAAGTGCTGGTTGCGTGATACTGTGAAAACCAAAGGAGTTCAACAAAATAATTACCTTCCAGAATGAATTTAAACTGTGCATGACTAGTGGCGTTTAACCCTGTAATCCAATGTAGGCATCATAAACACCTTCGTCTGCTCACTCAGCGTTCAGTTAAATCTATCAGCTGTATTTTGTCATCCAACCCCCTAGTTTCTGCCCATAATAATTATGTTCCAGATAAAATGCAAAAGCAAATCTGTAGACTGAATGCTTTCTGCTCATCATCTCTGGATTTGAGTACAGACCAGAGAGCCACGTTGGGGTTAAGGGGGTAATATCGCTAATTGGTTTTAAGTGTTATATGACAGCTCCCCTGATGCTGGTGAACAACTGTGAGCACTTAAATGCCTGCTCACCAGCAACCAATGATTGATCTGTCTGATCAATAGACTGGCTGGTACACATCTTACAAAGGGTTCACGCGCAGTGCTAATGGTGAGCGACGTGCGAGTTTCCTACTGGTGGTATTGTTCTTCATGCCTAATATTCGACAGCTAACAAAGGTTTGTTACGTTTCTTGATTTTCTTCTACTTCGTCTTTTTGGCAAGGAAATGACATTTGGGATTCATGAAGGCTTAAATCCCACGAAGGACAAAAAGAGACAGGATGGCTATTTTGTTTGGAAATTGGTTTTATTGATGCAACTTAACTCCCTCTCACACACTAGCCCACTTTTTGCCATGTTGTTTACAACCTGTAACCTTCCATCAGAGCTTTGAAAGGGATTTGATATGAGCACAGTGAAAGAGGTTGGTATTACAATGGAATAAACATGGTTGTAAAGTAACCATTAATCTCCCTCTCTACCCCCTTTTCCCCTCACACTCTACCCATTTGACCATTTCATTTATATAACGTCACTGCCAACTTCAGGAGCATCAGATTACAAAGGAAGAATCGGCTTTCGTCACAGCTGAGGCTCATTCTCTGCACGCTGGAAGGCTTTGGCGATGGGCAGCGTTCGAATGTGTCCGCTCTGATATTTTCCCTCTATCTCACATGAACTGATAATGTGAACCCTCTAATGAAGCTATTGTGTGCCTGTCCAAAGCTATTGTCTTCCAGGGGGAACTTTCTTTTTTCTTTTTTTCAGCACACGCTGGCCCTTGATGAGTGCACCTGTATTGGCCACATCTCTCTTTTGTCTATGTTCCTTCTCTCACTTTCTGCTTCTCTTGCTTCGTTATTGTTCTCAGTTTAGGTCAGTTTTCCACCCTCTCTATAGACAATTTGTGCATTTGCTTAAACAGTATATACATATATAGGCCTGTAGACCCTACATTTTTTTTCTTTAATATATGCTTCTTAGTTCTCAGCAAATATTCATTTTTTTGAATGAAATGTAAGATATATATGTACAATATTTTAACAGTAACACAAACATTTTGGGTCCCCCTTGCAACTAATGAATGTCAGAGCACATTTTACTCCTTACTCCTTACCAAGTGTGTTGCCTACCTAATCTGGACAGCTGAATACACTTCCGGAGCTTATAAAATGATATTAATGACGGCCCTAAAGTACTGTTATAATTAAAATATTCTGTCGTAAATATATTTGTTTGTTCACCACAAATCATGAATAAGAAATTACATATTTGTCCTCCTGAGATGACAAGAAAGCTGCAGTAACTGCTGCTAGCAGTAAAGTTAATGTTTGTCATGTGCTGTAATTACCCTAAATTAACTGTACAGCCAATTTAGATCAATATATCAGTTCTGTATCTGGAATAGGTCATTCTACAGTGTGGGCCACTTTTATTTTTGACATTCTAAGTATATTTTAAAGTTTAGCAGTTAAAATAGGGTCCCTGGATCTCTGGCTCTGTGACAAAATTTGGTTAAAAAGAAGACAAAGATCATCCCTCACCCCACCACTGGGGCCAAATTTTTAAAATGCGGCATTATACCAGACAAAGCAGGCATGTAAAGAAACTACTTCGTAGGCTATTTTGACATTTGACACGACACTGTAGGTTCAAAAACTAGCAAAAGGGGACATCTACTTGTGTTTGAATGTAGGACAATTACTTGTTTATATCCATATTATGTTATTATTATACTTGTTTATTTTGTCATTGTGTGACACACTGACACAAATCAGCTCTTGTAACAAAAGTGCACAATGGACACAGCTCTGTGTCGGTGCGTTGCTTCCCCTTATCACACTGCTTGGATGCATAATTCATTGACGTGTATATCTAATGTCCAGAGTCAGAATATTTGTCAACATCACACATCTTCAACAATAGTCTACATGAACGTGTTCTTATGCCTATATCCTTTACATGTTGCATGTTATGTTCATATGTGTGTGTGTGTGTATATATATATATATATCCTACACATTGGTTACACATTATAGAAAGAAGATTTGAAAATGTTACAATAATATATGTTAGATATATTTAGCTGACACCCGATTTGTAACTGGCAGCATAAGTGTTATGATTTAGTTGATAGTGTATGTTTAGATCATTGTGAAATCTGTCTGAAAGGGATTGTAATTACATCTCAACTCACCAAATGCTCTAATTTACCTAAAAGATCATGACGGAAAATTGTGATAATCAAAAATCTAATCACAATCCTCTTTACGCATTAGTACTTCAAGCTGTACTTTTGTGCGGTGACGTATTTGGAGAATTCAGCTGGATGAGATGACTCTGTTAACAAGTAAGAACACTCCCCTTTAAAGGGAGTATTCCTCTTTAAATGATCACTGCTGGTAATGAGCACTGCAGTTTGAGCACACTGTAATAGCACCAACCTTTTGTTCCACATAAAAATGAAACGACACACGCAGCACCTAAACTAATGTGCCAGTGTCCAAGGTGCTGGTGTTGTGTCTCTTTTGCCCTATAGTGCTCTGAACGTATTGTGGAAGAAAACATATGTGAAACTGTTTTACATTCATATCTAACACACCTGTCACAAATGGTACTGACTGCTCACACAGTATTTAAATGTCACATTCCTCTACTTTCCTCCTGACGAGGGCAGCGATATTTTCCCTTAAAGAAAAACACATGGGAACGTGGATCAGTGTGTGACTGCCTTCTTTCATTTTTCATATCCTTATGTAAACAATGTTGTGTTAGAGGAATTTCACTTTTCTTGGATGTAAGAGTAAATTTTTCTTTCATGCCAAGATTTCCTGAAACTAATACCAAGAATGACACACTCAGTGTGCTCGCAGACAGTGAGAGCTGAGCAACGAAGACACCTTTGATGAAACAAGCTAAAGGGCCTTTGATGTTGTGCAAGTTTATGAGACTGATTCCAGCTGCTTTGTGCTTTTCAAGGCCGTCATCCTACGGCCTCTCCCACCAAATTCGAAATGGCACCTGTACAACTCCCTTATTCCTAAACAATCAGCACTTCCTGTTTTTGTCTTGTCTACCATCTAACATATTTGTTCCATTACGCGCAGCTAACTGTGGGGGTTGTAGAGAACTGAGGAGTGGCAAAGAGTGATATTGATGGATAATTTAGAAAAAAAAGGCTACAGCAATTTTCTTAATTAATTTCTTGAATAGGCTGAATATAAAGTGCAGACAATTACATTTAATCAGTGACAGGAAAAACAAATTCATACACAGATGGTTACTGTTAATGCTGTAGCCCACTCCATGTTTATTTAGGTCACAAATCTTTTATAGACAAATGTATTTAAGTCTAAGTTTGTGTCAAAAGTGAATACTGGTTGATATTTCCTTAAAATGGAAACGTATCTATCTTGTGATAGTTGGGAGATCCATTGCAGTGTACTATTCTGTCTTGTTTGTTGTGATATTGTGTGCATGTGTATTTCTATCTCTATCTATAAAGATTAAAAACAGTTTTTCAATGGCAACTGGACTTGTTTAGCTCCTTGACTACATGTCGCCCTTCCATTCCATTAGTTATTTGTTTGCAACTTATTTTTGCTACAATCAATGTCATTATGTCTAATAATGCATGATTCTAGTCAAGTATGTCTTGCAGTCTTGCATATCATTCACCTTGACTGCTAAAAATGTGTTGCATTAGCAAAGCTTTAGGCATTAATATAACGTTACTAACTCTGTGCAGTAATGCACTTCCATAAACCTGCACGGCATTACAACACAGTGCACACAAGAGTTGGAGCATTTCATATTTTTCAGGTGTGCCTGCTTATGATGAAGCCACTACAGAAGCCTCATACTATCAGGAAACAGCTGTCCAGCTCTAATCTTTTTATGAGCGATATGCTGTTTTTAATGAAAGCCCTCGCAGCTCTCTGCAATCAGCTAGCCATATCAGAGCTTATATTTCATCCTGCTATTGTGATGTCATCACTGGGCCCAGGCATAATACATAATTCCCTGTGTTATGACAAACTGCAGCCTCAGGCCAGAGAGGTATATGAACGCTTTTGGGCCCACGTCAAGTCTGTGCCGCTTGTGCTGGACTAATCGCTCTTGGCCTGTTGGTGGATCATATGAAATAATAACTGACATCAAAAAACAAATAGGTCAGGGCAATTTGAATAAAAAGTGAAGAAGTCAAATGAATAGCTTTATAGCTTCTCAGATGCCTATATTCTCTCTTACACACTGGCATTCAGACTACATTCAGTTCTCAAAATAGTCAGTATTACTGACATAGTTGTAAAAGTAGTAAGTTTGACCATTACTGGATTTTTTTAAAGCTGACAATCATATTGCAGGGTTTAAAAAATATATTTTTCACATTGACATGTACAATTAAAAAGTTGCAATACATGATAAGGGTTTCTTAAATGCATTTGTTAAATGTCTTGAATAATTTAATACTAAAATATATTTGTGGTGAATCCTACCTGATTCCTATTTTTATACCTTGAGCATGAAAATGAGCAGATGGTGGCTCCAGACAAGCGGGCTCCTTGTTGTTGTTTGCAGTGATCTGGTCCCAGCCTCCTATCTTTTTCACAGCTCCAAAAATCTTTATCTGCTACATGATGCATGAAAGCACACTGTCTTCTCATACAACTTTACACGACCCCTGACCCCGTCTGCACAGATGCAATATGACCTAGCTGCCATCATCCATTTTGGCCTCTGGAGTAGATTCAATGAATTTTTATTATGCTTCATGTGTATGTCACTTGGTTTGGCTCTTTCTTTTGATCCTCATCACCACCAATATGTCTTGGAAATGCATCACTTGGCGCTTCAAAATAAAGATGCTGAGCCATTGCAAAAAAGATCTTTTGTTTTATATTCAGTCTTTGGATTTGGTATCCTGAAATCTGAATTTGTATCTGCCCAGTAGGTAGTACATATTGGAATATTTTTTTGTTCATTTGTTTGTTTAATTTTTTTTCTCGTTGAATGTCACTTCCAACAGGACTGACAGATTTCCAACCATCCTTCTTGGCAAACTGAAGTCCGTAGATACTTGAATTCCTGTCTTTTATCATTTTTGGCTACCTCAGTTGAAAATTTGGCAAAGTTGTTTATAAAAAGCTTACATGTGTTCAGATTGGTTCTATCCAACTATTTTGCCTATTCTGCTGATATTTTTGATGCGCAGCATCAGTTGCTGAGTTCGACGGATAACTCTCTATTTTGAGCAACTTTTTTTTTTGCAGGCTGCTAACTGCGAATAGTGATTTCATGGGTTCTTGCTGGCCAGGATATGTGGATGGGACTGTCAGTTACTCTGCATCACAGCTGCTTGCGTGTTCGTCTGCCTTGTTTAGTGTGTTTTTTTGTTTCCCTCAGGAGCTACTCAAATTGTCAGTGCAAGGCAACAACTACTGTATATGTTCCCCAAGGGATCCCAAACATCCAGGGAATCAGGCGTCATTTAGCCTGTTAGAACCTTTTTCTTTCCCTGACACCCTGCATTGCCTTTTATTTCCCCCCTCTCCTCTTCTGTCTCTACCCACTCAACTGTATAAACATTCAGTCTCTTTTGTTTCTCTCCGGTTTCACACAAAGTGGTCTCATTCATACTCTCTGCAACCTCCTCACCTCCCAGCTCATCATCTTTGTCATTTTCTGTTTTTGCATGATTAGGTGCTGATACATTACTGAAGTTCCAATACAGAGATGCAGGTAATTAATTTTTTTCATAAGTGTGTTATTTTGCCTATTCATTTCAATCTAATCTACTCTTATCAAAAATCTATTCAATTGAGTTGCTCTTAACAACACGACAATTAAATGTATTCTCTTCACCTTTATTTTATTTAGTATGTTCCAGTTCATCACCACTTATACATGAAATGTAAATACTTTCACCTCTGCCAGTTGCTCCTCTTTCACTACTCTTTTATTAGCGCATAGTACAAGTCAAACCATATCTTCCTATTAAGGAAAGTGAAAAAATCTGAACAGGCTCAGTTTTGGCCACAATATGTATTCGTTAAAGTAAATTTCAGTCAAATTCTTTACATTCAGCTGATTTAGTTTATTATAATGCAATAGTCAGCTTTAATGTTTGTTGAATTCTGTTTATCCTACATACTGTGAAGAAGCATTTATTATTTGAAAATATTTAATCATAATGTCACTTTGTTCTAGCATTTCAGTTCTTCCCACATAGTTTTTACAAATCTTATAATGGATAAGTTTGACCTACAGTTGTGACTTTTAATAAATTTACATTCTTTGTTTTACTTTTTGTGCATTTTCAAATTTAAAGTGCCATAATAAACAGACACAGGTGTAGACACACGGTATGATATGAGCAGTGCTGACAGACATATTTTTAATGTAAGATTTTATTATAACGCGTATCCCTTACAATTTGCAGCCACTGTGTTTAAAAAATGAAGCCATTCATATTGTCGCTGGTGGGCTCCAAACAGTGGTTAAATGTCATAAATGATATGGTTAAAGCAACAATAAGGACATGTTACAGTGATGTGACGCTTGTGTTTTTATAATAAGATTGCCTGCACGGAGTACCAGAGATGAGATATTAGATTATACCGACTAAAGCAAAGTTGTTTCATTGTTTGTGCTTGTATACACAAGACATTGTGTGGAAATGAACAGTGTTGTATAACTGTATAAAAATTAACTCACCTGATCGTGGTGTTCACTGTGATCCATAAAAAAATGTCACCAAATGGAAAGCGGATCCCAGACCCAAACATTATCACTAGTAACACGATATTGTTGGCTGGAAGGTTTAGAGTGGCAGAGCGTGAACGTGTATCATTGCAATATGCCAAATGTCAATGATGTGCCAATGTATTTTGATGAGGATTTAGTAAAGATATTTCTGGTAGTTTAATTGAGGTCTCTGCACTGCTTGTGTCCTAGTGAGTTCTCTTAGTGTCAAAATCACCTGAACTTCCAATGATTTGCAGTGAAATAAGTAGCAGAATAACTAGTTATTATTTTAACTAGATTGGTGTGCACAAGAAGAATACTGAACTGCGAGAGTATTTCCAGCAGGAGCGCACTGAGATGTGCATGATTCATTACACACAATAGATCCTTGTTTTAATGGTGTTGCGCTGGTGCAGGCGATGTGCATATATGTTATTTGATGTTTTATTGCCCTATTAACTACGAGGGCAATTTGTTTGCCATATTATGAAAAACACATCTATCGATATACATCATATTTTGTGTAGTTTATTCACATGTCTCGCATATAATTGTGTGAAGACCGTCTATTGCCATACCTGGCACAGAGCTGCCATTTGGAATCTGAAGCAGATACTGGCTGACGAGGAACTGCCGCTGCCTATAGTTATAAGAAAAGAGATGGCACATTATGAGAAGTAACCAAAGAAATGTTGTCTTGTTACCTCATGTGAGGTATCTAAATATTTTGCTTCAGATTGGTTGAATTTCACGCCCACAGAAACTTCAGAAGAGTGTTGTGATATAATTAACCTCTCTGTAGACCATCAGTATTCCTAATATTCTCCAAAGAGTCTCAAAAAGTTTTAATCCAAAGCACCTGGACTTGTTTGGTTTCTTGACGAGATTTCACTCTTTCATTCCAGAGGACTTTCTCAAGTCTGTCAAGAAACCAAACAAGTCCAGTTGCTTTGGATAAAACCTTTTTGAGATAACATGACCTGGAGAACCTTCACAGATATCATCCAAAGAGGTTTACATGACCCTAAAAATTACTTAAGATGGGTTCTTTATTTGACTTTACTTTACTTGACTTTTCAAATACTGTTGTGTTTTAGGCTTTTTGGCCAATACATAACATGAAATTGAATTTTCAATAACATTCCACAAAAGTTGGTACTTTTACTGAAATGCAGTGGATCGCTGTGGAAAACACTCTCTAACTTAATGTGCAATCCCTGAATCTGCTATGCAGTCCACAGTCCACAAAAGAGTTCTGATTCAAGGTCATTCAGTGGACATAGCAGTGTACTCCATAGCTTATCTTCACTCGATCTCTGTATCACAACTGATGGGGAATATAGCTACAGTTTATGTACAGTGCAACACTTATTTACTACAACAGTGAGATACAGATAACCTCAGAAACCACAGGTAACAGACAAACAAATCACAAGAAGTTCACTTTATCAGCGAGCAAAGGAGACTTGGCAACCTGTCTCCTCACTATTGTTAATCGTTCGTTCTCTCTCTCCTCAGCCTCCATCTGTCTTTCCTCCTTTTCTTCCTCACATGATCACTCTCCCACTCTCTCACTTTCTCTCTCACTCTTTCCTTGAAGCCCACAATTTAATAACCTCAAGTGCTGTCAGAGAAGGCATTGAAAAATGGCTTCTATAAAACATAACGGCCTTAATCAGAGTGCATTGAGGATTCTCCCTGCTGCAGCTGATTCCCCCTTACACCCCACCCCCCATTCCCCGCCTCTAATGAATTAATGTTGAAATATGCAGGGGCTCAGTAGTCATTAGATGTGCGCCACGAGACATGATTTAAGATGGCTGCGTTTATGTGTCTCCCAGGCAAGATAGAGCAGGATGGGCCTGACTGGACAGCGATTGTCTTGAGTGACTGGGTCAAAAGTTCTTTAGGGCCACTTTTAAGGGTGATAGTTTGTACTAGGCTATTGCTACATTTTGATGTGTGGTATGTTTACAAACATTTCAATTTTCTTTAATTGAATATGGTCTTGTATCAAGTGGATAGAGAGATGTGTGCTGATAAGTGGAGGAGAATTATGTCCTTTAATACCTCTGTGTAGTACTGATGGCGTGGCGTATTGTCAGGCCTTTAAACTTGTGGCCTTGGTAACTCCTATTTGCTTCACGCAATTAAGGTGTGTTGTCATGTTACACCATGGGCACAGCGATTGTGGTCATGCAGCTATCTACACTGATTTCAACAGACTTTTTATTTTACCTAGTCATGGCAGGGAATAGGAGAAGTGTCAATCACACACTTTACAATTTACATTGAGTCTGAATGAACACCCCACAGTCTCCCGAACCGGGGGCGGCAGCTCTGGATGTTGTGGGGCTGTCTTGGTTGACACGTCTATGTAACATCACATAGACATCAGGGGCAGTACCCACGGATTGGCAGACTGGGGTGGTGGTTCCCCTATTTAGGAAGGGGGACCGGAGGATGTGCTCCAACTACAGGGGGATCACACTCCTCAGCTTTCCTGATAATATCGATGCAGTGGTGCTGGAGAAGACAGTTCGATCACTGGTCGAGTCTCGGAGGCGGCATGGTAGTAGGGGACAGAATTTCTAGTTGCAGCCAGGGGGAGGAGGGGGTCCTGTTTGGTGACCCTCAGAATCCCATTGCTGCTTTTTGCAGATGATGTCCAGCAGTGACCTTTAGCTCTCACTGGAGCAGTTTGCAGCCAAGTGCGAAGATGCGGGGATGAGAGTCAGCAGAACAGAGTCCATGGTTCTCAGTCGGAAAAGGGTGGAATGTTCTCTCCGGGTTGGGGACAAGGTGCTGCCTTAAGTGGAGGAGTTTAAGTATCTTGAGCTCTTGTTAACGAGTGGGGGACGAATGGAGTGGGAGGTCGACAGACGAATTGGTGCGTCACCCACAGTAATGCGGGCTCTGCACCGATCCGTTGTGGCGAAGAGAGTGCTGAGCTAAAAGGCGAGGCTTTCGATTTACCAGTCGATCTACGTTCCTACCCTCACCTATGGCCACGAGCTTTGGGTAGTGACCAAGAGAGCAAGATCAAGGATACAAGTGGCCGAAATGAGTTTCCTCCGTAGGGTGGATGGGCTCTGAGCAGTTTGGTCATCCTTGAAAGAGTCAGAGTAGAGTCGCTGCTCCTTCACTTGAGGAGGAGTCAGTTGAGGTGATTCGGGCATCTGGTCAGGATGCCACCTGGGCGTCTCCTTTGGGAGGTGTTCTGGGCATGCACCACTGGGAGAAGGCCCCGGGGTAGACCCAGGACATGCTGGAGGGATTACTTGGGAACACCTTGGGGTCCCCCCAGACGACCTAGAGAAGGTGGCCTATTAGAGGGAAGGCTTCCCTACTGCCCCCACGACCGGACCTTAGATAAGCGGTTGATAATGCACGGATAGATGGATGGATGGATGATGTCAATCACACAAATACAAATAGCAATGAATTCTTAAGTTTAATATTCCTTTTTCTGTTAATTATCCAGACATGAAATTTGAAAACATGAATTTGAAACATGAAAACATGAATTTTTTCCCAAGTTTGAGTTTGAACTTAGCATATTTTGAATAATTATTTTAGAAATTTGGCAAAAGAAGTTAACAGTTATATATAACACCGTAATACTGGGGCGGAATGTTAGCTCAGTGGGTAGAGCAGTCGTCTTTAAACCCAAGGGTGAGCGAGTTAGATTCCCAGTCCTACCAGGTTACATGTCGTGGTGTCCTTGGACAAGACAGAGATACCCCATAGTAGGCAGCTGTCCGAGCAACAATTTCCCCAAGGGGATTAATAAAGTATTTATTATTATTATGTTATAATAAAACATATCGTTTTATGGTATGTCTTCAAAGGGACAACTGAAGATGTTAGAGCTGTTCGTCATACATCTCACTAGAGTGCTCTACAGAAAGCAGGAAATCCATCATACTTCTTCAATAGCAGCCTAACTATCAAAGTCTTTCAGACATGTTTTAAAAAGAGAACATCAAAGTGTAGATGCTGTAACTTTTCTGAACATTTCTTGACAATGTTTCATTAGTGCTGGGCAGGTCTATAATCTATTTCCTTTGAGATTTCCTTCTTAAGTCGAGATCACACAATTAAGTGCGCTCTCATTCTGACGGCAGGGCGGAAATTAATTAATAAATAAACACTGCATTTTTACATTCATCAACATGCGGTAAGAATAGCTCTAATTATCACAGGTGAATTAACACTTTCATTTTTGTGTCAAAAAATTAATTGTATCCTTTAACAGTTATTCCCAGGGGGAAGTTAAAGAAGAGAATAGGGAAGGTAAAAGGGAAAAAAACACAACAGTGTAGACCACCAGGAGTGCTAATTGCTGCTTTCAAAGCCTTGCATCAGTGTTAACCATCTTTCCACAAGAGTGTACAGTGTCCCACAGAGAGATGCCGTAGGTAGAACCTTGTTAGAAATACACAAATGTCAAGTTGTGATCCACAGGACCTGGCAGGGAGGTTTTCTGCGTCTTCATTTAACCACACAACCAGACTGGGAACAAGCTGTATTTAGAACAGCTACAATGTGAGGTAACTATTAGGTGAGACAGGACTTAACAGCTAAGTTATGTGTGGCATTTGTCCCGTTATTGCTTTACACTTAGAAATCTAGACTTGGAACATTTTTTAGCATACTGTACAGTGTACAAACATTTATAAATAGCTCATCAGTGGGAGCAAAACCACTTGCAGTTGTGCAATACAAAATGCACAGTACAGAAAATATTGATTTTGTGGTCCAGTATTTCTGTCAAAGGTTAAAGCATACACTTTGCATACAAGCCCCGTCTTGGGGAAACAGAGAAGGAAACACAGTCAGATTTAGTCAAACTATCATTAATATCTTTTGAAATAAAATTGTTCCTTTTTAGAGGGTTAACGCTAAGTATTCGTTGTCTTTTTTTTTCAAATATGTCTTAATTGTCAAGTTTTCAGAAAATTTGTACTCTTAATTCACAAAGCTAAAGATGATGTCCGTATTTCACTGGTTTTCATCAGTCTAAATCCAAAATATTCTGTTGACTATCACATGAATCAGACAAGTTCTCACGTTGAGGAGCTGGAACTAAGGGACGTTTGGTATTTCTGCCCAAGGACTGTTGGATATGGGCAATTCATTTTAAATTTAAATAGTTGCTTAGCTTTCTCAGCCCTACTTTAATGTTTGTCAATCAAAATGTAAGAGTAAATTCTTTAGAATCAGAAAACATAGACAGACTCACCTCTACTAAGTATATATTTCTAACTTGTGCTTCTGAGACAGAATTAGTGGAAAAGCAGTATGCAGATGTTTAACCAAATCCTTTTGGGTGTTCATGTCTGAGTAAATTTCCTTGCACCTGTGCTGTGACTAAATGTAGGAATCACTTCAGACATGAAGACTCTCTACTGCTGTTCGCGTGCATGTGTGGTCAACCCACCGGTTAATGCCACTGCATTAGCGAGACCATTAGGACATTTAGCTGTCTGTAATGCCCGAGCGTTAGTGACACGTTGGGGTCCCCCCACCACTTAGGCACCATATTTGACAGACAGGGCTGACATGCCAGGTGACAGTAATGTCACTATGTGGCAGCGCATGGAGACCACATGGGATGAGGTTTGTTGGTCTTTAATCCAAAAAAAAAAGAAAAATTCAAGTACATCATAACATTTAAGCTATAATAATAACACAGAGCAAGAAATATGGTGCATACCATCACTGATAAGCTGCAGTTAGAGTGCCAGTTTCAGAACTGACATTTACAGTGTGATGAGCTGCAGAACATACTGTTCATCTTGGTTATTTTTCAACACCGGCGTTTTAGCCACGTGAGTTTTTACAGTTGATTGAATGATTATTGTAATTTTGTTCTGCAACAGAAAAGTAGGTGTAGCTTTCATCTGTTTTTCTACAAATTATTAAATTGAACTAAAATATTTAGCATGTATGTTTATTTTTTTCCATGACTTTTTGCTCTGTTTACATTTTGTTGTAATAACTCTCTGCAAGTGATGAGAAAATACCAAATACATTGAGAGTTTCCTTTAGCTTCTATTATACTGTCAGGAGCCAAATATAAAAAAAAAAATTTAAATATCCTCCTACTAAAAATATTTTTTATAAAATGCATTTAATAAGATCACATACAATTAGAGTGACTACGAAGATAATTACACCTGTTATAGTGTAGTGAAGAATATACATTTTCTTCCACTGTCTGACCACATGCTGTCAGTGTCACTCAGATTAATCAGTAAGTGTAAATCCTAAATGTAGATGATGCGAAGTGCTCCTCAGTCTTGGCTCAATATACTACACGCTGCCAGTTCACCATAAATGAGGCCATTTGATGAGCTAAGTTTGAACACAAGAGCCTAATGGTGGCATTAAAGAGGAGATCTGGGAGAATAGATGGCTGGACATCACTCACTTTAATCACCTGTTTCATTATTTAGTGGATAGGTGCCACCTGGTCATACATGAAGGGTGTCAATGGGATCCAGGGTCTGAGGAGAAGTGAGACATCCTAAAGAGGAGCTGTGGAGAGTCGGGTTCAGAAAAGCCTCTTTATTTTCAGCAGAGGAAGGAACACATTTGTCTGGCCCAGCGACTGTGTGCGCGCTTTTTGAAACATAGGAAATAAAAGAAATTGATTGTATCTCTCTAGGTCCGATTCATCTTTGGAAATTAGGTCATTTTTTTCTTAATCTCATTCACTGGAGATTGCATCATTATGATGGAAATCCAAAGAAACTGTGTGCGGAGAGGTTGAAAGGTGTAGCAGTATTACAATCTGTTACTTCAAGTTCGGCTTTACTGGTTTGGCTGGTTGAGTGATTGGGGGCAGGCTGAAATCCTGAAAACAAATGGACCAGGGCCTGAACCTGGATCAGTGTTTTTTCTTCATCAAATCATATGAGCAGTAGGGTAAACAACAAAAACATTTGTGTAAGAAGGGACTGAATTTACCTTTATTTTATTTGAAAGGTCCAGCTCAGCTTTGGTTCTTGAACAGTAACTAGCACAAGCAAACACGACCTCTTCTCCAGTTTAAACTTCCAAGGCAAAGGTGGGGATACAGGACAGGTAACGCAGACCTATAGGACAATCCACACCCCTGCATCCCAATGTAGTCCTACCGCCCACCTCTCAGAAGCACACACGACAGAGAAGATAAGAGAGAGAATAAGCTGTCAGCAGGCCGAGTTTGCCAAACCCCTCTATATTCCTCACATTACTCCAGAGGGAACAATGTGTCTGTGGTGGCAGGTGGCCATAGTTCATAATGTGCTGATGCTGACCAAGTGTCAGTTTGATCCATGGGATCGGTGAGTGGGTTGGGGCTGTGGCTCCTGAATCCTTAAGCAAGCAACTGTGTGGTGCTCCTATGGGGACAGTGGGAGACATGATACAGATGAGACCGGCAACTATCTGCCTAATGGCAGACAGATACAAGGCAGGGAGTGGGAGAAATAGAGAGGAAGAGGGAGGAAGAACATATGCAGGACAGATGAGGGGTTGAGTGTTACATTAGAAAAAGACACAAAGGCAGAAACTGCACTTGTCATTCTGTGGCATTTGTCATCATAGACTAGTAGCTCTGTATCTGTCCCACCAACATGACGTTTGCACATCACTCTTTTTGCAGCGGACGTGTGTTTGAATGCACTTCGAAGGCTGACACTTTGCATAATAAAAGAGTTCCTTTTGTGATTAGAAAGTATCACTGTCAACATTGTCTGCCTATCCTGCGATAATGCACGATGAGGCGTCATCCATTTTTAGTGCATCCTGGTGGCCTGAAGGTTTAAGACTCGATAATCGCAATATTCTCAATGTTCAACTCTAACCGATCTCCACGCTCTTCCTGTCAACATTCAGTGGTTGTCTTTCTAATATAGGCAATTGCCTAATTATTACAAAGGAAGCACTGGTTGTAACAGAAGCATATTGTTACTCAGAATATTTTTTAAAAAACACATAATCAATCAAACTGTAGTAAAGAGCGGTTGTACCCAACGACACTGTGAAAAACAACTTCACTTTTGATCGACTCTTACTTCTCATATTAAAACTTGTGCCTACTTTACCATCTTTGGACCCTCCACAGTAAAAATAAAAACAGACAGAGGAAGGGAAGATGCACAATTTCACTGATTGTGTAGCATCACACATGACGGTAATGCACAGCTGTGACCATCTATAGCACCGATACGTCTGATTTATCACACTAGACCATAAACCACCACCGCTGTGATATCTCTGTTGTTAAAATTAAACGTCTTAAGATGATTGATTATGCATGGTGCGCACGTTGAAATAGACTGCGAAGTAGCTACTTCAGTTTGGGAAGACATGATCTTTTCATGATGGGGGAACAAATGCTGTAAATAAATTTAAGTCTATCATTCAGAAATATTTAGTTATTTAAAAGTAAGATCTAGTTTTACCTGTAAGCTAATATTGTAGCACTGAATATACTAATTGTTGCTATGGTTACTTAAAGTTTGAAATAGTGCGTGTGTGCAGAATTTATAATACTTATGTAAACACTGTTATATTCTATAGAAGTGGATTTGTATAGAGCACAGCAGCTGAATTAGACATGTAGTTTTAGTCAGTATCACTGACACGAATAGACTGAGCTTCGGAGGGACAAAGTTAGGACACCGTTGTTTGCACGCACGCACGCACACAAACACACACTCCTTCAGGCAGGTTTTGCAATGAGCAGTGAGCTGAGTGAGCGTGATCAAAGCAACAAAGCATAGCAGAGACACGCATCCAGACATCTTCAGCAAGAAAGCGTAACTCACACAAACATTCACAGAGCTACTTTATCAGTCTCTGGATCTGACTCAACGGCATTTACATATTCAACAAGCTGTCACATCCAGAGAAGCACACTGCAGCTGGAGCCCATAGGCATTTGTTTGAAATAGATTATTTTATTAGGTGATGAGTGAAATATTTACAGAGGGAAAATGTATTAACATCACCTAATCGATGCACCTGCTAAGATAGAAGATGGAATGTCACGTCAGTGGCTTTAATAAAGTCTTTACTCTATAGATTTTGCTTGTGTGAAGCTTAATGCAAAACGTGTCTTTAATTAGTGAGCTGAGAGCAATTATAACATAAATTCTCCTACAGTTGGGAAAAATGTATTCTTAATGCATTTGTGTTCATATCAAGACTATGTTCATATTCAACTCGGTGTCCAAGGCATCCATGACCCTAGCGTGTTGGCTCTCATCGTCGCTCCTTGCTCCCTCCCTCCTCTTTGATTTCCAACAACTCCCTCCTTCTCTGTCTCCCTCTCTTTTGGTCTTCCTCTACAATTTATTGCATGGGGCAGTCAGACAGCAGAGAAACCTCCCTGTATGGAACGATCTGTCATCTCAACATTATCAGCCAAACACACCGCCTTCCATATTGTGCTACAAGGGCTTGGGCAAATTGCTATTTTTATAGGACATGATAAAGGAAATGCTACCTTATGTTCACATTTTTTACCGCCCGATGTTAGAGCAGAACATGCCATGATTCACCATATTGGAAACTAGTTTGTGTAGTGTGCGTGTGTGTGTTTGTGTGTCTTTTGCCATGAGAAAAGCAACATGAATATTGTTGTAGCATTGTTAAGTCGTAGACAGTACACTGTGGGTTTGATTCAGAGGATTCTCGAGCCATGTCGGTCACAACAGCAAAGATGCATGTGAGTCTTGCACATTTGGTTTTAATTAGAGAAATAATTGAGAGTGAAAGATTAATCTCAATTAGAAATGGCTACACTGCAGTATACGGATCGGAGTTTCAGAAAACATCACATACGAATGACTTCAAATATATTTGGGTCAGCTACTTTTTTCGCATAAATCAAGGAGTCTAAAAGTCAGAAAGGTTAAAAGGGCGAAATAAAAATGAGAACTAAAGAGCAAGAGAAAAACAAAATTAAAGGCAAAAGGCAAACCCATTACCATGTTCTGTGGGCAACACGAGCGCATGTTGACTTCATCTGTTTTCTCTTCTCCTCTCTCTTCATCTCTCTTGTCTTTTCCTCTCCTTCAATCTTTCTCTCCCTGAGCCTTCGGCGTGCCTGACAGCCAGCGCTGCACCAAACTGACAGGCCCTCAAACCGTGGCCAAGAAAGCGAGCATTAATTAAGTCATTGCCGGACTGTAATTTCCTTGAGAAGTAAAAAAATTTCCTCACATGCGAAAAGGTTACCAAGACCTTTTCTGTGTCAAAATTACCATGCGTCATGAATATTAATGCCCTTAATGAAGACAACCTTTGGTTCATCAAGAATGTTCCAGTAGCAGGTGCCAAGCTGATAAACTCACTCGGTGAACGCTGTGTGTGTGTGTGTGTGTTTCCCACTTTTTCTCTGTTTCTTTCTTCTTTTTTCAGATTTATGTCAGATCCTTAGAGAGTCAGTTATTTAAATCAGCATCTTCCTATAAGAATTTACTGACTCACATGAAAACACACACATCTAAGCATCTTTTTTCCTCTTCTTGTCCTTGAGTTTGTCTCTCAGGCGTGCTGACTTTGGCTTTGGGATGCTCAGATGCAATTGGTGATAAATGTGTCTCTCAATCTGTGCGACAGTGAAACTGTTTCCACACTTGCCTTCTACTTTGGTCAGATATGTTGGTTTTTAAAATAAATGTGCTGTTCTTATATAGCTGTATGAGTTCAGTCATGCCTGCTACCAAGCCAATTATATCCTGTCTTATATGTTTCCGACAAGTTTTCACCAGCTGTAAGGAACCCTTTGTGAATGTTTTTAAAAAACAATGAGTCACTACAGATTCATGATTTTCAATGTGCTGTATTTAGGGAAATTTGTTTGTTTTTAAGGGTGGTTGACTTTTCATTTCCGTGTTTAGCTGGTGAGCTCAATCAAATGGTGAGGTCAGCCTGTGTTACAAGTTATATCGTGGTGCTCTGGTGTGATCTGAACAATATTTGGACCTACATCCACGCATACTTAGCGTGGCACTTACTGGCCCTGTGCTGTGTTCTTACTATGCCTGAGCTACTTGACTCATATGGTCTACTTACAGAAGCTACGTATTATAGTGTACAAAGTTAAACATTTATACGAGACGTTAATTATTATAATTTTTTAGTTTGATGATGAACTTGTTTGATTTCTCTACTGCTGCTCTTCTCCTCCTCTTCTGATACGCTTCTTCCACGTCCTCTGCTGCCGTTGCCTATTATTTCCATTGTGTAACTGAGATGCAGAAACATTGACAGAACTCATTTACTGCAATGGAGAACTCTGTAATGTGGTAGGGAACACAGATTATTACATCAGCCTGAACACACACACACACACACAGACACACACAGACACACACACACACACACACACACAGACACACACACACACAGACACACAAACACACACACACACACACACACACACACAGACACACACACACACACACACACACACACACGCACAGAGAGACAGTCACATACACATTAGCAAAAGAAAATGTAATTTGGCATCATGTTTGAAGAGCCTCTTCAATTCTTCTGCTAGGATTTGTACTCGTGGTCTCATGTAGCCGGGGCAAGCGGTGGACATAGGTGAAAACACGTTGTTTGATTGCTTGCTCAACTGTTGAATCCTTGTGAGTTTGTGCACGGGTGCTTGAGAATAGCACGTCAATATGGCTGTCTGAAATAGGACTGCTCTCGTGGATGATCCTTTCATTACATCAACAAATCATTTCAAATCATGCAGATAAAAAAGAAATAACAAACACACCCCAAAAAGGTAATTTTGCTAACGGGGCTAAGGAGAAATTCCTCGAATCTTCCTTTTGTCTCCCTCTAACATCACTCCTTCTATTCTTCCTGCATCACGATGACAAAGAAGGTGGTTCATCCTCTTGAGACAAAGGACCTCACACACACACACACTCACACAATGACACACTTTCAACACACACACGTAGTCACACACACATACACAAGAGCACTGAGGTCTGCTGTCATACACCTCTCATTAATTCCTACCTGTCAGCCGGCTCCCCCTACCGTATCGGCCCCCCAAAAGGTGACAGCTTTCCAATGACTGACAAAGGCTCTTTAGGTGATACAGAAGATCCCTAGCAACCGCTGGCTTCTGTAAAGTGCCCCTCAAATGTCACTTTTGCTGCTCCGAGACGTGCACACACACACCCACACACAGTATTTTTAAAACAGGCCTGCTCTCAAGTCTTCAACCATCTTTGACATCCAGAGGCTATGAATGTCACAGAGGCCTCAGCTCTTAAAGCTTTTAACATCCGAGCGAGATGGCGTTATTTGACAGTGCTATTGGTGGATGCTATTGTTGCATGTCGTTTTCCCCCCGAGTGGATTGGATTTGCTTGTTTTGTTTTTTTTTGTGTTTTTTTTTTTTTTTTGTTGTATGAAGGAGATCAGGAAGAGCGAGAAACAAAACCAAACTTTCTCTCCATGTCCATTCAGCTGTCATGCGTTGAGTGGCAACAGCAGGCAATATTGGTGTCGGCTCGCAGTCGCTAGGAAGGGGTCAAGTACACAGAAATGTTGGCTTCTTGTATTGACGTCATTCAGCTGTCGACGTTTATTCTATATCGCAGCCTTACCTATTTCCAGTGTTGTCTGTGCTGTAGAGCTGATAATAGTAGACAGAGACATGTAAAGTGGTAAAACTTCTTACCTCAGGCAGTAAGAGGTGAACAAGAACTACTTTCTCTCTCTTGTATTTACTTACTTGGTGCTAGTACTGCTACTATTACAGCAATACAGGCGAGCTAATGGTGTCACCGCCTGGTAAACGAGATGAAATGTTGTTTTCCTGTGATTGTGATCATGTTTGTCATCTCTGTCTATCTAAATTGAAGTTAATGGTCAGTGTAGGTGATTGACAGTTGGAGCAGCTCCAGCAATTGGATGAACAAGAAACTTCAACCCACAACCCTTAAATTGTCCGTGCCAAAGTTTAGTTAAAAAATATCTAGTTCTGTAAAGAAGGGTTAAATGTTTTTCACAATCTGATCATTTAGTTTGTAACTTAAATCAGTTCAGTTTTGGGATCTGGATTATTTTTTGCAGTTACCGTACGGTGTTTTGCTCTCGGTTTTTGGCAAAGCATGTAGAATCTGGTCAGTCTTCGGTTCACTCGTCTTACCTGAATATATTCGAGCAACTGCTCAGAACTGTTGTAGCCACCAAAACAATCTGGCATTAATGTACAGGAATAGATCTACATGTTTTTGCTAAAATAAAACAAATAACTGGTGATAAAATAAATGGTGACTATACCTTAAACTAAGTTCTACATATTTGGGTCTTTTAATATATACAGTGGTGTCGGTGGTGGTTTAATGAAACCAGCTGCAGATATACACCTAAAATATAGATACCAACCTTTAATTCACCAACCAGACGAGGCTTAAAACATCTGTTGAAGTTTGGTGAAGCATGTTTATTCTGTGTCTCTAAACATTACACAAGAATTTTGCAGTTAAATTGAGTAATTACAGCAAGTTTGAACTTTACACTTGTTGCTGCTGTTCAGAATTGCATGAGAGATGGGGAGAGAGTGAGCTTATCAAATTAACATGTATCACACACTGTGATTCAAATGAAATTCACAACAGGATATCACTGTTCAGAGGAAAAAAAGCCTTTGGTCTGTCGGCGCGTTTTACAAACAGTTAACAAAACTACCCTGGAAGGGTTTCGTTTACTCGTGTATCTCAGAGTGTAGACTGAGTAGTAATTGTTTTTTAATAGGCTGGGATCATGTGGTGTTGCCCTGCGTTACTGTTTACATTTACACATCAGATTCAATGAATCAAGGTGAAATCCTGTACCTTTGTGGGCTCAGAGGAAATGTCTATCCTCACTATGCACTTAGAATAAGCATCTCACAATTAAGTACAGACAGATCAAACGTGCAGGTACAGATTTGTAGGTGTGGTGTGTATATAATAAGTCTTAACCTTAAAACTATATTTACAACCCTATTTTTTTTCTGCACCGCTGACAGAAACAAATGGTCAGCTGCCGTTTGTTGATGTACAGTTGCATTTTCTTCTTTTTATGTTCTCAGATATTTCAGTGTGTCGTAGTTTATCTCCTTTCATCTGCTATTGTAACTGTTTCCAGGGAAATATTCTGCACAGAAAACGATAAATTTGAACTTTGAACCTAGTTGCAAGATGACAATAGACCATCCATCCCCAAGGAACTATCATCCTTTAAGAAGGAGGAAAATGTTTGAAATATATAGCTGAGGGTTGTCTGCAGAAATTAATCGTGACCTATTGCAGCATACCTCAAAAGTTCACGGTGCATGAAAAACTTAATATGCATGGCCTTCACCTTTACGGGCTCATAAAATTGTAGAGTTGTGCTTAATTTTTTTTATAATGTGACAGAGATAATTTATTAAGACCAGCATATGTTAACAACACTCTGCAATAAAAAGACTCCTAAAAGTTGAGTTTGATGTCCACTCCTGCAGCCACGGAAGATATTTCAAGACAATGTAGCATATAAGAGTCAGTGTACTTCATCCGTGGGTAACACGTCCGCTAAATCAGTTCGTAGGTATTCTGCAATTCATTGATGTGACACCTTTATCTGTTGTTTAAATATGTTTACGAAACTTAAGACAACCATATTTATACTTTGTATTTTAGTCAGTGCACAGAAGATATCTTATGTCCCCTCATTTCCTTGTACTGTCTGTTTGACAAACAACCTGGATTGAATATGGAGAAATGGTGCAATGGTCACTTTCAAACCCTTTTAACACACGTTTTCCACGCATGTATGAGCTGGACTGATGAAGTCAGGGTTGTGCATGTTATCAGACCCGGCCCGGTCTGGCAGCGCTGCCTACTACTTGATTAGGCCACTCTGACAACACAGCAGCCTGGTAAGGTCAAGCCCTACAGAGTGTCAGCGAGGTGGGATGATGATGTGTTTCTCTGATGCCTCTGTTTTTCACCTCTTGACTTTGTTGTTTTTCTCCCTTGCACCGGTGTCAACTTTTTGCCCATCTGCTGAGGACACATCTCCCATCAGAGCTGGACATTCAAACTGTTAACCCTCTGTTCACCTGCACCGAAGCAATAACACCTGTTTTTAGGTCTGTTGTCTTAACACACTGCTGGATTTCTACCTCTGTTTTTACTTTCTAATGACATAATGGCAGTAATCACTTTTACTGATTGTTATTCAGTTGCAATATTCAGTTGCATTCTTGGAAAATTGTCGATTCACGGCTGTTAATTTCTTACATAAACCTTCACTTTAGAATCAACGCCCACAGACAAAGCTTGATATCTTCTCGTTTTTATGTGTGCACAGTTTTAACAGTTCAGTACACACACACACACACACACACACACACACAGTATGTTCACACATGTCTTTATTAAAACACATACGCTGCATTTTTTTCACAAAAACAAAGGTGTACTCCGCTCAAGGATGATTGCAAGTGGCTTGTAGGTGACAACAGCCCCTGTGAGCCGGATGTCTTGCCCTAAGCCAGTCGTTCCTGTGTGCCGTTGCTACATCTGTAGAGATGTCTCTTGTCGTTAGTTCATATTAGTGGATATTTCTGCTGCTGATGTTGCAGACATCACTGCAGAAACTGAGGTCGGAGCTTTGGTTGTTCTTAGCGTGACCTCGGTCATATTTTCCATTATGTCTGTAAACAAATGCTTATACACATAAAATGAGAGTCTAAATTGTATGATAAACCTCTCTGCATTTGTCAGATAATGTGACTCAGGACGACACAATAAGACGCAGCTCTGCCAAATTTCTGTCTTCTTCGCTCTTGGTGTTGGTGTGTCTCTGCACCAGCGTCTCTGTAGGAACAACACAGAAGGAGGGAAAAGGCGTTTGTGTGTATGTATGCAAGGAGCAGTGGATATGTCTGAGCTCAGGTGGCAGATACCCTAGGTAAATCATTTCAGATCCATTTATTCCGAAGCCTATGTGCACACAACACCTGCACAATTGTCAAAGAAGTGCCACAATGTCAGTGACTATGTTTGCAGCTCTGACCCCCGACGTGCTGTGTGTGGATGTGCAGGTGTTTGTGTGCAACCACAAACACCATTTACAGTATATACAGTATCTATATAAATAAATATATGTGTGTGTGTGTGTGTGTGTGTGATGATATTCTGTGTTTATCTCTTTATGGTAGGTCAAATGCAGCCTATTCAGTGATAGCAATAAACAGCACTGGGAGCAGTGCTGTCATCTCAATGGCTGTGTGTTATTGCTGTGTTGATTTCAATGATTTGTGCTTTAAATCGAGTTTCACCCAAAGATTAGCAGTAATTTAATTATTCTAATGAATAAACTGATGCTAAACGGGAGAACTCTTTGGTTTTGAAATAACAAATTAATATTTTAAAAGCCTGAGATCAAATTAATGGTATTTTTAGTCCGGATGAATTTATATTTTTGATATGACAGCTGTCTTAATCTGTGTTCAAAATGAGCTCGTTTGCGTGTGTCATTTGCGCGCTGACAGTCAGTTGTGACAGTTGTAAAGTGTTCTTGAAAAAGCGCCCGACGTGGACACTCAAGGCAGCCAGACGAAAGATTTGCAGGCTGTGATGTCTGTGTGTCATATTACTTATCTCACTAAGCATATGCTGGCACTTCAGAATCATATACTTCAAACCCGGAGCCTTCAAAAGCGTCAAAACGGACTGTCTCATTCAACACATCAGTCATGTAGCCACCAGCAAAATGAGCGAGATGTCATTTGCACTCAACAAAAAGCTTCTGGAGACATTTAAAGACACTCTTGATGACTGTTTCAATTTGCAGAGACTGTTAATGATATCGCCTCAGCAGCCTTTTTGTTTTTTTTCTGAAGATACAAATGAATGACAAAGAGTACTTAAAAGTGCACTTCAGCTTAAGCTTTGCCAATTATTAATTTGAATCCTGAAGACAATTAGTAAGTCATTGCAGGGCCATTATCCAGCTGTTGCCCTGGATTTTTAAAGAGTAAGCCAATCTAGTAAGGTCAATTTAGCTTGCCACTAATGGCAAAACATAAAATAAAGATTCTCTTTAAGGCACTATTTCAAATTTTATGCCATCAACAAAGTTATTGTGTGTGTGCTGAGCTTGAAATAAATGTAATGTTACAAGTAATATTGACTTAATAAATAGGAAAAATCAACACAAATGTCTCCACTAAACACCTGCTATTCTTTCTGTTTCTCTGCTTTCTTTAGTTTGAACCCTCTCCTCACACCTTAACACACAGCAACACTGTCGCATGGATGCAACACAACAGCCCTCGCTTCAAGCAAATATCCCACTTGGCTTATACAGTGTTACAGAGGGCTAAACTATTTCATTGCGCTAATTGGCCATTGTCATTCTTGACGTTTGGATAAACACAGGAAAAGAGGGAACGCTGAGGCAAATGGAGGCTAATTAAACTGGTGTGTGTACATGTGCATGTGAGAGAGAAACCAGCTGACAGAAAAACGGAGTGACGAAACACCCAGCTTGACAAAAGCAACGTCTCCTCCCTGCAATAGAAAGTTAACACGAGGAGAAAGGAAAATCTACTTTCTGGTTTAACTTCTCTCTAATTGGGTTTTGTTCGTTGCTCACTGAGAGAAAGTGGAAACACTGATGGGCCACGTTTTACTTACACTAGACAGGAAGCAACTTTTATGGCTTGAACTGAAAATGTTTTATCCAGGTTAGAAGTTTTCATTTCTGCTACTTCGTATACTGAAAGAGAATTTTCATTAAAAAGCAGGCAAAGGTGTCCTCGCTGCTGCGAGTGATCTGATAATACACACGCTGGATGAAAACTTGTCTTAAAAGAAGGAGAAAAGGAGAGAGAGAGAAAGTAGGGGAGGCAAAGTTTTAAAATGAGCTGTGGAATGTTTGAACGCTGACCCACAGGAGACTAGTTTTTTTTCTCCAGAGGTAGCGTGTTGGCCGTTCGTATCATCCCCTTGGGGATATCTTCCTCGCCATTTTCCCTGCTAGTCTGCAGCACCATTTCATCTCTGTTATGGCCCCTTACTCCCTCTCCCTCTGTCTGACTCACACGTATGGACTCGAACACATAAACACAGACGCACATGCGATCCTTCAAACCCTCGCCCATCCCCCGCCTCGCCTTTCTCACATTTGACCACTTGTCAGGGGATGTTTATGGGCCATTGTTTGCAGTGCTGATGATCATTGTCACCAGTTGATTCCATTACCCATGGTCTTCTGATGGATGAGGCCTACCCTGATGTCCACTGATATGGGTGTCCTTGACCACTGGGGCAGACGCAATGATCGCATGGAGCAACGGCGAGGACAGTTGGATGCTCCATTTTTTATTACATATAAAATCTTAGGCGCCAGATGTTATTAAACATTTGATTTGTGGAGACGGAGATGTGCTGAGACAAAGCTGTGGCAGGAAATCATTTCTACAATTGCAGTTACAAACATGAGTATTTTGTTTATTAGTGTTTTCTTCTTTTCTTTATGAATTTATGCTTCGACCGGCAGGACAGTATTATTTCACTGTGCCAACAAGATCCATTACCAATAGCTGTCAAAGCATAAATCTGTTTCACTGTAATCCATTTCTGGTTAAGCTTAGGCACAAAACAGCTTGTTGACAGAGTTGAAATAGCAGCTTTAAAAAGGGGGACGTAGAAATTAACTCTTTCCTGTGCTGCTTCTTGGCCGCTTCCCTTTTGTCCCTGACAGACCAGACTTGTAAGTACTGCGTGTGCTGGAGGACTTTCCCACTGTAAACCAGTGTTTGTCTCGGTCATGACTCACACAGCATCTGCTATTTGCTCATACTGCACATGAATAACGCTAATAATAAATAACCATGACTACCCAAACCAGCCTTACAGTTTATGTAAGAAATACAGACGGAGCAGGTTTTTAATAAGCTAGCAGAGATGTGCTGTGGCCTACAGGCTAATAGGAAAATCACTGCAGAGAGAAGCTTA
Organism: Microctenopoma stevenorrisi; assembly: GCA_032270685.1. Lineage (NCBI taxonomy): Eukaryota > Metazoa > Chordata > Actinopteri > Anabantiformes > Anabantidae > Microctenopoma > Microctenopoma stevenorrisi. Next base: position 7,275,543 of record JAUMTR010000003.1, read on the forward strand.
GCCATGTTTCTTTTAGAATGAGCATTTGAATACAAGCAGTAGATGCAACATGAAAGCTGATGCATTCTCTGATTGAACCACTTTGAGTCTAAAATCACAAAAGACTGAAAGATGGAGGAGTAATTGAGCTCTAAAAGTCGTGTTTTACGTACTCTGTTTGAGACCTTAACTCATATAATATAACTTGGTTAAAGACGAAATGGGACTTATGACCGCTTTCTCTCTCTGGTTTTAATCACATTATCGCAGTGCATGTAAACACACCGAGGGGTTGCCTGTGGTCCAGTCTCCCGCAGCGCTCAAGTGTCACAATATTATTTGAAAATTTCTTCACCATCTCATTGAATTAGCGTTTCCGACCCGGTAAAACAGATGAGCTCAAAGGGAAGGAGTCATTCAGAAGTCACACATCACCAGCAGACAACCGCGTTTAATGGTGGCAGAAGATGGGCTTGGATTTAACCAGGCTGATCCCATGATGTCGTGGCAGTGAGGAATTGGCTGTGGTGTTGTGTGACGGCAGATGAAGTAGTGTTGATAGCTAAAACATTTACCACGGGCCCAGTGATGGTAATTTTTCACAGAGCCGGGGCGTCATTGATCAGGATGATATCTGGCACAAGGGAACATGTAGTTAGAAGCACATGTTTAACAAGCTTCTCCAGCATTTCCCAGAAATTGTCACATAAAGACTTTCCATTATTATTCTGAACAAAGACAGACTCGTTTTCTATCTCTCAGATGTGTCTTTTGTCAACCCGTCCTCACTGGACAGATTACCTTTCTTAGGAAATAGCTTCCTGGATCAGATGAAATTATGTTCTGAGAGAGAAACAAGGCCAGACGCTGTTCTTTGATGTAGAAATTAGCTTCATTTTGTTAAAGTGTCCTAATGATATTTGAGTCAAACCATTCCTGTAACCATCATCTGGACAACTTTGTCCTTGTTTCTTTAAGACAATGACAACATACAAAAAAAAAGAAGCAGGAATACCCAGGCCTCCAATAAAACTAACATTAATGCCAGTGCGATATGCAAAACTATGCAAATTTTATGCATACTGTCAACCTACATAGTGGCCGTTCTTCGTTCACTTCAAAAGATATGACTGCAATTAGACAACAATTGATTGAAATCATGGCGTTTTATGATTCTGTTACTTTTGAGCTGACAATTCAGTGACAGAATATTTTCGCTGCATGGAAAGAGTAACTGCTGTTATTGACCCTGACGCAAACCAACCGGTGATACATTTCAAACAAACTACTCACCGTCGTAGTGATTTGCATATGGTGTGTCATTTACTATATTCGCTGATTACCTAATGATTTATGCTCTAATATAAATCACAGAGCGCTTTCAAAGGAATGTGCGTACCGTAGCTTTACAGTGACTTAACATGTCGGAGACGGAGGAGAATTGAAATGATAGTTTAGGAGCTGCAGGGAAAAGAGAAGTATGATCAGTTAAGACTTGCTTTGTATGGGTATTTTTTTTTCCCGTTGTCTCCTTGGAAGGCCAGGGTGCAGTTGATGAATTCTTAAGCAGATCTCACTGATAATTGTATTTCATAACTGTCATGCGGAGAGGGACTGTCCGCTGAGAAGCTATTTGTGTCACCGCATCTCTCCCTCTCCGCGTCGCTCTCTTTTTCTCTGCAGCCCCTTCAATAAAACTCAAATCACGACAGAGATTGTTAAGTCTACCTCCAAGATTATTAAATCCAAATGGAGAATTTATGGGTGACACTTCATAACAATTAATCTCAGATGCTTGATTAATAAAGTTCGCTTACCCCTCTCCACACACACACACACACACACACACACACACACACACACACACACACACACACACACACACACACACACACACA
>JAUMTR010000003.1:7277519-7318068 GCA_032270685.1 Microctenopoma stevenorrisi
CACACACACACACACACACACACACACACACACACACACACACACACACACACACACACACACACACACACACTTCTCCCTTCAACCTCCTCATCACTAAAGTTGTCTTGTCTGAGTGGGATGGAGGAGGAGGGGTACAGACGTACGGATGGCAGGATGGTTGTCAGGGACAACATGAGTGTCATTCTATTTGATTAATGGAGCATTGTGACCCTGCCCCTAACCCTCCTTCTTTCCCAGCCTCCCTACTCTCACCTCTGCAAAGCCCGCCCCCCTCCATAACAGGTAAAAATAGATGTGGGCCAAGTTATGCTCTCCATAACCTGGATTCAAGCTAGACATTATCTGATAGGAGCTGATAGGAAATGAAGTAGGGAAGAGGAGAAAGAAGGAAAGTTGGGAATGAAACAAACGATGCAGGGACGCGGATAGAAAGAAAGATGAAGTATAAAGGTCAAACAGAAAAATACGAGGAACAACATAAGCAGGAGGAGTGAGAATAAACAAAGAGAGGCACGAGAAGGGCTGAAGAGAGGGAAGAGGCAGATTTTGGGAGAATGTCACCTACCTAACCTTGTCACCATGTTAAGTCAGCTGTGATTAATTAGTTGAGTGAGACTGAGCAATTAGGTCAGGAGTTCGGTGTGTACCAGTACGACTGTGTAGGTTCATACACGCATGAGGGTTTGTGCAGTTTTTGTTCTGTTACTTCTCAGTCAAGAGCTTTTCATTAACAGTCATATGAACGTTTCCGTTTTTGTGATCACTCAAGAAGACAAAAAATCTACAACATGTGTCCTCCTCCAACCAGTGAGTGTATACTGGTGGTTCTTCCACAGTATTATACCCCTACACTGAGCTGAGGAGAACTATCACATTGGCCTGAAATCCTCACACACGACTTTCCCTTAGGGTTACTCCAAACAGTGCAGCAACAGAGTTGGAAAAAAGACTAGAGTTGTTTGAGACAGGTTGAGGATGACAGACCGTCTTTTCCTTTATGGCAAATAATTCATACTGTATGTGTTTTTAAGTCGTGCACAATTCTCATCAGACAGCTAGTCTGATGTGCGGCTAACTTGCTTTGATTTTAACGTTTGAATCTACAACAGAAATAATGAATAAAATGTTGACAGCTTGGTTTGTCATAATGAGAGAACCAAGATAGCTTTTTTAAACGGACTCTGTCCTATATTATTTGAGACATAGCTCTAGATGCATTTGAAGGAGTGTGAGGATAAGAAACCCTCACACAAATCCACGAACCAGTAAAAGGCTTACAAAAGATCATATTTAAGAAAGATGGCTATATATTTTCCTTTTTGCAATTAAAGAGTCCCTCTGTGTAATTTAATGCTTCTTTTCAAGTGTCGAGTCCCCTGAGACTTGGCCTGTAGCTATGCCATCGCTCTTGGTGATTATCATTAATGAATGTCGGCGAGGACCATCCCTCAATGTGACTAGGGAGGAAACACAAGCCCTAATTAAAGGTTCCTATTCATAAATATATGCCTCAAACTGCATGGATCGAGCGGTGCTGTGCACACAAGTCATTTTAATGTCAAAAAGCACCTTTTTAAAAGCATTTTCTTCCCCTAATGTACAGCACAACTGCAGCAATGACAGATTTTCACAGCAAAAGCCCACAGCAAGAGTTCTGTGTAATTTGAGATTCACAGATTTAAATTTAGGAGTAAAGCTGAAGATTAGGATGCTCTAATTTGACACACACTAGGACTGATGAGAAAAAAACTCTCCACTGTCCAGCTAAACTGATGCAGTTTGTGCATATCCTCCCCCAGAGACTTGTGTTTTATCACAAGGGGTTATAGGAAGCTTAGGAGTCATGCTGTGCAAGGGAAAAGAAGAAATGGAAGTGTTTAATAAATTAAAATCTTTAACAGATTACAGGATGTCACTGATGTAGGAAATAATCCTTATTGCTTGTATTCTCTCATAAAAACCCATTTTAATCATTTTAATTGCACCAAATGCAGACTGACAACAGCGCTCATAGATGCAAGTTGCTGCGTTGTCACGTCGGTTTCCCAGACAAAGCTATTGGTAATTGTTATGTGAAGAAGATAATGTTAACATTGAGGATAATATTGAGTCTGTCTGAATGTTTTATTTTTTTCCCACAGGGGCTCAGAAAGTCCTGTTGTAAAGAAGGGCTTGGTGAGACAAACATTTGGCTGCTTCTCTTCCCTCCTTAATGGCTGAAAAATGCTAATTGGAGTGCATGTGTCAAAGAAAACAAAAGGCGAGGGAGGAGGAGAGGGAAGAAGTGTGCATGTCAGAAAGGCTGGTATTTTGAAACGTGAAATATGTCACTTAATTCAGGTGAGTTGGTAAGGATTTTTAGTAAGGTTGTTCCAGGAAGCAGGAAATCTCGCTGTCACACTATTTGTCTCTAAGCACAGATAAAGTTTTGCCCGTGGTGGTATGTAATGAAGCTCATGTTTAAAAGAAAAACATATTTTGAGGAGAGAAAAAAAAAAGCATTGTACTGTAAATATTCTGCTGAACAATTGTGTCATAGTTCACGTAAACAAGCTGGAGTTGCTTTCTCTTCCCTTCAGTTGTGAGCTTCCTCGCCGCTATAAAATAACACCTTGAGTCCCGCTGAGACTCGAATCCTTTAATAAACATGCATCTGTCACTGCCGAACGGCATTTCATCACATCCTTCGTCCAAACTGACAAAATCAAAAAAGCTCAGGTGGGGATTACAAACCTTTAATTGCATTGTCAAAACTGCGGCAACATATCGTTTTTAGGGCTACACATGGAACAAGTCGTGGAAAAGTAAATCTCTATAAAATATCGAAACCCCTCTCTCTCTCTCTCTCTCTCTCTCTCCCTCCCTCCCTCCATGCTCACTCTTGGCATTTTAATTATGCAGTCTTATCTGATAGATGTGAAGATATAGCTCGTGTCAAAGTTAGAGCCTCTTCTTTATTAATTCTTTTCTTATATATTCTTATATTCAGCCTGTCAATGAGTGTCTGGAATCTGATAGGACCCATCATTAATTGAAGATTACTAAAGATTATAAAGAGAGGTATTATCATAAGCTGTGTGCCTTCGTCATTCCAAACGTTAACTTACTTGAGTGACACTAAGAAAAAAAGATTACACTCTGTTTCAGTGCTCCAAGAATAAGTTTGAAAGTCCAACATGTTGGCAGATCTTTATACTAGTAACATTAAAAGTGTGAAAGAGGAGGCTTGTCAAGAAACGCTAAATACCACAGACCCCTGACAGCAGATTTGTGGTGTACACTACTCGAACTTCAGTCTAAATCTTTTGAGATCTGAGCTTTATGGCTACAAAATAGTTCAGGTGCTTAGCCACAGGCAAAATATGCAACACTGTGTTAATTATGTATGATGATTAAGAGAAAAACATTATATTCTTGGTTTTGGTCATTGTAATTTTATTTTTTTTATATACTTATGTACTTCATAATATACTCCAAAATACTGTAGAAACTTAAACTTAAGAGAAATAAAACATGCAGAAAACGTAACGCATAAGCTTAAAAAATGTATCAGTTACATTCCAATTTAAATCTGTGCACAGATTAATATTGGTATAAAAAACGTATTTTATTTGTTATTTGTAACTAATGTTAAAAAAACGTACAGGAATTTATCCATGCAACGTCGCTCTAATATTAATTTCTATCATTTTAGCATGGAATGGTTTCTTTTTCAAAAATAAACTGTGTCTCTATGAGGATGAGGATTACAAGAATATGAGAGGTTGTAGGGAAGAAGCTGACTTAAGTAATAATTATGCTGGTAGGCTTTTCAGATGTTTCCATAAAGCTGCATTTTTTAGTAACACATGAGTTGTGGAATCATTTAAACTTAAAGTAACACGGTTTCTAAGGTATTTATTTATAATATAGGAATAGATTCTTTTATTGTTAGAGGTTCAGATGGAAATATATCTCAGTAGAAACTACTATTCCATGTTAAAATTGTGCTTAAATGACGAAAACAGTTGACACAAATTAAACAAATGATAAACAATGTCACATTTTTTTTATGTGTACATATCAGAAAACCCAGAAATGAAGAAGTGCTTTATGATGCATGTACTTCCCAGTATTTTCAATTCTTATGGAAAGCACACATTATTATTTAAATCTACATCATTTGCATGTAAAAAGTACCTTTGTCATTATCTGGATATGAGTTTGAATCCTTCACCTGATTTGACAACCTGCTAGACTCCTTCGCAGTATGATCCAGTAGATCGTATTAAACAGCTTCTCTTTAGATGATCATGTCAAAGCTAGGGGAAAAAAAAAAGAAATACAGTAGAGAATAATGTATGTACATATACATGACGGCTCCATGAATGTTTTCACCCGTTCTGAGGGACTATCTTCATGCGGAAGAGAAAGAAACAAGACGACATGTCATCACGCTGTCACTGTGCCACCGTATGTGGAAGGGAGCCTTGTGCATACAAGTTGGGGGGTGGTGGGAAACAATTGTTTGTATTGTTGTGCTTTTGTCATACATGCTCATGGACACGGGTGGTTGCTTCACAGGTACTTTAACTACTGTAGCAAGCAACTTGGATGACAATATCCAGATATGGAGCTGGGTGTACAAAATGTGTACATGATTAGAGTCACTATACATCGAACACACCGTAGATACTAAGTCATGGGTTCCTTTATTTCTCAACCTACCTGCGAGGTGAAATTGTCTTACTTTAGGAAATAGCAGCATAATGTGACTACAAATTTTAACGACTATCTTTAACTGACCCGTCACAATTCAGCTTTGAGGTCGCGAATATAATATAAAAATGACACTGATTTAGAAGAAGATGGTTTAACGCAGAAAGGGATAAACGAGTCAATAAAAATAAATGAGTGTAAAGACGAAAACTCCCTCGTGATTACAGAAAATGTGGTTTTACATAGAAGACTGGCGTGTGGCCACATTCTCAGTAAGTCCTCCTCATGTTCACAGTTGCTACTGCTGCCTCTCGAACCACTTGTCCCCCCCTGCTGGCTCAGGATCAGATCCTGCACTAGCTTCTCTGCTGTGATCCCTGTTCTGTGTCTCTGCTCTTTAAAAGCCTGAAACCTCTAGAGCAAGAAAAGCTCAAACACTAACAAATAAAAACATGTATCGTTTCACTTTGGTGAAACGATACAATAAGGTTTTGTTTTTTCCTTATTCTAGATTCAACGGTTGTGCATATATGTATATAATGGTTGTGTTGTTTATTGTTCTTCAGCCTGTTACTGAATTGTCTAATAAGAGTGGTAACTTCGGTCAGAAGACGTGAAGCCGTTAACATCTGCATGATGCAACTACAACTAACCTTTTATATTTATGATTTGTGGGAGAGGTACTGCAGTCATATTATAGCCTAATATATATCAGCCTTTATGTGCACAGTCTTTGTAGTGTGCACACCATGCTGCATTTACCTCACAGGAAACGGGTTGGATTCTGTTTACGCAATAGTTCTAAAACATCTGGGTTGTTTGTTTGTTTACAAAATATCAGTTAGTGTAAGTTACTTGATTGTCCTTTTTAATGCACCTTTATTAACAACTCTGGTTCTGATTAGGCAAACCAGGAAGGTTCCTCTGAAAGAGAAGTGTGGGCTGACTGCAGGCTTCATATCTGTCTGCAAACTTCAGGATGGAAACGTTAGTGACGTAAGTCGGCTCCATCAATCAGCGGGCAGGCCGCTGTGACAGACGGGGACAGACAGATGTTGGGGCGGTACTTGGTATTTCTTTACCACTTAATAAGCGACCTCAGACATCCCGGCGCAGTTTAGGGGTTTTTCAGACACGCCGTGGCTCAAAAAACACCGAGTGTGAAGGCGCAGGAATCGGAGGAGCTTTTTTCTGTTGTGCGTAATGAGGGTTTTTTTTTTTCTTTTAACTGTAAAACGTATAATTTTACGGGTAAATTGAGAAACTCACCCGAATCAGTTAAACCGAGCCTTTCTCGGCGATTTGCTGAAAGTTTATAATCCAGTGTCCTGTAAGTGATCCATCCCGGACCTCCGGTAGTAAGTGGGTGGTGGGTGATGGTGTCCTGGAGTCCGGTGGCTGCTGAACGCGGAGGAGCTGCGCATCCACTCTGAACTAAGCCACTTCTCATGTCTTCCAAATTATACAGTGATTATCACCGCAGCTTCTCTTACTCAAAGATGAAAAAAAACCAAACTTTTTCCCTTCTCTCTCCTTTACTTTTCTCCCTGATCAGGATGCGCACTAAGCGTCTCATTTAAGACAACATTAGCCTAGTTGTGTGCCCTTTATAAACACTTTATGGTGGATAATAGTTAGGATGGAGAGCAGGCTATTAATGGAGCCTCTTGTGGATTCAGAGCCCCTCCCCTTCACCAGAAGCCTCGCTAAAAAGGTGTAACGAATCGATCTGCGGCATCCTTTGTCCCATTAAAGAGGTCACTGAAAGATCCACATGCGAGCAAACTTTGAGACAGAGCAGAGCTGCACGGCTCAGCTCAGACCACCTAAAACGGCCAAACACGTCCTCTGTGGGGGTGAAAATGTAAGCACGAGTTTTATTCTTATAATAAACCGGAGCACGGTTTGTGTTCTGTCAGGACAGTGTCCTTGAGGACCCGTTGTACGCACAGTCTCCATGTCTCACTCTGCGCTTGCTGAACAGTAACAAGTCAGGCCGGACTTTGCTTTTATATGATGATCCTCTCTGTGTAGGATCAACACAGTTTAAGGGGTTTATTAGAGGTTTTAGCGATTTTATATAGTGATTGTTGTATGTTGGTATATTTTGGCAAATTAAAAGACAAAATGATCCAATAATGCTGTCAGTGTAAACTTGATTGCGTCATCTCATACTACACCAACTCAATGTGAGCAAATCTCCTTTTGCTTCTTGTTATTGTTGGTTTTTTTTTGGCGTAAACTCTCCTCTCATTTCGTTATTTTAATGCAAATGTACAAATGAGCAGCCGTGTGTCCGCGGACAGGACGCACCTCTCCCTCTGCGCCGCACCGTGTGCGCGGGGACAGCAAGGCGTAGAAATGAAAGCCATCCCAGTGAACAATTAGAGCAGCAGATTGACAGGTAGGCTCCGACTGTCAGGGTGACGCTTGTGGAGGGGTGGAGTAAAGGAGAGGCCGGAAAGGCAGCTGGATGTGTCTGTCTATCAGTGGGAGCTGTCTGAACGCACCGCGCATCACCAATGTGCGCACATTTCCACTGCGGAGAATATCCGGGGACGCTTTTTTTTTTGGCGCTTTTAAGAACACATAATAACAATCAATAAAAAGCAGGGAACAATAAGAACAGGCTGCGGCTCAGAGGGCGGGCCTGCTCGCTGGGTTTTCTGATGAGTTTAGGAGATATTCGTCAAGTGTCCATGTTGACAATCGGACCAACGGCGTAAATGTGAGTATTCCACTGAATTCAGCGATACGGGCTGGGAGCTGATCACTGCGGGTTTCTCTGCACACACACACATATATGTATATACATAAAGGCGATTGACTGATTGACATACACCGAGCCCGGCTAACGTGTCACTCTTTCCTCTCTTTCACCGATTTCCTCCCGAACACCGTAGCGGATGTCGGATACCGGACCTGGCACCTGGACGGACTACAGCGCAGTTTGGAATCATCTCCACCCTCGAGCGAGTTAAAACGCAAGAAAGGGGATCACGTTTTCTTCACTTTCGGCTTCGATAGAGGTAGGAAATAGTCCGGAGAGGGACGAAACGCGACGAGGGACTCGGGCAGCCGTCTGTGTCTGTCCTCCATAGACTGAGAATCGCTTCCCGGCAGTTTCCAGCAGTCCAGCCTGCCATGAGTTTTCCTGATCGGCAGAAGTTAACGGACATCGTGGTGTAGCTGATCATCAGCTGTCAGCTCCGTTGCTCTGACCGGACATAGACATTATAAAATGCACAGAGACGCGTAGCGAGTGAACCCCCCACTTGTAACAGCCCCCCCCCCCCAAAAAAAAGACTTCTACACCCTTCAGGGGACCGAGACTTGAATTCTGTCAACCTGCCGAAGAACTGTGGAACCGCTACTGGCTTTGATTTCCTCCTGCTCCGGTTTCCTCTCCAGCTTGTCCGCGATTTTGATCTCTGCATGAAAAGTCCAACGGAAAGTCTTGCAGCAGCATGCCGAGGAGAAAGCAGCAAGCGCCGCGGCGGTCAGCAGGTAAGACCCCCCACACACACACACACACACACGGACATTTTATTTCACTCAGGGATCTGCACACTTCCACGTAAGTTCGCACAGCGTGAGCGTAGGCCCGAGTCAGCGCGCAGCGCGGAGACGGAACCGCCGGAGCCCCTCCGGTGGAGACGCGGACCTCCGCAGCGTTTCACAACTCTCACTTAAGTTCATTCCTGCTCCTCTCCAGTGCCAGGTTTTTGGGCTGTAGAGAAACGGGCGCGCACAGCTGCGCCGTTTTCACGCCGCGCCTCGTCTCGTCCAAGTTCTCGAAACAAAGCTCATCTTATCTCGCTCTTACAGACTAACGTGTTTGATGTGTTGGTGCCAGAAAAGAAGAAAGGAAGACAGAAAAGTGGCGCATTTGCAGCCTGTGTTCCGCTCGGGGATTGCCATCCTTGATTTGATGCTTGATTGATCGTCTGTCACGCGGCTGCCTTTGATCTATTCATTCCTGATAAGCATCAGTAAATCATTCACCGTGGGCGCGCATGCGCCCGCAGCCGGACTCCCTCAGAGAGGGGGCAACTTTTTGCCCCCACCCCCGACGAGCAGAGAAAAGACAATTTGAAAGAAAAGTTCTCATGCGGGATAAATACTTTGCAATTAATACCCGAGGGGGAGGGAACGAGAAGGAGGGGGTGCTGGGGCGTAGCGGGATCACAGGGAAGCATCTCACACAGAAACAGAAGGAAAACATTACATCCAGTGGTCACCTCCACCTCCCGACCCTCACCATCTCTGCAAAACAGGAAGTGGTGTAAAAGATGAGCATCCAGCACCAACCAGGACACAGGTCTCACTAGTGAACAATACTCCCAATATCACAGGACTTTTACAGACACCATGGGATCTAAAGTCCAGTTCAGTGTAATGAACCTCCTCATAATTAACTTTTAAAAAGTGCTCATGCTGTCTGCAGGAACGTGGGCCCACTGTAGTGGAGAGTGGAAGTCAACACCTGGATGTGTACTTTGTGAGATAAGACTGTGTACTACAGCATTTCGCCTTTTGACAGTCAGGCCCACATGTTGCTAAGTTGACCAGACTTGAACCGTTCTGCGAGAGAATCGCATGTTTGCCTGAGTCCATTTGATGTCCCTGGGAGATGCGTGTGATTGACATGCATTTCCAAACGACGATGGGGAGAGCAGCCTTTGAAGTTCATGCAGTAATGACCAAAGCTGAATAAAACAGCTGTAGAATGTTAAGCAGGCGGTGGAAATGTGAGGTTAAGCAGACTTAATCAAGGTTGTGACGGAAAGACTTTGAACTTGGTGGGGCTGTAATTTCTAATTGACACGAGGCTTTAGTGAAGGATAGAAAGAAATGTGTTTTAGAAGGAGCCAGCACAGCGAAAACGAATGGCGCCTGCTGCTGCTGCTGCAGCAAACGGTGGCGAAAAGCCCCCGAAAAGAGAGGGAAAAGTGTTGTTTTCTGCTCTCCAGCCACTTTTTTTTGGTTCTCCATCCAAACTGTGAAGTGGCCCCATTCTGGCTCAGCTTTTGAATATTGATTTAATTGTCTGTTTCTGTGACAGACACATACATCACAGGCAGTAATGGTCAATCACAGTTTGGCAGGCTGCGTCTCTAACGTTATTTCCAACACTTGACTTATGGTCAGTCCAAAAACGTAAACACTTCCTCTGTTGTGTGTGTGTGTGTGTGTGTGTGTGTGTGTGTGTGTGTGTGTGTGTGTGTGCGTGCGTGTGTGTGGTTTGTCTGTAGGCGACGGTGTACACACACCTATGAACGCAAGTTATTTTTACAATGCATTACAAGATATTTCCACAACCCAGATTTATCACTTTGGAGTTGAACTAAAACAAAACGTTGCACACGCTCCTTAGAGAGACAGATTTCAATGGCTCTTTGTACGCCATTTCAAATGAGCTCTGTCTCATCAGTCACAGTGATGATTTTAGACCCTGTAATGGCACTGTACCCTATCTAGTTTATGACCAGTGACAATACATCAGTGTTCTTTCATTTGGAAGCGCATTACTGCATCTGTTAGTTTTGGCAGTTGAGTTCAGTGCAGTGCAATTTGAGCAGCAGAGACTTTTGCTGCAGTCATTTGTTGTAATTTTCTTTTCGTGCCTCCGCTCACTGAAATGAAATTATTTAGAGGTCTTTTCTAATAAGTGGTTGAGTAATTAATGAATGTAAATCAAGAAGCAATAATCATAATATGAAATCATAAAGCAGCCTTCTGCTTCGCTTTTACTGTTATGGACTTACGCACGTCTCACGCATGACATGTTCCACTGTTGCCTATGACTACTTGTGATAAAAGTTGGTGCTGAAACACAGCTGAATGGTTACAGCATGCCAACATGGTGCAGAACTGTAACGTCCATTGTTCGAGTCCAGCTGTGAACCTTCGTTGGATGTCATACCCCTTCTCTCATGTGCCCAAGTCTCAACTATACTATCAAAGAAAAATAGGAAATGTCCATAAAAATATTCATAAAAGCTTTATTCTGAAACAATCAGTCTTAACAAGCTAACAACCTTATCTGGTTGAAAGGTTCTTAGACATGAGGAATTGTGACATGAGGATGTCTTTTTCTGTTTAATATAACTGTAGGTGTAATATATTTGTATTTTGAACTTCGCTTGGACTTTGGAACTAGTGAAAGGCATTTGTATAATATTTTCTGACATATTCTAGAGTAATCACTGATAATAATTAGCTCTAGCTCTAATTGGCGCGCTCTCAATAAGCCCACTACCACAATATAAACTTAATATCCAGAGAAAAGGAGAAATTAAAAAGTTCCATCACATTGACACATTTTTTCATTTATGAAAAACGGTGCATGTTATTAGAGTGTTTGCACCAGCGGCGTTATCAGGTTTAAATATGGCAACATACTGTACACATTACAGCTCAACAGCCAGTAATTAGTTTAATTAGCAGATGTGATATAGTGTATATTAAACATACAAACATGCCACAAGTGTTTGACTCGACACTGAGGTCACCGTTCTGACTGCTGTCGGAAAATTAATGGTATTGCCGGATGTCTACTCTCGCTTTTCGTTTACAAAGCACAATATCTTAAATCAAGCAGCGTCATTCCAGGTAATGAATCTGTCAACTAATCACTCAACACATTATTGTGATTAAAGTGCAACACTGTGTAAAATCAGGATCGAGCTGTTAGAGACATAATTCTTTATTACCTGTCCTGTACAACATCCAGTTTTATTCACTGAGACAGCAAAAGAAAAGGAGGCGGGGGCAAACTGTGGGTGACCAGTCCACAGCCATGTTGACGGTGGCACAAGAGACACATCCTTGTTCTGCTGAACTTCCCACTGAGTGAGTAACTGACTAGGTCTGGCCACTCACACCCTGATGCATCTAATTAAAATCTACAAAAAAAATAATGTTCATGTATGTATCGCTGAGAGTCTCCTATAAACAAACCTCAGTGCTATATTTTAATGATCTGTCTGTATAGCTTAGCTCAGCACGTTTAATTAAAGCTCTATACTGAAGCCACACTGAGTGTCTACACTCTGAGTGAACACAATGCACAGGCAGTAGACAGCAGAGCTTTGCCTTGTGAGCTTCTCTACCGACATAAGCGGCTGCTTTCTTTACCTTTATTGCTGCTACCTCAATGCAAAAAGCGTCTTAATTATGACTTGGAGGGGGGGGGGGGGTGTCTTGTTCTCAACAGCATCGTTAGCCGTTGTCCCTAATTACCCAGGTAGCTGACGGATCAGTGACAGGGCCCCACCGATTAATGCTGACAAATTCAGCAAGGTGTCAGGTCTGCAAGCTGCCTTGATATAATCAACTTGGTGTTAGCCACTTCTCATATTCCCACCCCCAGTTGTTCCCATCTAAACTCCACAGCATAAGGTGGCTTGAAGTGATGTGACAAATTGAAACGTGCGTCTTGTTCAGCCAACACTGTGCTGGACACAAGCAGCCTTGTAACGCGGTTCTGAAAGGCTGTAGTCTCATGTTTAGGTGTATAATTATGGTTGGTACATGCATGCCATAAATGCTATTTAAGAATGTGAATGTGCCTCCCTGTGGATTTTTATCTTTCCCTTTCCCTCTGATCTTTCTGCTAACAGCTTTTTGGGTTTCTTTGACAGAAAAGGAACACAGTTCTAAGCCGAGCTGCATAAATACGTTTTGTTGTTACTTTGCATTGTATTTCCTCTGCAGAAATTTAGCTCACAGCACCTGTCAACTAAGAAGTCAGCACCAAAATATGACTATTAAAACCGTGTGTTGGTTTTTTTTTTATCAGGATGCTTCTGATAAAGTATTTAATGACATTTGTCAGGAGCTGAAGGCAAAGGGAAAACATATTTGAAATGAAAAGTACACATGAGAACACAACATGCAAGTGAGTGTTTGTGTGTGTGTCTGTACGACTCGTAGGTGTGTGTGTGTGTGTGTGTGTGTGTGTGTGTGTGTGTGTGTGCATGGATGGATGTGAATAGTCTAATCCAGCGATAAGGCAGTGTATGTAAAGTGTGATTAACAGGTGACATTGAATGAAGGAGTCAGTGGATATATTTGCCATCCCACACTCCATGTCGCCCGTAGTCATTTGCATGTGGTGTCAGAGGCAGTAGGCCTTCAGGAAATCAAAGACACACGCTAATGCGCACACCCGCACAACTACACTCTCCGTCCTCATCTTTGTGGAGGTTAAGTGACAAATGAAGATCGATGACTGCTCTTACAGCAAAGAGAGGGTTGAATTGAAAATATGTGGGAATTAAGCTCGCCAGCAGGGTGACGATGTAAAGGTATTCAGCGCTGCCGCCGCAAGGTAAAACTATCCCAGAGCTTAATGAGGTTCAGAGGAAGCAGGAAAACCTGGGTTTTCATTCAAGCATGACACGAGGAGCCTTGACAAAGAAATAATGAAAACAAGGTCATTTTTTTACCCTCAATCTTAAGCACATTCTGCACATATTTATTGTCTCTGATTTTCAGTGTGCATGTTTTCCATTGACAAAGACACACTGGCTACAGTTCAAAACAGCTGCACAACAAAAGCCACAATGTGTAGTGGGGATGTAAGATAATAACAGGAATAATAACAAGAATGAAATCACAGCCATGACTGTCCTTGAGGGGATTAGGGCACCATTTGCTAATTATTGTGAAGCATACACACCGAACCGGCAAAGTGTTCCCGTTGATATAGTATGAAAGCCATTTGGGCGGAAGGAGAAGAGTGAAAGCAAAAGCTGGGATTATAAAATATATTCTATAGCCTTATATATACTAGCTCACCCTTGATTTCTGTGTGCACACACACACACACACACGGACAGATTTGACAAAGTATATACTGGTTGTGTGTGTATGTGCTTGGTGATCAATGATTTCTGTATTTTTCCATTTGTTAAACACAGCTTTAACCAACTGAAACCACACTTGAAACTGCACGTTTTTAGAATAGTCCCACATCTGTAGGCTGTGGCAGGGAAGCAAAGAAATGTGGGCAAACAGTCACCCCAGGTAGGCCGGCGGCGATATTTCTTCTAACAACAGCCTCAGATGAAGACAAAGAAAGACAAAGGTAATTATCAGGCTAAGCGCTGAAGAAAAATGGCTTTGAATGAAAAAATGTCATGATTTAAGGCAAGGAGACAGGAGGTCCAGTGTACACTCAGAGGTCAGCGTGTACTCGGGGGAGCTGCTGTCTGTCTGCCTCGGCTGTAGTATTCACATTGTGTTTTGTGTTTGTGTCACGGTTTGTTCACATTCTTTCATTTGAGATACAACTGATGTGCAGTGTATAGATACAAATGCACCTTATGTGTTTTTAGTTCCAGTGCAGTGATCGTTAATGCACCATACATCAGACTGGTTATTGGAGAGTAGGCCTGTGTTGGTTGCGGTGGTTGAATTTGTCGGGAAACAGAAATGACTTACTCAGACATTCGGTATTTGCATTTTGATCAAGCGACCTGAGAAGTTGCCACTGAGGCAGCATCTGTTGTGATAATCATGGTGGAGATATATGAAGGTCAGAGCGGGTACAAACAGTTTGGGTACCCTTTTTATTCAGAACCTCTTGTTTTGTCTTTTACACACGAGTTACATGCTCGTCAGTTAAGTTAGAAAAATCGCATTTGATCCACAATCTAAACATTCAAAACCAGCGGTAGGGCGAGTGAGTTGCCACTTGAGGCCTTGTTCTCCAAAGGAACATCTGGGTGGAAGCAGGGTGGCTAAGAAAGGCTGTGGGCGTGGGAGACAGGGAGGATGAAGACAACAGAGGGAGAGAACCAGGGTCTGTGCAGAAAAAGTATTGAAAGTGACAGATGAACAGAACTTGGGTAGACGTTCTCCTGCAGCAGCTGTGACTGCTGTCATCGCTCTGACAGGTGTCAATTAAGAATTACCGCGGAGGCCCTGTAGTCAGTTTTTCCTGCCCAGATGTCGCTCAGTGTGCCTTTTCTGAGAAATAACATTTTACCCTTGTCACGGCGCAGCTGCTTAGCTGCGGTCGCCCCCAGAGAATGAGAGCAACTAATCGATATTGTCCACCAATCCATATTAGGTATTAGCAATTATTCTGGCCATTGAATAATGGTAGGGCAGCAACAACTAGCAATACCAACGTATTGTTGATAGCCCCTAGTTTTATGTGCCTATGCTAAAACATGCACTCTCTCTTTTAGAGCTAGACAGGTATAATTATTTAGGATTTTAAGTCGGGGTATAGAAAACTCTTCTAGCTAAACTGTCGAGTGACTTTGAAAAAGTAAAATATGAATTTGTCTTCAGTCATATCT
Organism: Microctenopoma stevenorrisi; assembly: GCA_032270685.1. NCBI lineage: Eukaryota > Metazoa > Chordata > Actinopteri > Anabantiformes > Anabantidae > Microctenopoma > Microctenopoma stevenorrisi. The sequence goes on from JAUMTR010000003.1 coordinate 7,292,537, forward strand.
CACAATGAGACATTCTGTGCTGTAGAGCTCTATGACTGAAGGTGTGTATTTCATGCTCTTAAGGAAAACGATGACATGAAATTCTTTGTTCTTTTACCCCAGACTGTCTTTTTGGCCTCACACATTTCCAACAGCAGAAGAACTCCGATAATACACCTTGAACTTAACAAAATCTCTACTTCTCACCTTGTGGTTTAAAAACGATTATATAACTACAATGCAGATAAATCTATATTGTATCATAATTCTAACAGTTAACAATTATTACTAAAAATAATTTTTAAAGGCACAATTTTAAACTGATAAACAGGAAAAATGCCTTTTAACACTAATATCAGCTTTTCTTCTACTTTCCAATGACTTTATTTGCACAACAGTTGCTAAAGTGGAGCGCTAACATGCTAACACTTTATTTTATTTGTCTTTATTAGTCTTTGACTAAAATATGTATACACATAAATATTCACTGTTGTGTGGTCTGAGCAGCTGCAAGTGTAGACATTTTTTTCACTCATTACTCTAAAGAGAGCTTTGGTTGTGCTAAATATAGAGATTGCTATTCAAAGACTATGAAAATAAGTAGCCTACTGTTCCCCTCATTGCTTTCTCAATCATCAATGCTCAACAGCAGCCAAAAAAAGTGGGTGAAACTCTGAGGGTGGAAATTTTTATTCCCAAAAGAATATTTATTCTATTGTTATAGTGAGAAGCAATGATTTGGACACTACTTTGCGGCGGAAAAGTAATCTGGGAATGGTTATAGTTTGTCCTTGACACTTGGTGAGGTCGTGCTGCAGCCTGTTGTACAACCACTGCTTCCTCTTCTTACTCTTCATCGTTATCGCAGCCTACTCTCCCTTTTGTCTTCATTTCATTTTTTGGGGATTATTGGCTCCTTCTCTCTCCCTCTAAGCCTTATTCTTATCTTCCTATCTGTCATCAATCTCTATCATACTGACTCAATATTCCCCTACTCTGCTCATATTTTCTTTCATCTTCCTCCCCGTCTCTTGCCCTCATCCATCGCTCTCTCACCGGATGTTCAAGAGTCAGTGGACTGGTTACAAGAACATGAACTTGACTTGAATCTGAAAAGAAGAGCATCATACTCTACTCTTTCAGGCCCACTGACCTTGTTCTTGTATCTTAAGAACAACTTTTTCTTTTCACCAGTCTGATTTTCGACAACATCCTGCAGTCACACTGTGGAGTTGAATAAATCCAGTGGTCACAGGGCCGTTCAAGTCTTGTCATTTTCTTTGAAGTCTGAACACATGACGGTCACATATTTTCCAAGAGCAATTTCCATCCCCATTGAGCAGACAGTTATCCATAAAAAAAATGTTGCACAGGAAAAGAATCAAAGAATATTTTGTTGGTGATTCAATTCAGCTTTGTTTGTCGCTTCCATGCAAAAGAGACTCATTGACCACAGCGTGCTTTGGGTTACACACAGCTATCATTAAACACTCACTGGCTTCAGTGCTCTGGTTGATGGGCAGTTGAAAGGGGATATAGTGCCTTGGAATCCCAGTCAATTCAACAACACCACATGCTGCCCTCCAAAAATTCCTCCCAAATCTTTCCTGAGCCGCTGCGTTGTCTCAGGCAGTGACAGTCACAGGGGGGTATGAGCTTAGCTCTGTCCCTCTAAGTCGTCTGTCTCAGAAAGAACAGCGGGGGGCCTCTCGAACACCCAAACGTCTCCTGGAAGTGTTTCTTTGCAGGCACTCTCTGTCTAACTCCCTGGCTACATGTCCACCTGAGCATCTGCTTGTGATCACCTGTCACAGTTTGTCTGGTGACCCAACTGATGCCCTGTTTACTTGTCTGTCTGTGGTCCATCTGTCTCTGGTCTCTGTCATAACCATGGTGCATGCTGACAGGACAACGCCTACGTCAAACTGCAGGGAAAACATTCCGATGTTGAATGTTTGTTTGATGTCTGTGTAAACGGGGAACTTTGACGTAAATGCAGTTAATTGATGGCCTAATGTCTAATAGCTCCACCTTTACTCTTGCTACACTAGAAGAAGATGTTGTCATATATATATTTCAGTATAATCTTTGTACTGATAAAACAAACATGTCATGTGCCAGACGACCGACTTCCTGTCTCGAGGCTTTGTGCTAAATGAACGAGCTGCTGGCTGCAACAGTTTAGCTTTTTGCACTTACACTGGCTTAACATTTAAAAATAAACATTGAAGTATTTGAAGTAACTATTTGCATTTTTAGGTAAAAATCAGGAAATCCATTCAAAACTTAGACTGCCTCCTATGAATTGTCATCCATGAACATCTTTTACATCCGTTTGTGTTTATTTCCATTAGTTGTATTTGTTTCTGCCTTCTGCGTTGCCTGTGCTTCACTCTGTGGTAGTCTATGTAATATGTCTGTCATTTTGCTGAATATGTCGGTATATTTGGAATTTGCCTGGCAAGAATGGCCACAATCACAGATCCACCGTGTCTGTCTGATGCATTAGTGTGAAGTATGTTTCTACTCCTCATCCTTTCAGTTTGTGACTTAATTCCTTTCCCTCCCTGCCTCATAGTTAGGCCCTCGTTCTCAAACGTATCTGGTTTAACAATGTCTGCTGTCAGATTTTAGCACACATACAGTGAGCGCAGAGAGAGGTGTGTCACAAACGCTAAACTTGACTACTTAAGTTAATCAGTGATGGTTTTTTTCCCCAAGTGCAATTTAATTTACAAATTTACAGTCATATGCATAATACTCATGATGTATTTTTATCAAGTGAAAAAAGGTTTGTAGTCAGCTTCACTTTGGCTTTTAACACCTGGTAGCTGCATCTTGGACATCACCTGCACATATACCTGTGTCTCCACGCTATCCAGCAGTCCTCTTGTGTCCAGATTTCACTCCTGCTGCATCATTTCTGTGAGGTCAAAGGCTACATAAACAACCTCAGTGCTTCTTTCTTTCTTGAGCACTGGCACGATCGCACAAGCCCAACCACCTCATTCTGCACGGATGACGTATGTTTCTGTAATGTTGTTGTCAGAGACGCACAGTGATGTGTTGCCACTTACACTGCAGAAGCGATGCGGTCAGATGCAAGTAACGGATCGGATCGCAAAGCGTCTCGGAGGCTGTTGACACACATCGCAGTGCTTAAATAACAGGTTGCTTCTAACAAATTAGTTTCAGTCAGAAAACACAGCTGTAGCGTCGACTGCTCTGGATTCTGTTTCATATCTTTTCCTATCAACTCACGGGTATGAGAAACTGGAGCATCCAGTGTTTATGATATTGCAGTCCACCGTGTGTGATTCGCACTGGAAGATGTGACTGTAAACTGACAACAACCCAGTTGCTGTAACCAGCATGTTAATCAAACGTTATCACCGGCAGAACCAGATAATATCGTGTGTCAGCAGAAGGAATAAAGACACGTTTCCAACACAGAGCTCTGCACGTGTCAGAAATGGTTAATTAAAGTTGGTCAAGCTAAACAAGATCAAGGAGCAAAATGGCTTGCACTGATTAACAACGTGTTTATCACGTTCAGTCAATTACCCTCTTACCTTGTTAGCCTCCCCCCTCCTCCCTCTGTGCGTAGTGAGATAGCCAGACGGGGAGGAGTATCTGGCGGTTGGAGTTAAGGGTTTTTGTGCACGATCCTAAATATCAGCAATTTAAGAACTCCTTTTCTTTAAAGTGCAGCTTTGTGTGCAAATGATTTTGGTTCATTTATACCCAAGTAACACAGTTTGGTAGCTTTACAGTTACAAAGAATGAAAATTTGAAAATTTTGAAAAAAAGCAGAAATGTTTGTTTGTGTGTGTGTGTGTTAGAATTTCTAAACTTGAGATGGAAACTTGACCGTATGACTGGCTCATGTGTTTTATCTTCACAGATCCCTTTATTAACTATTTTAGTTTGAATTATTTTCAAATGACTGTTGGACATTTTTAGTTTTGTTGTTGCTGCAGACAGTGAAGCTACTGTTGAAGCAGTGCTGATGGCACAGTCCTGGAAATGTGTGCCCCCCCCCCCCCCCTCGATATTTAGGATCTATTATGTATCGAGAAGCTCAGTGTCTACATGACCAGGGCCAAAGAGTGAAGCGGGACTCGGTTAAGAGATTATTGTGTGCGTGTGTGCGTGTGTGTGTGTGTGACTGAACAAGAGAGGAGGTGCAGAAAAGAAGCAATGGAGGGGCATGGAGGGGTGCAAAAAGGAGAAAAAGAGAGTGACAGCAGACAGAAAAGAGCCATGGAGGAGAAGGTGGGGGGCGGGGGAGTGGAAAAAGAGGAGGCAAAGCAACAGAGGAGTGAAAGAGAAATGACTTGAGCGGTTGAGGGATGGAGTGAGAGGTGAATAAAGCAAGAGAGAAAAGTATCAAGGCAATGGAGAAGAAAAGAGATAGAGAGACAGTGAAAGCAGTTGCACAGAGGGGAGAGAGAGCGAGAGAGGGGAGGATGTCACCCATGGCTGCCACTCATCACTCACAGCCTAATGACGCTGTTTTTTTTCCTTCTCCTCGCTTCTTTTCCGTGGGAGAGGGGGAGGGAAGTTTGGCCCAATCAAATGGGGTCATTCAGAGTTCACAACCTCCAGGTGGGACTGTCCTCCAGCAGCAGGACATAGTTGAGTGAAGAGGACATTCTGTGAAACACTTGAAAACAAATGTGGCGGGGTTTGTTCGAGTCGTGGTTAAACTCGAGCAGGCGCGAGAAAGAGTGAACAAAGTATTTATTCTAGTACGGACAGTTATGTAGACACGGTCACGGTTTGGCCTCTCCGCTTGTCCTTTAGGCTGAGGTGCAGACGCCTTGTCCAAAGTTTGTGTTCATGTGTTTACACCAACACAAACACATAAGCATGTGTGCGTACGCGAGTGTTTGTTTGCAGGAAAACCACTCCTGCTGTCTGCTGCTTCCTTCTGGGATTGGCCCGATTCCTATTCAAGCATTTGCGTATTTGATTCAGATTGTGTTTGTGAATGTGTGACTGTGTGTGTGTGTGTGTGTGTGTGTTCGTGCTTAGCTCCACTTGTCTTCTCACTCATTCCCGTTTCTGGGAAGCATCAGCCGTTAAAAACTCAAACGGCAGGATCTTTCCCCCCCCCTCACTCTCCTCCTCGCACCAAATTTGGGGAACAGCTGGGGCGGCCATGACGATGATTTGTCTCCCACTGCCCGTCTGCCTGACAGGTTGAGAGCATGCACATGTACACACACCTACCCAGGGAGACACAGACACTCACTATTAGGCACACACACACACACACACAATTAAACATGCCCTCAGTATGAAAGACAGACTCGCACAGGCACAACCACAGACACGTAACCCCTATAAGAGGCTGTGTTCTCAGGGCGCTGCCAAAACACTGCGATTTCCTTTAGCCTGGGCAGCTATACATCAGCGTGGGGCCTCCCAGCCCGGATGGCAGGGGCTGACAGAATGACATGTGTCATTTATCAAGCAAGGGGAGCCAGGCCTCAGGAAGAGAACAGACCGCCGCATGACAAAGCCCCCCGAGAGCTCTCCTCCACTCACAACGAGGGGAGTGTGTCATGGGGCAGACACTGACAAATCTACAAAGATAGAACACACATGGATACACGCTGACACCGAGACACAAACAGAGGAAGCACAGCGTTCGAGGCGCGTCCAGCTCAGATACACATCATACGTGTTTTAAAGAAAGGAAAGACTTACTCTACAAACACGAAATGTATTTTCTGGATTCTAAAGTGCTGGCGGTGGAAGACGAACACACATACCCACACATACACCCACATATATGTTTTGCTTGCAGCCAGAGAAGCTGCAGCCAAAGCTTCTTCTCCCGTTGCCAGCAGCAGGACTGTCTGTGTGCCCGTCCTTCTTAATGAACGGTCACTGGCTGCGGAAAGGAACTCTCTTATTCTGCTCCATCTCCCTCCTTTCATATCCATGCCACCACATATGCACAATATCCCTCTTCTCTCCTTCATTGTGTGCCTCGTCTTCATCCCTTCTCTTTTCCTCCCCATCCCATCTCTGTCATGATCCCCTCCACCCCCGTTTACTCATTCCATAGCTTGTTCATTTGTCCTTATAAGCCTAATTTGTTTTCTCTGCCAGATGCAAGCTGACAGCCATCAGTCTCTCTCCCACGCTTACTTACACACACACCTGACCTCCTGACAGGCAGACAAATACACTGCCGCACTGGCAAATGTGCACAGCTCTATTCTCGCTTTTTATTCATTTACTCTGTCTCTGTTACACACACAACCCGCATTACCTCACACTGCGCTGAGGTCAGCTTTGCAGTCACATACCCTCTGTTTTACCCCTGTCCTCCACCCCTTCCAACCCTCCAAAACCCTCCCATTAACATTACTGAAGATGGATTTGTCTTCATAGTAGAGATTGATTGCAGATATAGAGTTATGGTGCCATTTCTCAGTGTGTGTGTGTGTGTGCGCGTGTGTGTTAGTGTTAGATGGAGGGCACTTTGGGAGGCGGTGTTGTGAGCTGAAATGTGAGGGAGGCAGGCTTTTCTCTCGTTTCCAGAACCTTCCAGCCGTTAGTTGTCTGTCCGCAGTCTGATATTGTGCTCTGTTGAAGGATTGCTTCCTCCCTTCCTGCCTCTCTCTCTTTCTGACTGTGGAACTGTTCATAGCCATTGTGCGTTCGCGCACACACACACACACACACACACACACACAGGCATCCAAACTCACAAACAGACAATATTAGGGTGAGATGGCTACTGATACTAGTCCACTTGGAGAACCCAGTCTATAATTTACTGACTTTCTCCAGGGACCCTTTTTCAACCACTAATCCCTCCTCCCTCCTGTTATTTCTTCTTTTGTCACTTCATTGCCACAGGCCTCATGAAGGAGAAAACAAGCAAAAATGCACACTGCGTACAGCTGTGCGGTTCATCTCCTGCTTTTCCTTACGTCTGTACGCTTTTAATGCTGCCTTACAACCTGAAGTCGTGTCAAAATGAAAACAGTGGAACTTTAATGGAGCAGACGTGAGCTCTAGTTTATCACTCGAGCGGACGGAATGGAAAAGAAAATGTGGCGATGCATAAAGGATAGTTTTGATGGTGTACAATTGCTGGAATTTCCCCGGTGACACACGCAGTTAAAAGCACTAAAATGTTTGGGGACATTTGGTAGTCCTGAGCAGCCTCCTGCCCCGAGGATTTGCTGTTCTAATTAATTTCCCTGAAGTGACTTTATGGTTTTTAAAGCTTTGATTTCATTGTCTCTCTTTGTTGTGTCTGTGTTGCGAGAGGGATGTGAGTCAGGTCTCTGAGGTCCTGTTCTCACAGTGTCCCCCGCATACTCGTGTGCATGCTTGTGTTGCATATGTGGAGAATACATTACTGAGTAGTACATAGGGTAGAGAGGAGTATGAAATAGTACGCGTTTGTGGAAGTGTGACAGGCATTTTTGTGGCTTTAAATCCCATCACAACATTTAAACACTATTTAAAAGTCTGTTCATTCCATTGTAAACATGGCGGACTCAAAAATAGAAGAAGATCTGGACAGTAGATGTTTTAAATGAATTCTCCTGATTTATTGTCCCTCCTCAACAAACAATCTGAAAGATTTAGGTTCGTGTAAGAGTGTATTTTATTTCTCCGTATGTCCTTCTCTTTCTGTTTTCTTCCTGAGCAGTGTACAAAGGGGATGGCCTTTGTGAATTCAGGGTAGGGCTGACAGCGTGAAGAAGGTTGATTGATGGCTTATTGTGCAACTGGACTCGGCTAGACTGAACTGGTTAGGTTGTGACCCCGTTTTGACCCGGTGCTCCCTAATGTTCCTCTTCCTTCTTTCCTCTGTATTCCTCTGTATCTCACAGTCCACCTCTGTCATTCTCGCACATATGCACGTTGCATAAATATACATGTACGTGCAGACTGTTCACACACTTCCTCTTCATGCTTCTTCTCCCGCTCCCTCCCATGTCGTTTTTGCTGCACTAAACTCATCATTGTCGCCATCATTCATTCTTGGCTGTTTCCTTTCTGCCTTCCTCTGCCCCCTTTGTTTTCTTTGTCAACGCTCCTTCAGGACAGGTTTTGCCCCGTGAGTCATTTAATCAGGCTTTATTTTACAGCCCCCATTGTGTCTGTCCAAAACATCATCCACTTTGCAAGAAATGCACCACAAATGGTCTTAACGGACAAATCTAATGTGATTTCTTGAGCTGACCAAAAACAGCAGTCAACCGATTCAGGCGAAAAAAGTTAACATTAACACCAAGCACACTCGTTTAAATTGTGGTTCAGCTTGTCTTTTTTTTCTCCTTGTTTTCTCCACACAACCACAGTGATTTATGGTAATTATCCATCTTTGGGGTCATCCATCAACTGGTTGTTGCTAAGCAATGGGAGCAGCTGTTGTTTAGTGAGGGGAAGCTCCACTGTCAGGGGCAATGCAGGTGAAATCAAAAGACGAAAGGATGAAAATATGTTACTTTGTTAAGTTGTTAGTTTTGTGATTTGTTCTTCACAGATTTTTTTTAATCAACGCTCGACTGAACCTGTATAGAACAACTTGAGTAACCACCTTGTTCGGTGTGTGACGTTATAGAAGAAGCTCAAGACAATATAGACATTCAAATTCTAAATGCATATCATATGCATATAATCTGACCCTACAGCTCGGCTGTAACAAAAAGTCCTAAATGATAAATAAACTGGTCATATTTGCTATAAAATAATTGTTTAGCAAATGGCTTCTGTGTAATGAAGCTTATGGAATCTAGGTTGTAGTGCTTGGCAGTGGTTGAATAAATCTCACTCACATCATCTTTAATTAGCATTACTAAAGCTTTATCTGTACTATCTGAAAACAAACCAGATGGTTTGAAATGCCCATGTAGCACCCGAAAGGTTGAGTCTGTGTGTATGTGTGTGTGGGGGGAGGGGGGTATTTGGCAGGAAACTACTACTGGAATTGCTAGAAACAGCGATGCTGATGATCTAATAGCTGTTGTTTCATCTCAGAATGAGTAGGCGAAGGTGATTTATAGGCCACCGTCATTGTCATGGCTTGTCAAAACTGGCTCCATGGAGATCTGAACAAACAAGGACCAAAAAAAGGCAGAAACAAAGTAAAGAATAGAATACAGCAGTGACAAGGAAGAAGTAACCGTGACCTATTTCAAAAAAATCTATTATGTTGGACATGTGTGGACACCCTAAGGATCCTAAATTTATGTAAAAGTTCAATTAGACTGATGTCTCCACAACAGAGCATAGCACTTTGGTCCTCTGACGGTTGTTTTTAAAGTGCTTTATAAATAAAGTTGGATTGGATTGGAGCATAGAACAGAGACATTGTCACAAACCAAACTCGAGAATCATAAAGGTCCAAGGTAAAATACTGCCTCTGCATGACTGTAGCAGACTTTACTGGTTGTTTTGTTTTGGATGGATGCTGAGGAGGCTGGTTTGTACAACACATGAGCTACTAGAAGCCCCGGGGCTGTTTTACCATATGGCGGATTGCTCCATGTGGGTTAGGGCAGGGTAGGGTCAGAGTGTCTGTTAGGTAAACTTCTACATGTCTTGTCAAGCAAGCTGTGAGTAAAAATGAGGCTAATAACTGGCATTCATTCCTCTAGAAACACACTTGAGCTGCAGTGAAAAGGTTTTGTCTTCCCTTTTTATGGAAAGTTATATAAAAAGCTGTCTTGTGTTGTCTTTATGCTGAACGGAGACTGTTGGTTTGTGCCACGTTGCCTCAGTATGCATCGTCCAATGAGTACCCCAAAGAGTGTCACGTCCTATGAAACCACAGCCACAACTATCCGAAATGGAAAAAAAAGAGAAAGAATGAAGAGGACAGGGGAGAGCACAGGGAGACAAAGATTGCCTGACATACTAAGCATTACCATAATTGGCTTTTCTACATGATAGGACAGTGGAAATAATAATGTCATTTTATTTACAGCCTTCTCTCTGCTGAAACACACACACACTCATGCACGCCATACAGGTCAATGACACACACTGATCAGGCCTGTCCAAAGCCATCAGAGGTGAGTGGCAGCGAATGGAGCGGCCTGTGACAAAGCGAAACGGGAGAGAGAAATAAGACTGCCATGCCGGAGCTTCCATTTTGGAGGGCCACTAAACGGTGTGAGGGAGCCTCACCGGCCGCCCCACTCCAAATGCAGTGCTCGGCCGCGCAGGGTAAATCATCAGGGTGAAAGCTGGCGGAATTGGACATTAGCACTGCAAATGAGAGTCGGGATTGCCCTCTTCTCTGAGACAACATGAATAAATGAAGAAGGTTTAAAGGGGAATGTGCGTGTTATCTGTGTGTGTGTGTGTGTGTGTGTGTGTGTGTGTGTGTGTCTGTTATCTGATTTTACACTGAAGCTATCTCATCCTGTCTCTAGTTATGTCTTACAGCTGTTAAAGTTGTTGGACAATCATAAAACATATTATAATAATACTGCATGAGATTATAATATTTGTGCTCTTTGGCAAATGTTACTTACAGTTAAACATCAATGCATAATTTGTTTTGATATTTTTTTCACCAATGCTTTTTTTTTGTTAGACATCTTTGAGGAAAATGGTCAACTTTCTTTTTTACTTAACAAAAGTCTTTTCATCAGAATCAACAAATGTCTCATTAAAGAATAAGAAAACAAGACTGCAGTGTTGTTTGACCATGTTTTCAGCACCAGAATTTAGTGTGTTTGCAAGACAAACATCCAAACATCCATTACTGGGTGAATCTTAGTTGTTTTGTTTATCGGAATGCAAATCCTATTAGTTTTTAAGTTAATTTATTTCAAATAGCTTCTTGTATGTGTGTGACTGAGTCTGTGGGATGTCTCACTGTGGAGTCACCTGTCTGTAATTTTGGACTCTGGGTTCAACAACAGGCTTCTCCTCCAAACGTAGATGGCTTTGCTTTGCTTTTGCCTGCTCGCACCTGACTGTGACTGTGACGGTTAACACACACGAACACATAATCGATTAGACACTACTAATGTCGCTTACAAACACTTAAAACCATGCAAACACATGGCAGAAAGTTTACCGATTTCTCCCTCCTGATATCACATACTAAGTTTGTTGGATGCTGTTTCCCTGTCATGTTTCTTTTCTGTCAGATATGCATACGAGCACACGCACACACACACCTCTTGTTCGTTGGCCCAAACACATCCTTTCTCCTCTCTTTTCAAAACTTCCCCTCTTTTTTCCCCTATCCTCCCTGACAGCACAAAGTGGGCTTACAGTTTTGATTGACAAGCACAACAGACACCTCTACCCACTCTCCACCCCTCCACCCCCATTTTAATCTCCTCCCTATCCGTCTCCCCCCCCTCTCCTTCTTCCTCTTTTGTTCTGAGTGACGCTCCAAAGCCGCCGTGTCAGCATCTTTTCCATCTCTGATTGCCTTATTAGCCGGCGGTGGCACCCGCAGCTTTTCTGACACAGATGGTGAAGGAGGAGACATGGGTGGAGGGGAAAAATGGCTGACTTGTGTTTGTTGTTGTTACTCTCCCCTCCCGCCTCTTCTCGGGCTTGTTTATGTGGACACTGACACCTCGGGCTGACACTGACACACTCCTGACACTGGAGCCTGTCAAGGCAACATACGGAGGTTGACAGGGAAAGACCAGAGTTTAGTGTTGGTGTATTTTTTGTGTGTATGCATGTGTACTGCTGTCAGGTTTCTCTCACTTTGTCAGCTAAGCTTTTTTGTCTTTAACTACTCGCACCACATTGACTTTGAATAGGTCCCATTTTGCATTTATTTCAATACAGTGGGCTCAATCTTATTGGGAGGACGTGATGGGTTGAAAGAAAGCTTTATAGCTGCTTTTGGAAAAGGTTAAAATCTTCTAATTTTGTGAATAACTCACGTGAATGATCTCATCTGTAGCCTGTGTATAATTAAGAGTCTGTGCTTAAGAGCAAATCTGACTCAGGAATGCACAACCTAATTAAGACGAACGAACGCTGTACTTTGAGCACATTCATTCTTACACACATTGACACACATACAATACTCAGAGTTGCAGCTGTTGGACCTCCAGCTTTTCCCAGGCAGCAGTAACTGGCACCTCACGAACATCAGGTATTATGTCCATTCTGATTACGGGATAGAGAGCTACATGCTGTTTGAAGCTGACAGCACATCTGCCTCCTCACTGGAGACTGATTCTGGCATCTCAGACAAGCATCTTACGAGGGATGGATTTGGGGAGCTGCCTTTGCATGCTTAACCCTCCATTTTTCCCTCTCCTGCCTTTATGTGAAATTACCCTTTATCCCTTTTTCCAATCTCATCTCATATATTTTGTCTTTAAAAATGTAGGAATCGAACAATATTCAAGTCATGATGTGTTGTCATTTCTTTTAATATTCTGTTTTCACCACCGGAATTAAAAAGAATTTTATATCAGATTTCTATTTTTTGGCAAGAGATGATTTGTGAAATTTGTTAGACAGTTGTAACAAGTAAGGAGGCAGCCATTTTTCATTGATTTTCTAAACCTCTTCCCCTTCCTTTAAAATGGCACACTTGATACTGTGAGTACTCGTGAAGCACAGGCAGTAACAACACTGCTTGTCATGTCCACTGGCCGTTTCCTAGCATCATGCTGTGAGGACTTCCACAGCCGATGCCAAGTTGACTCCAGCCAACCAAAGCTTGGCAAGGCTTATGCAGCTGGCATTTTCCACCACCATCTCTTACATGTGAATCCATAGTATCTGTAGCATGTTGGGAAAATAGAGCAAATCAAAGTCAGAAACAGTCTCACTTCAGCAACAAAATAGACATGAAATTTTTTTAAATACTGTGGACTTTCTGGCTGTAGGGTGTTTTGGCATTTTACTTTGCTGATGAGTAAAGAAGTTAAGTTCTTTAAATTCAGTATTACTAGTTCACTAGTTATTTATCGACAAAAAACTCTTAAAAGGAAATTGATCAGCGAGGCTTACTTTTCACATCCAAACTGTTCTTTAGAGACATTTCTTAATTACAACTCTCACCATATGATTAAATATCAGATTTCTGGATTTGTTCTCTACATAATTTGATTTAAACAAAGGGCAATTATTACTATACTTTCTCTCTGCACTTAAAGGGGTACTTGTCAAGATATGGATGTTTGTCACTTTATTACTGCAAACCTGTGTCTTCTGCTGGGACTATTAGCCCAGTTTTTTTTAGATTGTTGAATATATAACAATGGAGGTCGATGCACAGCTTGTTTCATTCGGATGTGCTAAAAATTTGTATTAAGGTGTCTAATATTAAAGTTTCCCTCTGTTTTGTCTTATAGCTTATGGACCTGAAGAAGAATTTAAAGTGGTCAAGACTGATGAAGAGGAACATCTGCAGGATGATGGCCTTTCACTGGATGGTCAAGATGCAGACTATCTGTTCAATGATGACGAGGATGGGGGAGAGAACTATAGTTGTCAAAACTCTCCACTCAGCAATGGCACAAACCCAGATGCGGGGTACGCCTCTCCACTTAGCACCACAAGTGATCAGCTGTTGGAGCTTAAGAACACATCCTCCTTTAGTGATGACCAGGACAAGGCAGACGAAAAGGAGAGCATGTCGTCACAGCTAGAGGAGAGCATCCAATCAATCCATGAGTCCAATCAGTCCATCAATGGCCTCTCACTACAGGACAGTTTAGCTAAAATGAAAGCTGTCTATGCAAACCTGATCTCAGATGCCTCCTGGTCCAGCATTGCTCTGGACATGCTTAAAAGTAAACAAGGGAACAATTTTGAAGCTAGTAGTAGAAATGGGAGCAGTCACAAAGGGAGCAATGGGTTCCTGAACAGTCACAGTACTGGCAACACCCATGTGAAGAGTAGATGTGGCAGTAGCAACACCTCAGCAACCACTAATATTAGCACCAGCAGTACGACCACAAGAACAGTGTCAAGCAACAGCAACAATGGCACAAGTGTAAGTTCTGGCAGCGCAGGAGGCTTAACCTATGACTGGCACCAAGCGGCATTGGCCAAAACCCTACAGCATACACCATACCAACTCCTTCCTGAGCCTAGCCTTTTCAGCACCGTGCAGCTTTACAGACAAAACAATAAGCTATATGGCCCTGTGTTTACTGGTGCCAGCAAGTTCAGGTGCAAGGACTGTAGTGCAGCATATGACACTTTGGTAGGCCTGACCGTGCATATGAATGAGACAGGCCATTATCGTGATGACAATAAGGACCCTGAGGATGATCGAAGCAAGAAGTGGTCCAAGCCACGGAAGCGTTCCCTTATGGAGATGGAAGGCAAGGAAGACGCCCAGAAGGTTCTTAAGTGCATGTACTGTGGTCACTCTTTTGAATCCTTGCAAGACCTCAGCGTTCACATGATCAAAACAAAACACTATCAGAAAGTGCCTCTAAAAGAACCAATGCCAGCCCTCACAGCCAAACTGGTACCCCCAACCAAAAAAAGAGCATTTCAAGACTTGATGTCCCCGAGCTCACCAGAATCTGTCTCCCCTGGGATACTCCTAGGAGAGTCCCTTAAAGACCAAAAAGTGGCAAATCCTTATGTCACTCCCAACAATCGATATGGTTACCAAAATGGTGCCAGCTATACTTGGCAGTTTGAGGCACGCAAGGCACAAATTCTCAAATGCATGGAGTGTGGCAGTTCACATGACACATTGCAACAACTCACAGCCCACATGATGGTCACAGGACACTTTCTCAAAGTAACCAATTCAGCTTCTAAAAAGGGCAAGCAATTAGTTTTTGATCCTGTCATTGAGGAGAAAATTCAGTCGATTCCTCTGCCACCAACTACCACACGATTCCCAGCATCTAATGGGAAGTCACAGCCTGGCTCCCCGTTGCAGCCTGTGAGCCCTGAAGGTAAAAATTATAAAGAGAAAGATGAAGAAATGGAGGAAGAAAATATAGATGCTAAGGAACCAGAGAAAAAAATAAAAGAGGAGAAAGAAGATCCTCCTGAAAACACTGATAAACCAGGAAAGGCCAGATCTTACCAATATCTGAGAGAAGAAGATTTGGAAGAGACACCAAAAGGTGGCTTTGATATTTTAAAGTGCTTAGAGAATACAGTTTCAAGTGCAATCAGCAAGGCTCAAACAGGCACACCAACCTGGGGTGGATACCCCAGCATTCATGCTGCCTATCAGCTTCACGGGTCCTTTAAGTCTAACCTGCCTTCATGTGCACAGGTTCAACCTTTGTTTAGCAGCAACAGTATGAAGGTGCTGTCATCTGATTTGAGCACACTGATCCATTCACCAAATAGCCCGTCTCCACCTCCAAGTCACAAGAGCAATGTGCTGGCAATGGAGGAGCTAGTGGAAAAGGTTACAGGAAAAAGTTCTGTAAATAATAAAAAAGATGAAAAATCTGTAGAGAATAAGTACAGGTTTGCAAAGTCGCCATTGCCCAATTCGAAGGAGAAACAGATTGCTTCCAGTGTAGAAAAGACAGTGAAAAGTTCTGCAGTAGAAGACCAGGCTGAGTCAAGACGCAAAGGGGGAGAGCAAACAAAAAATAAGGTGGATATACAGATTAAAAGGGAAGTAGATTCACCCAAAAAGGCTGCAAATAATGGCTGCAATAACATGAGCATCATCACTGATCATTCACCTGAACAACCACTTGTCAACCCTCTCAGTGCTTTGCAATCTATCATGAACAACCACTTGGGGAAAGCTTCAAAAGTAGCGACCCCCTTCATAGACCCCTTTGCAATGCTCTATAAGCTCAACAGCAACCCTGCTCAGAATCAGCCAACAGAGCCCATCGGTCAGTACCATGAAGACGATGATGATCAGCCCATGGATTTAACCAAATCCAAAAACACTAATGGAAGTACACCTAATGCTATTTCTACTACTCCTAACAGCACAGGCAAGCCAGTTTTTAAAACCTTCTCGCAGTCTTCTTCTCCACCACGAGAGAATGCTCTGATGGATATTTCAGACATGGTGAAAAATCTGACTGGGCACTTAACACCTAAGTCTACGACTCCGTCATCCATTTCTGAAAAATCGGACATTGATGGCTGTACTTTTGAGGACAGCTTGGAAGAGCTATCTCCCATGCAAAGACGGAAAGGCCGACAGTCAAACTGGAATCCTCAGCACATACTAATACTCCAGGCCCAGTTTGCCACGAGTCTTAGGGAGACGTCTGATGGAAAGTTTGTAATCAATGACTTGGGGCCACAGGAAAGGGTCCACATCTGTAAATTCACTGGTCTCTCCATGACTACTATCTCACATTGGCTGGCCAATGTAAAATACCAGTTAAAGCGTACAGGATGCACAAAGTTCTTAAAAAATATTGACTCTGGCCAGCCTCTCTTTTTGTGTAGTGATTGTGCATCCCAGTTCAGGACTCCCTCTTCCTACGTCCACCATTTGGAGTCCCATCTTGGGTTTACTCTGAAGGACCTGTCAAAGTTATCCATCGATCTAATAGAGCAGCAAGCAGTCAGCAGAATGGAGGACAAAACTTTTAGTTCCTCTATACTAACAGAAGACGACACTGGCTCGATAAATCAGTGCAAACTGTGCAATCGGACATTTGTGAGCAAACATGCAATCAAATTGCACCTTTGCAAAACACATGGAAAGTCGCCAGATGACCACCTCACCTTTGTGAAAGGGTTGGAAAAGTTTGATAAACAGTGAATTCAGATGTGGCTCATAGCATGATATATTCCTGTTGCACTATAACTCTAAGCTACAATCTGTCACAACAGATAGTGCCACAACTGTATTAAGCATTTTTATGGAGCATATTGTAATGGAAACCTGGTAGCTTTAATCTGACATAAGGTAGTTATTCAGTTATTCATACATAGCTGTGTTGTAATGGTTGAATTTTTGGCAACACAAAAGTACAAGTTTGGTGCAACAGTCATGGCACTATGTAGTCATCGACTGATCGTTGCTTCCCTAATGCACTGCATCTTATCTGAGCCGTAGGGAAAAGTCCATCTGTTCTTTTAAAACTGGACCATGCTCTTATTTTGAACACTGTTTTTGAGACATATCTATTTCCACTCAACTTGGATATTATTTATGAAACAGTTTGCATGTTTTTTTTTTCCAATGTAAAACAGTGAACATATTATGTCTTATGAAGTTAAAACTATGATTACAAAACTGACGTCCCTGCTTAACGCACGTTGGATACATTTATGTGAAGGTATGTGGTTATGATTATAACCATGTGAAGTTGGTGTTCTAAAATAAGAAGATGATTACAGCACTTTAACGAAGTGTAAATTGATGGAGAAATGTATTGGTAAACGACAACACATCACCCTTTTAAGTGTAACTTCCTATGGTCAACATGGCATTTTAAAGGACTAACAATAATATGAATTTAAATTTGCCATTAATTAGTCCCTTAAATTCTTACAAAAGGCTTAGGATCTTTGTTTCTCTAGTAATACATAATTTCCTTGTTGTTTCAACATGTACAGTCTTTGCTTTAGTAGGCTACCAATTTTATTAATGTGAAGCTACAGTTGTACAATTAAAGAAGTTTAAAACTTAATGTATGAATAATCAGCAAGTATGTATAATTATATGTTAGCATATCTTGCTCTTTAATGTTAAACATTATTTGTACTGTGTGCATTTTTATAATGTTATTTTCTAGACAAATATGTGGGGGGGGGTGTATAAAGCAACAGAATATTGTTGGACCACAATGCACTTTTTCAGTGCAAGGTAGGTCCTTCAGTTTGGTTTACAAAAAATGACAGACCTTCACTGGCATCTGCTTTGATGTATGGTACTGTATATAACATTAGAAAATAATTCTCAAGGTTTTATCATCATTCCAGTTATTCAGAATGGCGTTCTTTTATCCTACGTTGAAAAATAAACACGTCTTGGATTAAACTGTGGGTTTGAGTGATTTTTTTTTTTCTGCATGTTGACCCTATTGAAGAATGTGAGGATCTTAAGCATGGACCGAAAAGCAAGTGAACTGCACTTAAGTGGTCAAAATATTGCAGGTAGAGAGCGTGCTTTGAAATGTCCTTGCAGTCATCCACTGACAGCATCATGACGCCAATCCACTGTGACAGCCTGGATTTTGACAGCACTCTGTTGTGCTCTAGTTTGAAGCAGACAAACAGCTGGTCTGGCTTCTTCAGGATCTGTGTCTAAATGAACTCAACGTTCTTCCAAGGGGACTGGTGGCTCCAGTCTGACAATACTTTGGGAATCAACACCACTGTAAGTTTAAAGCCACTGTTCATCACTTCTGTTTTAAGTGAGCATTCACTATTATAGATTAATGGAGCTACTTTTTTGGCTCGATTTACAGAGAGAAAGAGCAAATGCTGCCTGAAAATCTCAAAAAGGTTTGCCCTCAGAGAGGACCATTTCCAAGTCCCACTAAGGCAGCTGTAGCCTTCCTACTGTGAGCCACAGCGCTCCTAAATCTGAGCCGCAGCCATAAGAACTAAAGTACGTTTAAATCAGTGCAACAGGGTTTAAGGATGTTCAGCTGTCAATCACGATGCAGCATAAAGCTCACTGACAATGGCATGGCTACCTTAGATACTAGGCAGAGCTTCAGTGCCCCGGGTAATGATACCAGCTTCCTCTAGACTGGATTTCCTTGCTGCTTTGTCAGTGATACAATAAGAAGAAATAATGACATTTTGTGTAGGATTCCATTACAAAGAAAACATATGTTTATCAATAGTTATGTCTAAACCACTGACTTAAAATTGTACTACTTAAAATACCATATTCTCCCTTGCATTTCATATATCGCCTTAGGATAGACATACAGAATTATTTGCTCTAATATATAACAATAGCTGTAAACTGTATTTGACCATAGTCAAAATTTGTATTAATATTAGTTTTAATATCTCCTATGTTATTTTCTAGACTCAATAGTGAGTTATGCTGTTTGCTCTCATGATATTGGTACAATAATGTACTCAATAGTAACTGTCAGTGTGTCTGTCCTGTCCGGAGTCTCTCCAGGTAAAGAGCCTTGAAACACTCTGTCACAGCAGCCAAAGCTGAACACAGTAGACATATTCGTAAAACACCCACATCAGGATGGACCCGTCCACACCAGTATAATGGACTTTAATCCCACTTTATTCCTGAGAGACCATGCAAAACCATAGCTCTCGCTGTAATCTACCAAACAGCTGCAACGCATGCATCACTTCGGCATCGCAGGTTTAAATTTACCAATAAACAAGATTTCACTATGAAGCAACAAAAAATGTCATCTGCACTGTCATCTGTTTGACAAAAGTAGGAACAACAACAACAACACCAGCGTTGCCGACTTATCGCTCACACCAACAGTTTGCAGCTTCAAATCCTCCACACTAAATTTGTTTCTACTTGACTGTCTCTGTCAGGAACAGAAACGCACACACTTATTACTCCCTGTAGCCTGTGTTTCTCAGTGACAGTGATAGCTGCTGCAACATTACAATAACAAAATATCCAGTGGCTTCCAAACAACCAGCAAAATACAAGTTATTGTTCAGGTATAGATTTAGCTAGTTATTGCTTTTAGGTTTATACTATACAACATTAGTTTATGCAGTAGAGAACATTACTTTGAGTATCCTCTTCCTATTCTGTTTACTACATGGCAGCTTGTAAGAATTACACATTTTAATCTATTGCCAAATGAACAAAAGGGGGTTTTCAGTTCAGACCTCATGATGACCCTCAAATCAGTGCATGTGTAAGAGAAATTTCAAATGGAGACATAATTCCTTTTGGGAGGAGAGGCAAGTAAAGCATTGTCATAAAAAATCAGGATTTGACCTTATGGTTTAGAATAGAGCTAAGCTTTATAGTTCAGCTAGGGAGACACCTGATAAAAGAGGCCATGGCATGTCTCCACTGAAGGTATTTAAGTCGACATGCTCCCACCCCACGCAGCCTTTGAACACTAGCCCAAGGCATTTTTCCCAAGAAACAATAGAGTTCCAGTGCCTTGCAGCATGCTCTGTGTGGCGGGGAAACATGAGACACCGCAGTGAGAAGTGTCACATACAGTAAAAGTCACATATAATAGGCAACAACATGCAGGAGCATATTCCACAGAAAGTTAACTAATGTTGAGGAAGACTAGGCCTTCCTTCAGTCTTCTGACTGAATCAGTAGTGATTCGATACACACACATTCAGCATCATTACAAACAGGATTTAATCTGTCTGTCTATTATGTGAACACGGAGCACCGACACGTGACTGCTTTCTTACATGGCTTCTGAAACAAGCCATCTCTGTCTTGTCACAACAGACACGAGAGCTCCACATATGACTTTGTCAGGCAGTCAATGTTCTGTTTGTTCTCTCCTGACTCTTGTTTGTTTTAAAGCAAACACGAAATAAATTGGCTCCGTGTCATCACCATTAGCAGGCAAACAGAGACTCACAAGACAGCAGTGCAAATCTGATGTTAAACAAAAAGGGTGTATGTGACAAGCTATGTCGTAATGCAACCTGTTATCCATTTATAATAATCAAAATAGAAAGCTTACAGTCGCAGTGCACCGTTCTGCTACTGAGTAGCAACATCTGTACATCCATGAAGTATTACGTGTCAGCAGGATGCACATGATGGTGCAGGCAGCGCTTGAATCCTTGTGACATGCATATCATGTGTACTCATGCCGACAGCAAGGATTTGGTGAATTAACCTCGCCCTTCTTTGTCTTCCCTCAGTGCTTTCTGGGCAACCTTCTGTTGAGCACAGTTCTGTACGACAAGACCTGGCTTTTTGAACACGTGCAGTTCAGAGGGGGAAACGAATGTCTTGAAAAATCCTTCCCTTCTACAGCGCTGTGACTGAACTGGAGAACCACCTTGGTCGTTTACCGGCTGTAAGCAAAGTGCATGATTGATTTCAGAGATTTGGGAAATGCAACGGCAATAAATCAAAGAACAAACTCCAATACCACAAAAATAAAAAAACTATTTATATAAAAAAATCTAAAAACACGAATAATATGAATGAATCTAGGCAGTGACATTAATGGTTATTGTGCTTTTCATGATAATGGTTATTTAGCAACAAACAAAATTAACACGTAAATCACCATATTTTTTAGGATAGTTTTATTTGTTGATGAAAATGGGCAGCTGTGGACCAGTAATGAACACCAGGATTTGTTGTTTGTCTATAGTTCCTCCTGGACAGAATAATTTCCCCAAGGGAATTAGTATCTATTATTATTATTAAATAGAAAACACCTGCAGGGGAGGCATCAAAAATCCGTTCTTTAAGCTTTGAGTGCAGTACAGTAATAATTGAGGGTGACCTGCAATTTACCTTTGATAACTTATTAACTTCAACCGGCTAGATTCAGTTTCTATTAAATCAAACTGAAAGTAAAAACAAGTGTGTGTTTAAAAGAAAAGCAATCTTCATATTTTACCTAGAACTAAAGATTTTTCTCTGATGTAATGTTATTTCCAAATGTAGCTCACTCATTTGTATTAGCTCAAGTGATCACTAGATCCAAAATGCTGACTCTACTTCAGTTGTGCTTGAAGTTTCAAGGTGTCATTCAGAGAAACCGTGTTACAAATAAATATACCTGAGGTGGCAGACTCAATTTCTTTCTGTTGCACCCACTCTGACAGCAAAACAATATAGCACCTTAAATTTTCATACAAACATTAGGCCTCAATGGCAGATTTGAAGAGAATCTGAAGTTTGAAAATCACCCGAGACATCTCATCATGGACAGAGAGTTCAATCCGATTGCTTGTTGACACGTTTGTCCCCGCTGAGATCTGCAGGCAGTCAAAACCATCTTGTAAAGTGTTGTGTACCTGTCAGGATTGAGCCTTGTTTTGGAAGATACAGATGACATAATTCATCAGGCCAAGGGAGAGACTCTTGAAGAATGGAGAAGTGACAAAGTCGATTCTTTTGAGAATAATGATGGCTGCCAGCGCGCTGAATGGATGCAGTGTCTTTTAGGATCTATCAAAGCCCTTTTCCATGGCTGTAAAGCCCACAGGTGTGATGTGCCTCGGCATCACTGTTGTTTCACAGTATCTGAAACATTAAGCCATTTATATATTTATTTTATAATTTGGCCATTGTATACTTGGATTTAGTTAATTCAAGGAGCAGTTTCCAGATTTTTCATGACTACAAAATGACTGTGATTCTGTCTCCCTCACAAGAGAGGCTGATAAATACCTTCTGTGATGCACAGTATGCCATTTTTATTTAGGGTATTTAGTATTCTGAATCTAAATCTGACTAAATGATATATTTGTCTGGAAAAAAATGTTCTTCACAGCCAAATTTCGGGGCAGCAGGATGTGTGTGTCTGTGTTTATTATAGGACTCCATATGTCACAATTGGAGTCTGGATACGTGCTATTTAGGACCTAAGCAAAGGTAAATAGGTTACACCTGTGGTGCTGTGGTTCCTCTCGCAAATTCCTCATTATTTTGAACTATTCCTGGTTTTGGTTCCCAGGTTTGAATGTCAAATGTCGTATTTATTTCATCTTGAGCTGTGCAAGAAACCACTGTCATGTGGTTGGGTTTAGACCCTTGGACAGTGTGACGAGTCTCATTCACATTCTGTCCAAACCTGACATCATTTGCATGAGAATAAGCCCAAACTCTGCAAACGTGACACGTCCCAGACAAGGGATCACAACTTGGCTGTCATATTAGGCCGGTAAATTCAGGTGACACGGATCCTGTGTCCTCATCTGGGCCAAGCTGACAGTGGTTCATGTTCCCTGCTGTCTTTTTCTGAGGGGCTTTGTGAAGGGGGGGGTTGCTTTTAATCAGCATGACGAACCCTGCCACCCCCTGCGCGCGCACACACATACACAGTTCCACTCTCACACATGTGAGAGTGGGCATATGCTGAGGGGCAGTGGGCTGGCCGCTGTGCCATCATTAGTCCAAGCCTACACGGCAAGCTTCTGACACATGTCGAAGGAGCCTCATTCGACCTACAGAAGTTGCAGCCGCATTATGCAAAGGTAGCAGTGTCTTTACATGCAGCGCTACTGTCAGAGGCTTGAAGGAAGAACTGAGTAAGGCAGTGCAGGCGCCTGAATGGTGGGGAGAGAGCGAGAGAGAGAGAGAGAGGAGGAGGAGGAAACGCCAGAGAGAGGCTGCAAATCAATAAGAGAAGTGAAGGAATCTGTTTTAAATAATGATTATGTTTGGCAAACTTTTGAAGAAAAATTATATCTAAAACTTCAGATACTTTACTTTTATCCAGCTAAATGATTTGATCGAGCTAAATGAAAGACATTTCTTCAATCCAATTAATATGTGTTTGAATTTATTACAGTTATTTATAAAACGTGAAAAAAATTAGACCTTATTATGTCAAATGTTTTCTGGTTTCAAAGAAAACACAATTTTATATGTCCATATTGGTCTAAAAGCTTTTATTTGACAATGACAGACTTTGCGGGGGTGAAGTGGACAGTGAAAATGGTGAAGACAATAGTGTGTGGTTTTGTTTCCACCTATGCCCTGTGGCATTTTGATGACTCACTCTAAATTGGACCGTGTTTAAGTTGCAGGCACATGTGTCAGTAATGATCAAGTGCTGGGGTGTTAGTGTCATAAGAGACATAATGCCTGCTCAGATGAGTAAAAAATACACAGTGTTGGATTTGTGCCTTTACTTTACTGCACTGCTTCAAGTTTCTGTACAGACTGAGTTCTGCCTTCGCTTGGACTTGTTGTTTAGGTTTGAACATATGTGGCTATGATCTGGATAAGATTTTCTACATGCCTTATTTATACCCAGCTATATTACAAAAAAAATGCAGTACAAGGCACTTTGATTTAAGGTACCCCTGGCTGGACGTACATGTCTTAGTGGACCGTGAATGTAATCACACATAATTGTTTTCTTCTTAAACAGAAAATTCGTTTGTAGTAACAATATGTACTGTTGCTTAAAACTTTCCATTAGAAGAAAGTACTGTATTTTTTCTTCTGTTCGGTGCACAGTGCTGTAAAAGTGAAAAAGCATTTTTGTGCATTAGACACTCAGATTCTTGGCTAACTGAAATGTTGCATGTGATGCATATGCACTCTGCTCCCAGGCTGAAAGGCTCTTGTGTGTAGAGGTTAAAGTTGGAAAGAGTCATGAAGCAAAAAATAAATAATCAGCGCATCGCCTGTTTTCCTCTACCATCTTCAAACAGCCACGCAAAGATGTGCACGTCGTAAAGTGATGTGTTAATAGAAGAGCCGACAAGCCATTTAATGCCCAAAGTGAAGGGTGGAGTCATTTTTACAAGTCCAATGCTGAGATTCTACTGTCATTGCCCACGTCAGTGTAATGATTTATACCAGGCCCTGCCAGTCCTTTGTCACTTGGGCACTGCAATCTTTCTCTGTCAGTTGCCTGGAGGGAGGACTGAGATTCAGGTTTTCCAATAAAACCAAATGCATCGCCAAGAACGCATGGTCCAATAGCTCATGAATATGAATATACATAAATAGACAACTTGAGGAGGTGGATGGATGTTGGCCTGTCACGTTTGCCTTGCCCAACATCTCCACTGAGGGTGAACTCTTTCCTGTATCTGCGAAACAACCAACTTCCTACAGGGCCGGACCAGACTTTCCTCTTCCATGTTTTTCCCACTCCCTATCTAAGTCATCATTAGCATGAGTTTGACAGAGATTTAATTAGATTAAAGCAAAATTTAAAGCTCTTCAAAGAAGTGTTTATGCAATGTACAAACAAATATTTATTTTAAAACTGAGATATAATTCCTGATCTTACCTTTTGCAGGGAGTTGATTAGAAAAAATGTGGATTTAACTAAAATAATTGAAATCTACATTACTCTTGAAGATACTCTTTAAGTTGTGAAATTCAGAAAGTTGTGAATGACTTAGATTTCAGGAACGTCAGGAAATCACCTGTTGGCTCTGTTAAAAAGCTTTACTGAAGGGCAATGCACCACCTAGTCTTAAAAGCACTCGACCTTAATTGGCAAAGGAGGACTTTTATTGTGAAATTTATCAACTGGCGCACCATTCAAAGTTTTTGTTCTGCGCATTCTTCTGGGGAAGCTACACACATTGCTCTTGTCATACCTGTCCAGCACACAATGCAGAAAGCAGCTCTGCTTTGTTTGTCAAGACACTCACCAAACTCAGCTCTCCAACTCCTGGTTTAACTCCCACACTGTCACTATCTGGCTTGCTTCCCCACCACCGTGGGAGTATTAACGCGTGACATCTACAATGGCCTTAACACAACACGCTGAGATTGAGTTCCTCTTGCTGCCTGTTTGCATCTCTTCTTACCTTCACTCTGAGTTAAGCCAACCCCACTGCTGGGAAAGAGATGTGACAAAACCAGGGGGAAGGGAAGTGGAAAATAAGGCAGAGCCAAAGCTGAGCTGCCACTCAGCGACAGGCGTTTTGACAATCATAGGCTGTCATCACTTTCTGATCAGACCTGTCAGCGAGAAATGCGGCAACAAGACAGCACTGCAGACGGACTGGGGGGGGGG
>JAUMTR010000003.1:7318099-7347202 GCA_032270685.1 Microctenopoma stevenorrisi
ACTGCAGAAGGATTATCCCCCCCCCCCCCCACGCATTGCTGCATATACACACAGATAATCAGAGTTGTGTTATTTATGTACGCACACATCACACCGAGATGTGCAAACACATCAAACATGTCAGAGAGTGCTATGTACCGGCCCTAAGAATAAAACTGGATTACACAGTATACAGTGAATTGGCTGCATTTTCTGCCAGTGCTGCAGGGATATCCCAGAACGCACGCTCACACAAAGGCGGCACGCGGTGGCGTTGCACACTGACAGCTGGTGGAAAAGGGATTTTAGAAGGAAATAGTTATATCGTTTCAATATTGATTGAGAGCGGTGGTTCTGAGCAGCAGGCAGGTGCTGTCCATCATTTAGTTGCTTTTAGTTTCTTGCCATAGAAAAAATGATTACATCCAAACACTGTATTCTGTTGTATTAGTTTTCTTCTTGTTAGAGACACAGTATTTAGCACTAAAAACCAAACCCAAACCCAAATATGAGCAGTTGTAAAACAAAATGGTGCAAAAAGAGGGAGAATAAAGACAATTGAGAGATTGGTAGGTAGGAGATTCCATTCAGTACATCCAATTATTATTCTCTGTCCAAACAGAGAAAAACAAGAAACAGAGAAATGAAATAGCATCTGTCATGTCATCTGAGTCTGTCTGCCAGTCAGAGGAGCCAGACTGCCATCTGCGTGAATGATGGAAATCAAAGGGGTTGTAAAAAGTGTATTTTTGTGTGAGCGTGTCTGAATTATTCAAACATAGTGTTTTTTAATAAATATCCATTTTCAGATAAGTAAACTAAGATAACTTTAACTGTTAATTCTTGTAGTATGGCCCATCTGCTAAAGATAAAGTATTCCTTCAACCTACATTTTATGCTTCAAGGTGAGATTTAATAACTCATTGTATGTAACAACATTATTTTAAAATGGATATATCCCATAACTAAAACCAGAGTTTGTACTTTGGGTTTGTAACTCAGGAATACAAATACTGCTCAAATGTATGGCAAATACATAGAAATGATAATTACGACTACTGACTAATGTGATTTAATCCCTTAAATACATCAGCTCAGTGTGAGAAATGTTTAAATTTCTATTTCAAAGCAGATAAAGTTTAAACTTTTTATATTTGAGCTCTGAAAACAACTGGAAGCCACAGAAATACTTTTTTTATGAAGCAAACTGTCTATGTTTATGTAATATCCTGTGTAGCTGAAGTACCGGCATCACAGCAACGTGTTTTATTCAAAACAATGATGACACCAACAGAGACTCTCTCTGTTCATTAGCTGTGCATCTGTCACTGTTGCTGATGATCATTATAACACTAACTGTCATTACAGCTGGAAAATTATTCTGCAGCTCTGAACGACATCAGAGGGCTTGACTGGCAGCTGTCAACTTCCCTCGATAACGTGTGAGACGAAATAATACTGACGGGTCTCAACGCATCAGTTCTAACATTACAAGGAGGGTTAATCAGTGAATCTTTATCCAGCGTGCCTTCATCGCAGCTTTTTTTTCGTGGTTGCAATGACAAGCGGGGCGATTCCCAGCTGACAGACGTAAATTACATCTCATCTCTTTCTTGCCTCTCCCTACACTACAGCGTAAACCATCATCAACAGCAGATCATAATTATATATCACGTTGTGTGATAAAGCTGAAAAGAAAAATAAGTTGCTAAAAAGTTCCTTTAAACAGCATAAGTTAGATTCTTTGGCCTCCTCTGTTAATTTTCTGTGTCTAATTTCTCTGAATGACATGATGTAAATGATCATTTTGAACTTGCACACATCAGATATCGTATTTTTTTCTGCAGTGTTACTAACCAATTTCTAGTCTTCGCGTCAACATGAAACAGCGGAGATTTCTGATTAGTTTGATGGAAATGTGCTAGCATTATGTGAACTAAACATGCAACCAGATGTGGCCCATCGGTATTCTTCTCCCTTCATAACCTTAAGTACCTGAAATGCTGTCCCCTCTCTGTCTTGTCGTCCGCCAAGGACGCTATGAAATGAAGCCTTCTCAGCCTTCTCCTGAGAAGGTACACATGGTCATCATCGTCATCAATCTTTTAATGTTGAATACTTTCAGAGCAACTTTCATATCTGAGAGAAACTGAAAGAAAAACAGCACCAATGGGTTTTAACTAGGTTAGAATTTTGTAAAGATGTATGTGAGGCTTTGCCAAGAAGCTGACACTGAAATTTACACTTGAAGTATTCAATATTAAAAGATTGATGACGATGATGACGATGTGTACCTTCTCAGGAGAACTAAGGTAGCGTCTTACATAGGACTGTGATCATGACTGTGTTGGTATCAAGGTGGTGGAAGAAATGCCATCATCAGAGAAAGGTATTTCTCAGGGATCCATGAATCTGCCCTAACACACACTGAACCGATAAAGTTTGCTTGTGCGCTGCTGTCTCGCAGAGTAATTATGAAAATATACAGACAGGGAAACAGGAGGGGGGTGATCCCGTTCTGTGGCAGGTGAGGACCAATAAGGAAGTTCTCCCTGTCACCCCCTGAAGCCACTGTCTGGTAGAAAGCAAACAGATGAAAAAAAGAAACAATAAAGGACAAACAAGACAACACACTAGGTTGAACTAAATCACTGCAGTCGCAGCTCTTCCTATCACCAAGTGCTTGTCTTGTTATTGTACCTTGGTGCTACACTTACAGAAACAAACAAACAAACAAACAAACAGCGCAAGCTTTTGAGTGACTGTTAGTCTTCATCCTGTTTCTTTCTTCTTCTTCTTCTTCTTCTTTTTTTCCTTTTCAGCTTTTTCTCTCCCACTCAGACATCACTCTGACACGCACGGCGTTGT
Organism: Microctenopoma stevenorrisi; assembly: GCA_032270685.1. Classification (NCBI taxonomy): domain Eukaryota; kingdom Metazoa; phylum Chordata; class Actinopteri; order Anabantiformes; family Anabantidae; genus Microctenopoma; species Microctenopoma stevenorrisi. The sequence continues at coordinate 7,320,947 of JAUMTR010000003.1, forward strand.
GTAACCGCTGATCCCGTGTTAAGTGCACAGCAGCCGAAGACGTGTTTGTGGCAGCTCCTGGTGTCAAGGTGTTTGCAGATATTAAGCGATTGTTACACACAGACTAATTAAAAAGGTGAGTTTCAAAAGGAGTAAATGAATATGCAAATGTGTCTGCGCCTCGTTTTCTGAAGTGGCGATAACAATGTAGCTCTAAGCTCTTCTCTTAACTGTAATTTTCCTGATCCACCGTGACAAACAAACAGAAACGATAATCCTATTATGTTTTTAATGGCACAGTTTTGTTTTCTCTAGGCACTTGGTGAGAAATGTTGTTTTTTGTGTGCATTTTTCTTTACCATTACTGACAGAGTTTGAAATCAATTTTCAGCCACTTCTGTTTCAATCTACACTGTTTCCAGCTAATTCCTGCTTCTTTTGGTTTTCATTGTTGTGATTTGTGTATGTCCTTGTACCGGTCAGCTAAGGGGAGCGTTTTTCCTCTGCGGGGCAGAATTTACATTAAGGAGCTTAGCATCACTCTGGTTTATTATATACTGCCATTTTTCATTCCTGTGCGAATAATACGTCCATTTGTTTTGGAACGTTTTCTAAATCTTGACGTTTGGAATTTTTTGTGTCTTTCACATGAAATCTTTGCATTAATGTCTCCTCAGTGAAATATCGGTGCGGTGCAGTTTATTCACATGCACATGGTGCACTCTGCTTTATTAATCTCAAATTTAACAGGAATGTGTTTGTGCTTGTGGCTGACAAGGAAGTCAAACTAAACATAATTCAACTGCTTCTAAATGCTATACATTACAAGATAAAATGAACCATCTGTAATAGTGGATAGGTAATAATTTCAAATCTTGTAATAGAAAGTATATTTATTACATACTATGTTAAAGCTGTATCTAAAATAAGTAGAATTTCTAAAAGTAACATTTCAAATTTGACACAGTGCCGAGTCTTTAAGGTTAATGTGAGAGATGTTATTTTAGCACAGCACATCATGCTTACTGTATTTTACAGTTACACCACTGTAGTATTTAATACTCATTTAAAGGAAGTGCAGTATATGTAGGATATGTTTAACTATTCATTAGTGTGTTTATTTAGATCAGATTTCTAAGTAGTTTCCTAATAATTATCAGGAAATATAGTATTATATATTTTTTGTTTTAGCGCACATCTCTGTCTCTCACAACGTGTAGTTGTTCTTGTTTTCCTACTGCTGTTGCCGAGCCAGACCTGTTCTGTGGTGTACTGCAAGTGACTCCAACCCAGCTTTGGAATGATCCATATTGACTCATTCTGCACCTCACACTTTAGAAGTTCATTTCCCTGACTGTCATGCAGGAGAAGATTTTCTCACTCATCACAAACCTGCATATATACAATCACCTCAACAATGTAGGGCGCTGGACATAAAAAACGTTTTACACGACTTTGTAGAACCTTTGTAGAGGCTGGTGACATCAACTTCAAACTGATCACACAGTCTTCATCAGCAGGTGGAGTTTGCTCAGATTGTGACGTACAGTGGTCGACTGCAACAACACAAACAAGTTAGTGGACCTTGAGGTGAGATTGTTTTGTCAAACTGCTTTTTCAAAGGTCAAGATTCTGTCAAAATACCATGAAATGACATGTTGTCTGTATTTTTCCCTAAAGAACTTTTATACACTAGTAAGACAGGCACTGGATGTGTGTTTCTCTCCTCAAACCAGGTTTTGACAGTCACCTCTCAGCCTGCCAAGTTCATACAAATGGCCACTCGTGTTTGCATTCAGCAGCACCGGTCACAGTTGCTTGGAAGTCTGACAGGCCTGTCTAGAGTTCAGCCACCTTGTCTGTGTTGACAGCTTCTGCTTTTAAGGACACCAGCAGTCCACAGCCTCCCACTGAGTTACTGACTGGTTTAGATAACACAGAGCAAGTGTGTTTTCCTTCTAAACTCTCCTGCTTTCAAAGTCTTGGGCGCAAAACTCGAGAGCACTGGTAATGATATTCCATTTTATAAACTCCAAAGAGGTATTTTCTGACTTTTTCAGGAGGAAGAGGGGTCATGATAGGACGGAGGAAACCAGCATAACTATTATTCATTCTGTAATACTTCAGCTGTGGTACAGAATAAAGCCCTCAAACTAGTTAAAAACTGCAATATGAGCACAGAATGTCAGCAGGATTCCTTCAAGAAGCAACTTTGGCATGGCTGCCTCTTTCTTGATGACAGCCAATGGCAGAGTCATTTTCTAACTAATACCTGAACTAAATACCTTATTCCTCTTCAACTCTAAATGCATATAAATGTGCCAGCATTATGGTTTTTTTTATGTCATGTGCCCTAATCAGTGAATAATAGTCTCTAAAATGTTTCAACTTTAATAAACACCACAGTGTACTTACGCTGACAATGTAGGAGTTTCATTTTAAAATGTTTTACCTTCTCCTCTAGCAGTGAAGAAAAGTCAACATGTAATTATTGTGGAAGTGTTTGTTTGAATCTTAGTCGACAGAGGTATTTAAGAGTCTGAGCCAAATCCTCATGCAGTCTCCCTTGAACCCGACAGAAGACACCGAGACCCCTTTAATCTTGGCGGTAATGCACTGACAAGCTCTTCTGACGCACCTTTCATTTGAAATGTTTTAATGTCTCCTCACATTCTGCTCCTGACGGCTCCCTCTCCTTTGCTTCTTCACTCTCTTCACCCCTCTTTCTGGAGGTAGGCGTTGTCAAACGTATTAAAAAAAGGGAGCTTGAACTAACTTCTGAGGCACATCAGTCCAACTTTAATCAGAATGTTTTGCGAGACTCTTTGGAGAAGTTTATTTAATAAAATGATGTCATTTGTAACATCCTGCTCCTGCACCTGTTCGCATATTCCCAAGGGAGGACAAACCCAATCATTACCAGTTTTCATCCATTAAAGGCTTACGTATTGTATGTATCCTGCTAACATCCATTCAGAGATGAGCATGGACGGATTATAAGACAATAACCCTCCGGGCACAGACATGGAAAAGGCTCTCCACCTCTGCTGCAGTCCATAGGAGCAAGACACCCACAGCTGAAAGAGTAAATTTGCATGTCTGCAATCTTTTGCCTCATTTTCATCCTGTTATAGTAGTTGTTTTTTGTTTTGTCTCCTTCTGGTGTCATTTTACGTCTCTTTGTAGTCGTTTGTTTCCGTTTCAGTTGAAGTTAGTTTGAGTTGCTTTCAGGGACGTTCTGCAGGGGAGGGTCTACACTCTCTAGGCCCCCCAGGCACACGCCTCGTAGTAATCCATTCATGTGGCTGAAGGTTAGGAAACTGAAGGTTTTCAGTGCCAAACGCCTGCCTTTGCTTGATGCAACACAGCCAAACTTCCACTTTCAACATGTATCTGTCCAATTTTGTTTGGTCATTACAATCTTTTGTCCAGTGACACTCCTGAGGAGGACCGTAAGAAGCTTTGAGAAGGATTACATTGTTCTATCAGCAGAATATATTAGAAAAAGAAGAGATTTAAGAAATGTTGCATTGTCTCTTACACTTACCAAGCTATGACAAGACACACCTGTGCCTTCTTCCAGAGACTCCACAGTGATCCTTAATCTTGTGCACTTTGTTAATTGGAGGATTTTAATTGTCTGTTTCTTTTAAGACATCAGACCCGAGTAAGAGGATTGAAATGCTTCACATACTCTGCTTTTGGGACTGATTTGTCTTAATACCGAACTAGACAAAGGAAAGATTTTGAGGGTTGTTAAGTTGAAGGTATGAGGGGTGATGGGGTTGAAATTGTCCAGCTTCCCACCAGCTGTCCACTGCAGGGGTCCAAAACATACCATATGGAGAGGAACAGAGATGTTCGAACATGCTTTAATGGTGCGCAGTTATATGATACGTTGATACCTGCAGCTAGAACTGAAATAGGGGCGTGTACCCTGTACCTGCAGTGTCCTGTTTTCATTCACTCCTTACTCACTACTGTAGGAGCAATTTACAAACAACTAATCCGTCTAAGGTGATGCCTAATTTCACTGACCCTCAATTTAAAAATGCTTTGTTAGTCGTTTTCAAGACATTTCCTGTAAGGAAAGAAATGAGAATTCATTTAAATTTTCTTGCATTAAAGTGGCACTTTTCTTTGAAGGACGATGCTGTTTTTTCTATTATTAGTGCCAAATTACATTAAGTAACCCTGTCTCCTAGAAACTACATTTATATATTACTAAATTGGCTTCACTATAACTGCTGCTTGTCATATGTACCTTGGAACCTTTCTTTTTGACTGAATGCAGCACTACATTTATGAACCACAACAGAGTTGTAGAAAGGTTGGGCATGGTGGTTGAGGAACACAGTTTAATACTTTGACACAGTTTCAACTTTCTCTACAAGACCCGACAATATGAATCTTAAGCCAGTAGAGACTGTAGAACAACCCACTGTTGCTCACAGTCTTACAAACATACTCCACTGTGCTCTGCTACAGTCTGCTGTGCTCTGCTACAGTCTGCTGTGCTCTGCGTCACTCTGACGTCCTCTAACTGAATAAAACCCGTGGAAGCAAATGTCTCGGCTCTACTGTCAGCGCTGTTTAATGAGGCTGTCTTTACGGGAGACGTCAACAGCGCCTCTCCGCAGTAAGAAAGCATGTTTTTACGGAACAAATATTCCAAAATAGCTGAATAGTATGACATAGCTTTAACTAATTGTGTGACCTTTAAGACGACTGCATCATTGTTTTTCCAGCAACTCTTCCTGTGATAGTCCTAAGACATTACAGGTTCATTAGAATAACTGGATGTGTCTCTTTCATTTTTTTGTATTGCTTGCTTGTTTTTTTGTTTAATTAGATCAAGTATCTAATCGGTGTTGTAAAAAGATAAATGGTAAATAATGACATGCAATCTTTTTATAGTCAGCATGTCCTATCTTTGAAGAATTAATTGATGAACAAAACAAAAACTGATTTTAGGAGCAGGAGTTGTGCAGCCTTCAATACAAAAGTAATAACTGATTTTGACCTACTAATACTGGGTAATAAAACTTATTCAAACTGGATTTTTAAAACACATGAGACGTAGAAAATATAAAAGTTGGCATCCGAAAGGCACAACAATGATCATAATGTAGATACAGTTCAGCAGCCATTACGGGGCACAACCTCTTGCCCTCCTCTGCAGATAGACACACACACACACACGTCCCATTAATGTATTTCACTTCAAAGTCTTGGCAATTTTCTGATGACATTCACACTCCTCCAGGGTCAAACAACATTTCACTGCCTCCATATCAATTATTAAATATTTTAAGCAGCACACCGCCTCTACCTCTGTCACCCCCTCGAGACCGATGCCGTTATCATTTTTGTCAGAGTCAGTTTCCATCTGCATTTGTCATCCCCGCACACATTTACGAGTTATCAATCGCTGTGTCAGAATGCAAAATAACTGATGTTCTTTGGGCCGGGATTGGATGGGACTATCTGGGGCTTTCAATCAATGCATATTCTCTGTCTCTCTCTTCCGCTCCTATGCCACTACTCCCTCATAAATCTCAAAGCATTGTGGGGCTGTAATGTATTTGTGGGGGGTGGAGGCTCGGCTGTGGTTGCAGATGGAATGGGGGGTCTGGGTGACAGAAGCAGTAGTTATATTATCAAACATTACACCTTAGGGCGAACACAGTATCAAGGGCTTTCAGACTGTGTAAGCTCGGTGCCGAGGCGAAGGAGGAGGCACAACTACAGCACAGAGGACAAGAAGGGATTACTCTCTGTCGGCCATAAATCACCTCTCCAGCTAAACTAATCTTTCTGGCTGAATGGCAGAGTAAATACTCAGGGTATAGGGATGTAATGTGTGCTTGATGCATCTGGTTATGGCTGTGTGGCTGCACACAGGAAGGGTGAGAGGCACTCTGCCAGCAGTTACGAGTTTGTTAATGCATACTTTCCAGCCGGCGATATCCCTCTCTATCTTGTTTCAAACGATTGTGGTGAGCCACACAGCTGTACAGTGGTGATAGTGTGTGTGTGTGTGTGTGTGTGTGCAGATGTGGGTGTGTCATCTCCTATTACTGTATATCGGGATTGGGTAATAATTAACAGTGCCAAATAAAGCTGTTAAGCTGACTAATGAGCACTGTTGTCATTCATTTAAGAAGGCAGGCAGATGACTGGAAGTCATTTTTTAGAAGTGGTTAAAAGAAGTGATCTCCACACGTCACTGACAGTGAAAGAATTTTTATAAACGTTTTGAGATTATGTGCAGAAATTCAAATGTGCTATGTTAACCACAATCTGTTACACTTTCTTACTTTGCGTTTGCTTTTTAATGATACTTTCCACTTTATTATATGCACATATATACACACGGATACATTAAACACAATACATTTAAAATTTTTATTGACTTCTCTTGCCTTAACAAAGGTTTTTTATTTTGGGAAATGAATGAATTAATGAATGGAAACAAGGGTAATAAAATCCATACATTAGCTCTAGCTGACCAGCAAAGACATTAAGTTTTACCTGTTTTATTCTATATTTTCATTGGAGTGTAAAAGTGTAAAATTGTGCTTTTACAAGGAGTCATAAATATGATTAGCTTCTTAAAGTTACATCACATAAAATCTATCTTAGGTTATTACTCAGCATTCTTTTTACTTTCTTTTATCTATTTAATGGCAGTTTGTGACTCATTAATATAATCATTAGCTCTGATTAACAACAACGACAATTAAGTACAATTCAGAGCATAAGTAAAACACAGTAAAAAAGTAAACACGTGTCCCCTAAAAAACTTTAGGAAAACCTTAACTTTTAAATTTGACTTTTTAAAACAATCCTCAGCGGTTTGACAGATGCAGTAATGCTGGGAAAAGATGGGGGCATTAACATTCAGGGATACAGAACAGCATACAGCAGACTTCTTAATATATGAGCAGTAGGAGGGGCAACATAATGAAAAGCTGAGCCAAGTCTTCACAGAAGCAATTTGAGTTCAAATCAGACCCCAGGGAAACAAAGAAAGCCCTGGTGACATGTAACATGCTCAGAGTAAATCATCTTTTACATTGTGTCTGGGTTCACCTGATAAGTTGGTAGGATTTTATTTTATTTTTTTTTTATTTCCACTAAAAATATTAAAGAAACTGACTGGGCCTCAGGATCTAAATAACTATTTAAAAATACAGTGAGGTTGATTATGTGTCATTTTTACTTGTGGAAAAACAATAATTGGCACAGAAGATGAATAAACAACTGTGCAGATTTACTGTAGTTTGCTGTAGTCATTTTTACTGCAAAGTCAAATTTAACTAAAAATAAATAAATTTGCAATAAGGTATTCAAAAGAAAATAATTAACTAACTATTATGAAAAGAAAGTCTTGGTTTATGCCAAATGTTTCCAAGCTCAGCATTATGATAAAGCTGATTTCTGGAAATGTAAAATGTTTTTATAAATACAGGATACTGTTTTTCCCAGTTGCCTCTTAGCTTGAGGTCTAGATTGTGTGGTTAAACACAAGGAGCTTTTGGTGATTGCAGAGATTAGATTATTGACACTGGTAAAGTACTTTCACTGATACAATAGTAAATGAGAAATCAGCAGTTGAAAAAAAGCTACTCTTCACATATGAATCTTCTGCATAACTATGATCATGTGGAATCTTTAATTTCGTTTTTTCCAGTTTTGTGTAAAATAAGACTAATGGCACAGCCCCACCAAGCCAACAGCAAAAAAACTAGCAGCAAATTTAACTGTTGCTTTGCCTCACATCCCCTTCGTCAGCAAATAAGGCACACGAGTAAATCTCTCTACACCAGTAGGTGGCGACGTGTGCCACGGTGTGAGACACTTTCAAAAACTAGGCTGACAGATGCTCATTAACAGAACATGTGTCATAGCACTAAGAGTCTACTGTCTGTCCTTTGACACTGAGCAAAATTATCAGCTAACATGCTCTCACCGACAATGCTAACAAGCTGATATTAGCGTGTGCTTTTATTTTTTACCATGTTAATTATTTGAATTTAGCCAATTTTATGTCCTAATTATAGACGTACAACTAAGGTGGATGTGAATTTCATGAGCAAATTAAATTAGACTTAGCCAAAGAGCAAAGTAATTAAAACAACAAATATTAGTCTCACAGTGGTTCCCAAAAAAAATGTAAAAGTCATTAGAACATATCATCTGGGGACCATGACTGTGCAGAGATCAGTGTGGATCAAAGTGCTGAACCAAGCAACAGTCTGACACTGTTGTCCATATAGCATTGTTAGCATTACCTGTCTCTACAGTTTGAAATTAGTTGTACTCATATACATTTGATTAGAGGTTATTTGCATTTAGCATTTTTGGTTGCAGACATTTTGAGGAATGTAGGGTATTGCTAGTATTCGCTCACCTCTACTTCATTTCAGTAAACAGAGCTGTTTGCTTGTATGTCGACTTCTATGTGTCTGAATATCACTGCCCAGATCCAGCTGGCCAGTTGCAAAATTGCATTATTCATAAAACATAAACAAGCAAAATGGATTCCTCTGGTCCACTCCCCACCAAAGTCAGAAGATTAATGATTCACTCTTTAGGTTATAATTCAAAGTTCATCCTCACATACATCATATTTTGAAACACATAGATTATCGGAGAGAGAACATTTATCATATGACAGGGCATATACAAGCTCTCCTGCACATGTAGCATGCATGCAGGACTCTTGTTTATTGCTACACACACACACACACACACAAAATTTGTTCTAACACCAGGCCCCACCAGAGTGAACCTCCTCCTTCACATCCAGTTATTCTAATTTTATTCAGACACATCTCCTCTGAAGCATTAAAGTGCCGTTTGCGCAAACAGATGAGAGATAATAGTCTAAGAAACTGGTCATTCCTACACTCCTACTGCCCTGTGGAAGAGCAAGAAAGATGATAATCATTCATCACAATGATCAAACCGTGAGACATACGCTGCATTTTGCCCAGCTTGCTAGAAAATCTGGCAAAGAAAATTGGTTAAGTTACAGGAAGTGAGTAACAGTAGACTGCAGAGGGCAAGTGAAAGAATAAATGTTATATATTCATTTATGATTCATATGTTAATTATTTGTCAACAATTTCACACCTTTAATTCACTCAACATACTGCATATATTTTACATTTATGAACCTCAAATACCACCTATTATTATTGCTTACATTATTAACCTATAAATATCTTTGTTTTTAATCTTTATCTCGTTTTTTTATATGAGCTCATGAGGTCTACACGAGCTGCCTGCTGGCTCCAGTTGTGTATTTACTGTACCTTAGTGTATCTTATCTCATCAAACTTCAAGTCCCATCTAAGTAAATACTGCATTTTCCAAAGTGTTTGTTCCTTTTTGTATGCTAGTTTTGTGAATACCTTTTTCCTTACTGTACATTTTTCAGAATAACATCAACAAAAGCCAAAATTGAGAAAAAAACGGCAAAACCTTGACAGTGACAGTTACATTTATGGACTGCATCAACATGCATGAAATTGGAAAAGAAAACACAAAAAAAGTATGGTAGTCTAATACATCGCAGGATATAGGTCTTGTGAGTGGATTAACTGCTGGTCACAAATGAAATACAGACTTCATCAACTTTCTAGCAATTCCTACTGACAGCTGATAACCTCTCAAACATCCTAGCAAACATTAACCCTGCCTTTCAAACTGATAGACTGTATTATGTTCTAATCTTCCCTCAAATACTTGATAAGAGAGGCTAATTTGAGTGCTGATGGAGTTGAGAATACAGCCAAAGCTCAAGAATAGATACAGATATCGAATCATAATCACAAAGAGGCCTGACTGCACACATTTAGGAACAAATTGGTCTCTCCACAAGTCCGATCATAGTTATAGAGTTGATGCCGGCAGATTGAATTCTCTCTAAATTGGCATGGCAATGTCACAGATGCCACTTCAAATGAGGTCTGAACATATATTCATTCTGTAGCTCATTGGCTTATGTTAATCCTCTCAATTTGCCACTTGTCAGAGGCTAGTGTCATTTAGTGTTGCCATCATCTCACAGTCTCTCAGCTTTTCAGTAACTCGCAGAAGCCATGTCAGTCTTTCAATCAGGAAAAAAAGCCAGCTTAAACTTTATCTGGCCACCGATTAGACAATAAATTATTCCAGCAGTGTGCTAAATTTGGTCGAATATGAAGGCTTTGTATAACAATTTAATGCTTGGAAGTTGGCGATGTGGGGATGTGGTTTCCAGACAGCAATGATGCAGATATACTGAGCAGATTCATATTACAAGGCAAATTGAGTCATGCAACTGATCCTCTGTCCTTACTGGCCTTCTCTTCAAAATATGCACTACCACATGTTATCACACTGCAGTGGGTGCAAACTTACTGTCTGGCTTCAGGTTCCTGTACTTATAAAGCAATTGCATTGGAAGTGTTGAAATAGATAGTAAATGGACCTTGAGGCAAGAACCTTTTGTAAGCTGCTGCCTTCAAGCCAAAATGGGCAAGATCAGGAAAACTGACATACAGTTTCATGAATACTGGCAAATTAGACATTTAGAGGTGACACTGGCTCAGTTGGAACAAACCTCAGGGTTAGTTGTTCAACTCCCAATTTTTCCCCGATTCCTGGGCACATGCCGTGTCCCTGTACAAGATACTGAACACTTTAGCACTTTAGGGAGTTCCCTCTCCACAAGAAGAAGTTATTATCATCTTATCTTATTTTTACAAACTGGGTTTGCATCACATCAAGATCATGGCCCCTGGCCCCCTTTACTCTGCTGTTTCATTTTGTCAAGGTATGTTTGTTGTCCTGACTTTGTTTTTAACTTCATTTCGTAATGTTTACTGCCATGAAATTGGCTTTGACTTAAATTATGTCAATACAGTTGCTAGTTTTTTATTTCCTGGCATTTGGTTGATGTTGATTTGTGGATGTGAAAACTGATATCTGAGTTGGGAGTTCAGCATTTTACATATGGAATCTGTGTTTGACGTTTTCCTTCCCTGTTTGCTGCTGGTTTTGTGTCTCCAGTAGATGCTAAAACCAGCAGCAAACAGCTAATTTCTATTTTTAAACTTCTATCTGTGCATTTGTAGTCATCTGCTTCTTGTTTATAGTTGACTGAGTGAGTTGACTGCATGGTGGACATGTCTTAGCTTGCTGCTACTGTATCAGGTGGATTACTGGGTGGAGCTTGTTCTTGTCAGACTGCTAAACACTATATTCACCTGTCTGGTTAGAACTGCTTTGTTAAGTAGATAGATACACATAGTACTGTAGTTTTAGTTGTATTTGATGTGTGATCTAATGCTTTCTTATAGTAGCTCTCTGGCTTGCAGCACTACACAGTAATGATTTAAATAGTACGGCTTTTTTAAAATGTGACATTTTATCCTCTAAATGCTAAAGTTGTGTCTCTTCTTGTCTCTTGTAGTTTTTTATACTTTTTTATCTTTATCATACACTGTAATCACAGATAAAGTGCGTTTCCTCAACACAAAAAACAAACAATAAAGACATCAACAATTGTCACACTTAAAATCTCAATATACTTTTGAAAACAAGGGGACTTGTTAATTATTTAATGGGTGTCACCGAAATGACTGAATTAAATCCAAAATCTTTGGTCATATCTAAAAATGAAACATAACAAAACATAAACTTTTCTAAATACAAACTAATAAAATATGTTTCTAGGTTTGTATAAATGTGTAGGCAATTACATTTTCAACTACTACATATCCATGTTATTATAACATTATTGAACATCTGATCTTGTTTATCTTCTTTTAATCTTTTCCTTGTGTTCTCACTGGCTGCCTCACACACGGATTCTCAATCCATTGTGTGTAGGTCATATGATCTCACGTCATCTTCCCCCTTTAATGAACAAATGAGAAGTCCTTCGCCCTTTGAGGCATTTTTGTGTGACACGTTCCGGCAGTTAATGCATACATGAAAAGAGAGAACGTGAAAAGACGAGATACAAGAACGAGGAAACAACAGCAGTAAGAGTAGAGGGGCACAAAAGGGAAAGACGGGTTTCAAGCTTCATCACCTTTCCAGGTGTCTTTGTCCGCATGATTTCATCTCTGAACTGCAATAAGCTTCCATAATGAAATAAGTAATTAACATATTATAATTGTGCTACAGTGTGATTTGACAGAAATCATTTTCCATATCTAATAGTATGCTAATTAAATATGTTGCTCCTTTCACAACATGACCTTTTGTGATTTAGGTTTCACTGCAGATTACCTCCGTGTTTCTAAATGCGTGCAATGGAAGGATTTAGATGTGAAGGTTTTACTTTTTAATGCTGTTAGGGGGAAAAACAGCAGAAAATTTGGTATTTGAAATTTTCTGCTTTGGATAATATGTCCCTCACCACGCTGTATATGAAAAGTATTATTTCATTGTTGCAATGAAACTCAGTTTCATGTCACTGCGACCACTAACAGATCAAGTTCATATAAATTCTAAAGCTTGTGCCCAACGCAATTTTATGTCCACAAAAGTCAAATGCACATGGGTGTGTTAAATAAAACTCTTAGTAAAAAGAGTTTAGTTTAAAGCAGTTCATACTCCAGTCTCCTGTGGGAAAATCTTCTGCTTTGTTGCTCTAACCATTTAACCCAGCATGCCCCCTACAAATATTTCTGTTTGTAAACTCAAAACCACTATACATAGATTATTGACTTCTGAAAATAGGACTAAATGTTGTATTGTCAAAAACTGTTGACAACCACAACAAAACACAACAACACCATGGCAAATCATTTTTGATTATTAAATGCACGTTGACGAATACTTTTACAAGCCTTCTTGTTGAAGATTAGATGAGATCTCTCAGTGAAGAAGCTGTTACCTGCACCTGTTGTCACCAACAGCTAGGATGTGTCCAACAAAATCCACACATCCCAAACTGGACGTTACGTCTGGGAGATGAACTATACTGTAGTTTCGGGGATCTCTCTTTTACTCTGATTTTGGTTGAACAAACTTTGCCGTGTATCTTTAGGTGTCACATGGTGACAAGGAAACACTTTGCTGGTGCCAGTTGAGTTGAGTAGACTTGAGATGTCCCTATATGAAGACAATACGTCCGATGGGTGGGTCCTCATGTTGAGGCTGAGATTTTTAAGATGGTTGGACTACAGCACAGCTTCAGCCACGTGTTAATATTGTTATTTTAATTACAGCTATTGCTTTGTTGTCATCCTTTTCCCTCTGTCCTTCATGCCACACTGCACTTTCTGTTGGAGCAGAAATGTCAAAACAGAATTTCCTCATTGATTCAAGAGCCACCATAAATTGTAATATAAAGTACATATAACTAGGCTCGTGATTTTAAGACAGCAGTCCCCTGCCTCTTTATGTCCGCTCCTCTTGGCTAAGAATCAGACTTGTCAGACTCCAGGAAAACAAGCTGCCTTTAGCTATCAACACACTAGCAATCATGCTCATGAGAGACCGCGGTTATGATGATCACATGAGACTCGAGCTATCATGATCACAAGTTTCTGTGTGGAGGAGATTTTACCCTCCAGAAAGAGCAAAGTAAATATCATTTTATGTAATTACAAAAGGTCAAGCAGTCTGTGAGGGATGTAGGAAGTGGAGAGGAAGTAATCAGAGCAGCAGCTTGGCGCTAGGAAGACTGACAGAATATGTGCCAGCCAGTAACGAGACAGCATATCGCTGAGGTTCTTGTTTTGCTGGATGATGGCTGTGAGGCCTCGGGGTGCACTGACAACATTACCATACTCTTCACTTCCTATACACAATACTTGTGTCATCATCGCCTTGGTGTGGCATCGCCCATTTGAGACTTGACACCGCTGCTGCTTTTAGAGTGTCACTTAAGGTTTCAGGCATGAGCTTATTAGTTCAATCAGACTCAGTACGGATGCTTAGTGTGTGCCAACTTAAAATCAAATCGGAGCATGTTGCACTTGAATGCCATCTTTGCCAAATCTGCCTGAGTGGCCTCTTACAGTTCAGTGTGAAGATGTATTTCTTAGCGTAGAAGGTGTTTTACATCACAGTGATGGATCATAGTGGAGACTTCGTTTAATGTTCTGTTGCTTTGAAGAAAAGTGCTGCATTTTAAGGTATGGTTAAGACACTAGGGCTGCAGCTATTGCGTATGTTTGGAATCGAGTATTCTGTCGATTTTTTTCATCGGTTATTCGAGTAATCAGATAAAACGTTGAGTAAACGTAAAGATGGCGCCAGCAACGTCTGCAGAAATGCACGAAACCTCTCACATGGATCCTTTTACGCGATGTTTCCAAACGTACAAACAATTCTGCGTTCCTGCATGTGTGTGTGTCGTTTTGTGTAACGTTACGTTACCTTGCAGAGGCTGTGCTTGGTTAACGCGCGGATGCTTCCGCCTAAACATAAGTAATGTTGCCAAGGCTGTATGTTTTTCTGGTTACGCCAGCTCAGTTTTACAATGTAAACACTGAACCACGTTGTCCTCCTTAAACATCTTTGTTGAATGTGTCGAATAATTCGAGGAATCGTCGCAGCCCTATAAGACACAGTAGCTCAGAGACTCAATTGGGTACAAATAACTGCTATCGGCATGTGCAGTTCTATTCTCTATTTCAATTTTTATTTGTGTCTTCTAAGCATCATTCCCCCGGGGTTTCCTTTACTGTGACAGTTTTTCCTTTCATCTTCTCTGTTTCTCACTCTGCACTTTTCTACACAGTTGAGTCAGTCACCACCACAATCACCACCTCGCAATTGATTCTCATGTGAATACGGCCAAGCCAAACAACTGAGGTGAAAATAAATTTGTTTTGTGACTCAATAAGCTTGAATCTGCAGGCATGAAATAGTTTTCCGAGAAACTGTGAAGAATAGCCAGATTCTTTTGCCCAGCACTGCAATATAAAAATGCTTTTTACACTCCTACTGAATACCTGCAACACCATTTATGTCATGCAGTATTTATTTAAATATGCTGTAGCGATATTATCCTTTTTTTGTATTATTAGTTATTGACTTTGATTAGTTGTGTGCGCCATATCTTGCTTTTATATTTTGGCTTCGTCTTTGGAAAAATAAAGTACCATTACATTTCACATGCAGTGCTGATATGACTGTTAAAGGTAAATATAGACAGCATGCTCTGATGGATATATGCAGTTTCTCTAATGTGTCAGAGCGGAGGAACTGTAAAAATTTCCACATTCACAAGTTGAATGTGTTGGCATCAACCAAGCAGCATATTCACATCACTGAAAACATGTTAAAAATGTCTGGCATGTGAATGATTGAGAAAAAAAACAAAACAAAAGACTTTTGAATATAAATAAGCACACATGCTACAATAGAACAAATAAAAAAGGCACCAGTAATTCATTTTCACACACAGAATGTGTTTGTCCTTGTAATTCACAGTAATGCCTAAATTAAGTGACGTTTTCTCAGTTTTACCACTTTTAGATCACCTGTCTTAAAAATCTAAACAGAGGCAGATCATTAAATATGTTTTCTTGATTCTATATACTGGTGTTCTTTACTCTGTGTGTATTTTGGGGAGTGGATGCACATTCTAACATGTTTATGAGCTTAAGGTTGGAAGCAAGCTTGTTATTCTCCCAGATCTCCGTCACACAGCAGCGCCTTGAAAAGAGAATAATGCTGGAGAATCACCGGCCTTGGCGTTTTCCTGTTCCTCAACCTCTGTTATTCGCTCCCACTCTCCCTCTCTCTCTCATTTCCCCTGCAGTGTGTGTGAGTGGTATCCATCTGTCAGTTGTCAGTGCCAGGGAGTGATACAGAGAGCTGTCACTTCTCATCAGCCCGCATTGGTGAGGCCTTTTGCAGCTGCCCTGCCTTACTCGAGGCCAAAGGAAGTGTGTGTGTGTGTGTGTGTGTGTGTGTGTGTGTGTGTGTGTGTGTGTGTGTGGTTAAAAGAAAAACAACAGAGAGAGAAGGGATAGAGAGACAGAGAAAGTGAAGGGTATTCAAGGGGCACTAAAGCAATTAAAATGGAGACAATTGAAGGAAAGCTTGGAGAGAGATTGGAACCAGTGCAGGAACCACAACAGACTGTAAATATCACATTACCTCAATATGCTCAGCACTGTATCACTATGTGCTCCACAGGACATGAAATCATCCATGACCTTTACCAACCTCTGTTGGTGACCAGCAGTAACTGCAATGACATTTAGAAATCATCTCCCCTGATGTAAAACACACTCCATTGCCTAAACCACTGAAGAAACAATTGCAGTGCTCTAAATAAAACTTTTATAAAGACCAATCAAAATACAATATAATACAGCATTGTAAGGAAATGTCAGTATGCTCACTATGGCACCAGATACGTTTGTTTAATGACAACACCAGATGGAGGAGCTCATGAGTCATGCGAAAGCCATGTTATTTCCTGTGGACAAGACAAATCTCACAAACTTCTGAAAAGGAGCTGAAAAGAAACGTATTTAACTGGTAACACAACACTACTGACTAGTCGTGCACGGTCCTTTTTGGTCATAAATCTACTGTTTCACCATTTGTGTTCCCACTGTCAACGGAGTCAATGTAATAACGGATGTACACAAAGTTAATATATACCTAATAAATCATATTAAAACATTTAATATTCACCCAAACGAATCTATAAAACACTAAAGAACTGTTGTAATGAGTCTTTGGGACCAGTCACACAGGAAAGTGTATTGACTGAAAGCTTTGAGGAAAGGAAGAATGGCAGTGTAAAAATGATCACTGTATAACAACTGGTATGCTAAATTGAACTCTTATAAATATCTAATTTGATACGTCTGCGAAGATTCACAGAACTGATGAAGCGTTTCAGATGAGAGGTGAGAGAACCTCTAACAAGTCGAGTCGACGACTCCGTTGATGAAACTGTGAGACACAAATTGAGCTTTCTTTAACTTGTGCTTGTTGTGTCTCTGAATGGCAGCTCTCACTGTCCCACGAATGTGTTGTGTTAGGTATGAACCCCTGATATCATTCAACGTGTCCCACATTGTGAATGTACAGTATATATTTTGCTAACTGACAAGTGAATACTTGTTCACCTCTTTTGCTGACTTTAAGCAACAATGACATGACAAGCGTGACGAGTCCTGTGTAGTGGTGAGGGATCCAAAAGCTGAGCCTCAGGGGCCCTCACAGTGAGAAATGCTTTTTTTTTGACTCTATCTTTCATCTCTCTGTTGAGTCGCTGCAAATAAATCAATAAAGAAACAAAGATAATCTGCAGCTGCTACAGCTTTGCTATTGATAGAAACACAGCGTAGGAACACGTTTATTGATTTGCTGTTGCACTCAGAGAGCGCGCACTACACTGAGACAACATGGGGGGGTTTCTTTTAGGTTGAACGAGCTGAACCTCTGCTCACGGGACTCTGTGTTGTCATTCTGTCCGTCTTACATTTTTTTGTCAAATTAGGATGAGTAATATGGCAACATGATCGCCACCTTCAGCAAGGCTGTAATTCAGAACGGAGCTATTACGACGAGCATTTCAGGAGAAAAACGTTCACATAGCAGCTTTAAAGCGCGGAGTCAGCAGAGTTTATGAATCATTTGGTAACGCGACATGAACACAGCCGGAGTTTTACAGCTCACCACAGTGATGAATAACATATCTCAGGGGGAAAATGTCAGTTTATTGTGCAACACTAAGAAATTCAGTAGCATTTATTATCCAGGTCAATAGGGAATATTGGCAAGAGCCGTGGTGTAAATACGGTTTTGTGTCTGTTTCAGAAGAAGTTTAAGAACCAATGTAGTTCTTACGATTGGATGTGTGATGTGTAATATCACCGGTAATCTTTCCTGTTTGTATATTTATTTTGTTGTTCTGTCGCAGGGACATCCTATGTTATTTCTAATAGTTGACAATAGGGATATGAGAAATTCATAGTTGGAATCTTAACCACTTTGTCCTGATTTAAGTTCATTGTATTTAATAATGGTGATCAATTTGCTTTTATGCTGATGTGAAACACCCTGTGACATATAAATATAATTGGCTTGGCGTGACTACAGCAGGACATCAGGGTGCCTCACTTTTTCTTTCTTATGGTTCATATAAATGTATAAACATTTATAATCTTACAGTCTGGCTCACTAATGTATTATGTCTTTAAAAATTGGTTCTCTGATCTAAGTACTGTATGTGAGTGTGTGTATTTTGTATGTGTCTGATGTGTGACATAAGCAGGATAAATAAGAATCAAATGCCGTTTCAAGACAGGAAAAACATTGCACACCTTAAGAAGAAATTTCTTCAAAGCTTCGCCACCAAAGCTAGAAACTCCTTCCTGAGGCATCAGTAAAATCAAAAACAACAAACATCACACTTACACTCCTGTTTAGTTTCTGAAATGTTTATTTTTTCAGCTGAAAGGGGAACTGTGCTCTAGCAGGAGACAGAACACACTATCTAAAAGTTTCAAGCACAAAAAGTACAGCCTCACAAGACTTTATCACTTTTTTGTCTTTCTAATCTCAGCGTTTTAAAAGACAGACACATGTTTGTGTTTTCAGCAGTTTGAGTTATTAACCAAAGGTTGGTAAATTGTGACAAATTACTATAATTTGACTTCATCACTGGTGGGATGCTATTGTAGCAAACAATAAATGAACATTTGAACTGGTTGTAGTTAAAACGAAATTATTAAAATATGCAGCAACAATGAAATTGTCTAAAACTACAGAGACAATTCTGCTGAACAGGCATTGTGTGAGAAACACTGGACTGGGTATTCGTAACCATGTAATAACAAACGGTGATTGTTTGTTAGTGGAGGAGCTTTTCAGATGGTTTCTACAGATGCCTACACACAACCAAAGAGAGAGAAAGAGATGCAAGGAGCTGTTGCCCTATATAGACACCCCCGTGGGAAGGGTTGAGAATCTTTGATTCTCTTTGAGTAGGCATTTTGTCATGTTTTATATCGTTCAACTAGTAATACACAAGTTCTTGACTAAAGACTTGGACTCCCTGTGGATGTCTGCTCTAAATGGGCAGCAACGGTTTTCCCCAGACACATTCCACCATCTCTTCCTATACAACAATTAGCTAATGCACTGTTTACTGCCTCTCATAGGTTAGAAATATTCAATTCACACAAAAGAGACATTGCTACGCTGTTATTTTTACACTTGATAGATAAAATGGTGGAAAATGGCCTGCTGTCTACTGGAAGCATTTTGCAGGATGAGTCTAACATACACTAGTGGGTTTGTTCATGTTCACCATCATTGCTCAGTGTGTTAGTATCATTTTCTATCACACAACTAACACCAAGTATGAAATACTGTACTAAAATTAAACACTGTCTCTCCGGATGAGCCATAGTATCAATGACCACCGTGAAGATGAATCAAACAAGGAATTCTACTACAAGCGGATCTCTCCGTGCATTGCAATTTAGCTTTAAGTTGCATTTTTGAAACTACAAATGTGAGCATGTTATCCTGCAGACAGGTGAATTGCTTCCACCAATGCAAACAGTTTTGCCCGTGGCTGCCTCGCTGCCTTAGAGCATTTCTAAAGGTGAGCAGAAGGGGGGAGTTTTACTGTTAAGTGGGCTTAGACACAGTTTAACAGCACTATTAACAACGAGATGGGAGATCGATACAGCAAGGAAGAGAGGAGGTGCATCTCTGTCACAGTGATGTGTTATTAGTGCCCGACAGTGGAGAGATCTGGCTTCTTTCCAGTTCCTGTGCCTTGTCGTGTACTTTGTTTAACAGCAATTAAACCACAACCTCGCTTCCCACTATGTACCACAGATCCAGAGCCTGTAAATAATCATTTAATAAATTATACAAACATTAGAAAAAAATAATAGAAAAAGAATGAATACTTTATTGGTCCTCTTGGGGAAGTTGTTGTTTGGACGGCTGCTAGACTTGTGTCTGCACTCCTATGGGGTATCAGCGTCTTGTCCAAGGACACCAATACATGTTGCTTTTGTGGAGACGGAGAATCGAACCGCTGACCCTTAGGTTGGAAGACAACTGCTCTACCCACTGAGCAAGTGTCGCCACACGATCAGATCTTTGACATATCGAATAATACCTTTACCTGAGATTTATTTCAGCACCATTGAGATAATATCCTCCCAGTCTTTTGAACAACTGCAGTATATGACTGAGATACATTCAAGGTCTAAGATAATGCAGATAGACCCAAATCTGTGGACAGGTTACTCTTTATTTGCGACAGCTGCTATTCCTCCTCCTGTTTTCATATAGGGTCCAAATGATGCATAACCAATGTGTTTTTATTCCAGGGTTTCTAGGGCCAATAGAAAGGTAGTGGGGTGTAGTGAATTAGCTTTCGTAAGTCTTGCTTGTCCAATACGTTTAAAAAACAGCTGAAGGAAGCACAGTAAGTAATGTGTAGAAGAGGCTGAACTGTAGTTGCTGGGCTGTAATTTCCAGCACAACATGAGTGTAACAACATGCTGAAATTTGACTCTACTGTTTTCACTGAGACAGATCCAGATCTTTTGATATGGGGTTATTTATTCTCAAATAAAAACTTTCACTTTGCACTTCCATTAAGTCATACTGAAAAACATTTGATAATAAATGGCATATCTAGAAAGAGGATTTTTAAAAAGTATCACCCATGTGTCTCTGTGAACTCCAAACAGCCAAACAAAAGTGACAAAAATTGAAGGAAGTTTAGTTTTATGGTTAAATACATGGTTTTCCTTGAGAGTGAAATTACTGAATTTGCGTGTAAAACGAGTTCTTTGAATGGAAAGAAATAAAGGAGACATCAGACGTCAGTTTGTGCTTTGCTGTGCTTGGACAGTGATCCCTTTGATAAAATAAAACCTTACACTGTTTTAACCTTGCAGTGGCAGTTCTCAACAAATCACCGTTTTGTCTTTAAAGCTGCATACATTGATTTTTCTTGTCTTGAAAAGTGTGTCCCTAACTGAGAGTGCAGTTTCAGTTTGAGTTTGTCCTCCAGATGTCTCTGTGAACTCCAGATGCTCTCAAATGCTGTCTCATACAATCATCCTTCTTCATTCCCACTAACAATTAGGTAATGAAATATTGATTTTTAGTTAGATTCATATTGATGCTATTAGCTTTGCATTGATAAATCACTGATGCTGGGAGCCAGACCAGGAAGACATTACCGTGTGTTAATCTGATGGATATGCCTTTTTCTTCCTGCATGTCTCTCTGTACCTGAATGGTCACACTTCATCAGTTCCATACTGCAGTATTCCAATTATGGTTTAACAACTGACTTTTATAGTACACCTTAGTTATATTGTTGTTGTGAAGTAAGAATTCACTTGTTGATTTAGTTTTTTTTTACATTTCAATAACAAATAAACAGTATCTAAAAATGAGTGGAAGAGAATATACCTTGAAGAAAAGAGCCATTTCTCATGGGCATACACTTTCCAACGAAACAAAATAAAAATAAAATAACACATACAGCCTACCATACAGTACACTGATGCAGGTATTAATCACATTCCTCACTCAAATTCTATGCTATGCTCTAACAAGCAGGGTATACAGAACAACATTTCCAGGAACCTACTGTGACTGCTGGGAAATCTCCTTATCACCACTGTCCACCTGTCTGAGACGGCACTCTGTATTTTAGCCTGCTGTCTAGTCATTACTGGAACAGTGGGGTCTCAGGATCTAAAACTGAGACACTGCAAATCACTTCAAAGACTTGAAACAAATTATATTACATTTTTCTATTGAAATCCATTTGCACAGAAAACTAAAAAAAGCTAATGCAGATCTTCAGAATTAAGATGAGCCATAAAAAGTTGCTATTCAAACTTGTATGGTCTTAGTTTGATTAAAGAAAAAAGTTTAAAGAGGTCTGAGGCAGATGCAGTGCAGTAGGTCTGTCACTTGGTACTAAACATCTGCATCACTGGTTGCCATGTCTAATTTGTTTGTAGAATCCTAATGAAATCTATGTTGCAACTTCTCATCATTTGTGTGAGCTGATTGATTCCTACATATGAAATGATTTAGTGTTTAGGTTTCAGTTTTATTTGACTAATTTAGGCAAATCCATTCTAAATATATTAACTTAAAAACCCACTATGTTGTAAATACAGTATGTGTAGCTGCACAATGTAGAAATTCTAGAAACCCCACAAATTCTAGTCCAAATGCCGTCAGTAAATCTGAATTCTAACCTTAAACTATCAACTATTATGCCAACTGCTTGTCCTCATAAGGATTGTGTGGGTGCTGGAGTCTATCCCAGCTGTCAATGGCCAAGAAAATAAGCGGAGTACATCCTGGGCACACCTATGGGCAATTTGGAGTCACCAGTTACCCAGAGAAAACGCTCACAGACATGAGGGGAACATGCACACTACACACAGAAAGGCACCCGGCCTAAGAAGCTTGCCGTGAGGCGACAGCGCTAACCACGCCCTCACCCTAAACCACTCGTTTCAAATGTAATAAACACCCCACTCACACTACAGTGCTCAGCTTTGAGGTTAGTCACAGCTGGAACAAACACACACACACACAGCCGATCCTGACAGCTGTCACTCCAATTGGCCCCTGATTTGTCTCTCCTCTGTGCTTGGCGACAGCCAAGCATTTCCCTGTCACACAACATATGCCACTGCGTTTCTCCTGCTCTGAGCCGCCTGACATTATCTACTCTCAGACCTCGCGGCCGGTACCAAGTCTCAGCCCTCTTGCTGGTGGCACTGCAAATATGATCTCTGATGTCTCTCAGGCAGTTAACAGATGCTGTCACTGCACCAAGATATAACACAATCCACAAGCAAACACATTGTGACAAGGACATACAGCACGCCACTGTGTACATAAACACACATGCGCACATGGTAATGTACAAGAGTAATGCATAAAGCTCCTCTTGCACAAACCAGATAAGGTTACTTGCACATATGCTGATGATCAGACAATATTAGAATTCAAATGCTTGTTTGACTTTTTTGTTTGATGAACATTTTTCATACATTCAAAAAGCTCAAATGGCTGTGGATTCAGTTTGACCATGTTTAAAATTGACCAGATCTGAAAATCACATCATGTCTACCATCATGAAAACCATTTGATGAGGGGACATTTTGAGCTTTTTCTTAGTATAATATCAAGCAGTGGATATCTTACAGTGGGAATAAATAAAATATATTAGGACACCAAAATATAACATGAGGCAGTTCCATTTGGTCAAGAGACAATTTAACAAACACAACTGTACTGAAGCTTTTAGCTCACATATTTGTTGATATGGTCTGCCATCTGCTGGTGGAAATAATAAAGCGCAGCTAGTTTGTTTTTGAAATGTCAACACTAGTTGTGGGGAACTAATTGTTATAAACTCTAAAATAATTTGATGTCAGGGCTCCCCACACCTCTTAGCTTGTGACCCTTTAAAATGAAGCTATTTGTGCTTATGATCCCAAGTGGCCTAGCACTGCCAAGTGATTTACCAGCTTACTTACAGTTAGAGAATGGTTAATATTATTAATATACGTGATGTTTCCTAAATACGATTGCAAAAGAAATTACTGTCCATCAAAAGCAATTGGTGACACATATTTACAAGTGACTGATTTATATCTTCATTACATAAGTCAACATAAACTATTATAAATAAGACTAAAACCAACAATTGACCAACTTTATTTGAACAATCTTACAGTCAGACAAAATGTAGAACCGCTGAAAATAGAAAATCTGATACCATAACTAACTATGAAAAATGTATACATAGTCACAAAAATGTTTCCAGAGACAGATCAACTTGGGTTTTAAACAAGTTCAACAAGTTTTGGGTTTGCATTAAAATTCAAGCTTGAGACGAGATGTTCTGTGAGGTGTCAAAGGCTCGGTAATACCTGTTGCAGGCTCTGATGTGTCACTTATGTTTAAAACATTTTCTGTTGATACTACAAACATCTACTTAGGAGTGTTAAAACTCCACTTGTTGCAAACCAAAAATGATCACTTAAATGAAACTGTCATTTACAACATTTATCAAAAAAAGACAGTTTGTCACACAAGTCAAAGTTAATAATAATAAATGCAATAATAAATAATGTACTCTGAAGATCTCCAAAGAATCCGCAATTTGATGGCTTTTTTGTCAAATGCTTAGACTGTGTATTTATGGTAGGTGAATACACTGAATCAAGGCTAAAATATAAACATACTAGACACATTTACAAATAGAAAAAAAAATCCTATTGAGGTGTATTTAAAAAAAGCAGTTTCTTCTCTTTAATTAGACTGGCAGCTGTGTGTCGGGGCCACAGTTCAGTATAGGTTATCACTACAGTTTCTGCTTCTAAATTGCATTAAATTAAACACAGCATTTATTTGCTACATAACTAGCACAATATGAAACAAGTGCAGATGTTTTCTTACCATTTTGTCTTATTGGTAACAAATAACTAATGATAGCATTTACATTTTAAACTAAGAATTATAAACCAGGATACCACACTTCATTGTTCATGGGTTATTTTGACACATACATTTTGTATGAATGATTGGCCACAAAGTTTGTTTTTCTCATATTCATTGTTCTTATCGAAATTATATTTGGCAATGGCCACAGTTAATAAATGCAAATGAAATGTCACCAATCACAGTACCACTTTCACAAGCATGTCAGATTTCAAACTAGTCACCCAAGTTGTTGTTGGTTTATCTTCAGTGTTACTGCTTGATGCTTTACTGACACTCCACCGACTTGCAACTGAGTCACAGTAAATGTTAATATACTGCAGTAACTGACATGGGACACGTTTGAAAAAAAAGAAATTCCAAAATGCCAAAACTAACGCCAAAAATTGCATGTTCACTATCTAAAGTATGGTAAGCTTTTTGAGGTACTGTGCAGCACAGTGTGAAATATAACTGAAATAACCTATTCAGTGATGTTGGAGAGAAATATTTTCACGAGTTTATTCATTAGTTATTTGTTGAAGAGCAAATTCATCACAATATTAAGTTACAAAGTGAAGATGGTACATCTACTGCATTCTTTTCTGTGTGGGACGCTGATGTAATTGTGTTAGGGTCAGTGAACAGGGATTTTGTGCTTAGCTGAAAGCTTCAGAGGATCTTCACTATACCGGAAAAAAGTTAAGACGAGAACAACTGTTCTACCCTTAAGTCAAGTTTCAATAACTTATCCTAAACCAAAAAAAAAAACATTTCCAGAGGTACAAGTAAACAACATTTAGGGCACATTTTATTCTCATCCTTGTTTGTAAGGTTTGGTATTTGATATTGTTCTGTTGCTCTCTCTCTCTCTACAGTTAAAGCATTTTTCTCTTCCTGAGGGGCTTTAGCCAAGTAATATCTTATTTATCTTTGCACTTGTAGTCTCACATTTCATTTCCACCTGTGCTGTGCACCTTCCTATTACTTTACAACCTAAATTAGTCTGCCTCATTTGTGTAAAACATGTATTTTATTAACTAACATACTGTATCTACACTTTAACAAACAAAAAGCATGCGTAAAACTTTAAATAAAACAACCAAATGACAAAAAATGAAGAGTCTGTTTCTTTGCTTTGCATATATTGTGCATTATCCCGTGCCCCTGTCCTTTAGGAGTTATGGCTGTTTCCTCTACAGAACAGCAGGCCTCTTTGTTCAGCAGGTATTAACGTACAAGCTGGATGCCAAATATCTTCATGTTCCTTTATTCACAGACCCTGAGGATAAGGAGGAGCGGCTGTTGACCTGTAGGAGACAAGTATGAAGCACACCAGTAAGATCCAACACGTGTATTTGTTTGCCCCTGTTTAAGTAATATATAGCCAGCAGTGCGTTTAAAATTAGCATTACTAAACTAATATCATAGTTTGCAATATTTTAAAAGCAGTTTCTAGCAGTTGTTTAACCAGACAACTTATCAGAACTGTTTCATTATGGTAATATCATGCACATATTTGTATATTTGAGATTTTACAATTCAGGATATGGCAAGTTGTGAAATGCAGTGTTATCATAGGTTTGATTTTAATTGATTAATTTTTTATTGGCTTTTCAGTTTAGTATAAATCCTCCTGAGACCCGGCCCATTCATTTATGTCCTCTATGGTGGACATTTTGTTCACCTGTATTCTCCCTAAGTATTTGGAGTTACTCCATTAAGTCCCATAGTATTCTGTAGAGGACATCCTGGGCTTTCCAGTGATGTATCATGTGATGGGTTTGCATGCTG
>JAUMTR010000003.1:7347302-7383250 GCA_032270685.1 Microctenopoma stevenorrisi
TTACCATAATAATTATACATATTCTTGTTGATTAACATGTCACAAATTATAAATTTACATCTGAAAACAGTTTCATTGTTTCTGTTTTGAAATAACAGTCATCTAATGAATGTCAACTGTAGTGGACACCAGGACCATTTTATTGTATTTAATGACTTCAAAAAAAAAGTGAGGCACAGAGGATCCTATGCAAGACAATAGAGGGAGTATCAGATTTGGAGCTGTCAGATGAGTAAAATTATGAGGATGAGTACCAGCCTGAGAGCAGAGCAGGAAAGTCGTGGTGCTCTGTGGGCCAGGACTAACTTGAATGTTTATTTAGTTTTAGGCTAATGTATTCAATTCAATTCATTATACTGTAATAACAAGGAACAAGATCTGCAATACAATGTGCACCAAATGCAAGATGTTCCTCTGCATAGCTAAAAAGAAAACATGCTTCCAGATTATCACAGCTAAAATTTCCAGAGGAAGAAGAAAAGCAAAAATAGTAGCTTTCTATCACTTAAAGTTCACTGTTGCACTAAAAGCATGATTTGTTGTCCTTGCGAGTAACAAGCAACAGAAGAGTAATACAAAATTGTATTGTTTTTATCAAACTGAATGTGTTATTGGGGTAATGTCATGTAAAGGTAGAATCTGCTCATATTTTTTATATCTAAATGCATATATATTTTTACACGGAAATCGTCCTGGTGTCCTCTACAGTGGACATGCTGTAAAATTAAAATAAAAAATATATTTAAAAAAAATTTAATTGTAAGGTGTTTTTTTAGGCACAAATTGATAGGAAATCACACAAAAAAGGACTTTGTTAGACACTTTTTTTCTTTGGTTCTCAGGAGGATAAATAAAAAATGTCAAGTGTAGCTACTTAATTTTGTCTTTTTCTTCAATTGGGGCAAAAAACATTTTACAGTTTGTGATTTGAATTTTTCATTACTGTAAACCCCAACTTAACGTTGGTCAAATGAAATGCAGTAGTTGCCATAAAAGGACAAGAGGACAACGATAAAATATGTTTGCTTGATAGCAAAATTGGCCCTACCACTTTGAAATAAGACAACTTATATGATGACTAATCACAGCTCCACATGGTAAAGAACAGCCTGAATAAGCAAGAAAACAAAATGATCAGCACACTACTAAAAAAATCAGCTAAAAGGGGACTATTATAGTGGCTGCCTAATGACAACCAAAAAACATAAAGCGGGAAAGTGAAAAATACAAAACACTTTAAATTAAAGGTTCTTGCTGTAGTTAGTGCTTTAATGTGGATCTGGTAATTCGAGTTTATAATAGTGTTTTTTTATCATATTTTATCAATATATTTTTTTATAATTGTGGACTGCATTAAACAAACAAAGCTTGCAGTATGTGTTATTATCCTGGGGTTTACTCAGATTTATGTTTATTAATAAACTTGTGTACACTTTTAAACTGTGTTAGTTTTATCTGATTTATAATTCTTCACCAGTACAAACTGATACTACACATCTTTAGTGTTTAAAAAGTTGCCCACGCATTACTCTAGGGGAAAGAGGATTAAACGAGAACAGTTGTAGGTAGCATCAGGGTAGGCCTGACTGACAGGCTGATGACACACCATATGGAGATGCTGGGCGAGTTTTACCCTGAGGGGGACAACAGTGTTTTTTTATTATTTGTTTGCCTCGTCCCTGTCAGCCTCTCTTACGAAAACGAAACGGAAGAGACAACCAGGCTGTGGAGGTTGACAGCTATGGATGCAGACACATGAAAACACACACAGAAATGACAGACTGTACTCAGACCCAGACAAGGTACAGACATGAGAACAGCGCACACAGTTGGTGAGGACATACTGTACATACTTGTGAGAGATTGGGGGACTTTAATGTTGTTTATAATTTGAATTGACAGATCAGGAATACAGTGAACTCACTGCACTGTTATACATTTCAGTTTAAACTGTTATTACCATATTATTTATATTACACATCAGCTCCCACCAGCAGTTTTGACAGATCAGTTAATGTATGAAGTGATAGTGACTTTATTTATTAGTGGTTTGTTGTCTATTAAAACATTTAATTGCGGGAGAGCTGAAGGCTCTCCCAGGTATGTTTTCTATACTTTCCATGTTTTTTCTTCTTCTTATTGTGCCTAAAAGTTTACCGCGCAACTAGTCCCCTTTTTCCTGAAAGCCCTTTTCTGCTTCAGGTTAGTTTTATTGTACTAGTGTGGCTTATGTTTACACAATTGTGGAACATCCAATCCCCTTGAAACTCCTCTTCAAGACCAGTACAACCAGTAAAATGCAGTTTTCCATTGCTAAAGATTGATTAAGGTCAATATTTACTGAAAGTCATTTCTGCTCTAGTTTTTTACTTATTTAAACTCTTATGGTCAGGTCAACACCCTGGCGCGGCTCAGATCAGCTTTCCCGCACAATTTCTGCAGGAATTGCTAAATCTGGTTACATTTGTGGTCATAGTATTATATCAGACACTATAGATAAACTTTAACAATAACAATGAAAATAAATGTGTAGTTGAGCATTTTGTTTTTAGGCTGAAGAATGGGGAGACCATTTATAATTACTTATCATTAAATGCAAATGGTGTCAAAGAAAACATACCTGTTTGGAAGATTCAGAGGAGGGGGGGCGGACTTCATTTCCAAAATGTCCATTTAACTGCAACATTGCTGTAAAAATAGAAAATAAGTAAACAGGTACCCTATTTACAGTTAGTTTTGTTAGTAGCTAGGTCATTTCAAACGATAACTTATCCTATATAGAAACATCGCATTAACAGTCTGTAATTGAGTAGGTTCTGTATATCCATCTATTGTATGGGCCTAAGAGATTTAAAATCTTTAAGTCAGCCTTTTGAATGGATTTAGTATTATAATATAACACAAAAATCTTCCTCCTTACCCTGTGGATCAATCCTGGGGTCAATAAAGCCCCAGTGCTGATAGAGTGCAGCCAGATCGTGGGGACTGTAGTTTTTCAGGAGACTCAGGATATCAATGTCCACTGGGGTTTCTCCCGTTGATTCAGTCTTCCCCTGAGCAAAGAGGAGTGGTTCTATATATGCTTTGCTTCCATGTAGCCCCCACATGTTCATGGCAGCCCAAAGATCAGGACTCTTAGGACCTGAAGAGGAGTCACATGACTGCCTGCGGGAATGGGGTCTACCTGCAGCCGTGTTAGAAGTTGTCCCAACATTGTTCCTTGCCAGCATAAAACCCAAACCCTCCGGTGGGAAGTTCCCCTCCACTGCGGCTCTGTGGCCTCTTTGTTTGTGGTTGCTGATTGGCTGGAAGCTAGAGACACTCTTGTTGTGCACAGTACTGCTCGATGAAGTAGCTTGGGCACTGAAGCCTTTACTTCCCCCCTCCAAAGCTTGGTTGTGTTCGTCAGATTTCTTTTGAGGTAGCCCCACCCTCTTCCTAGAATGCATCCCATGTGAAGAGTGTGAGTCCTTTGACTGATGCTTTGACTTATGGATACCTGAATGGGTTTTAGGGGCTGATTGCTTAGTGCCAACACTGCTGCTGGGGGTTGTGATACCTGGATGCTGTGTGCGTTGAGGTTTTGGAGCATGTAAAGCAGGGCAGTCCTTGCCTTCGAGAAATGGCGGAGGTCCTGTGCGTCTCCACTGGAAAACACCTGCCTTCAAACTCTTGAGATTGTTAGAACAGGGTGCCCATTTGGGTGCCATGGAGCTGCTCCCATCCACTCTGTGTGCAACCCGCTGATGGATCCACAGTACTTCTGGGTAGTTAGTTGTGTGGGAGCAGTATGGGCACTGATGTCTCACCAGGCCCTCTGTTTTCACTTGATGATTAACAGCGCCATCTCCTTCAATTACAGGTAATGCAGACAAATTGAGCAGACTGCTCGTATCAGTAGTTGTTTGTCCATGCTCTTTAAGCTCACTACCATTTGACTTTTCTGTTTTAATGTTTTTCTCTACTGACATCTGTCCAGACAGACATGTGTAAGGATTCCAGCATGGCTGACTGAGCAACACGCTTCTGTGTCTGAGGTAGTCCATGTATCTTGAGGCTTTGGATCCACTACCGTTGTCCAAAATGGTGCTGTGTTTGCTGTAGAGACCCAGGATGTCCTGGTGGTGCTTGTGTAGGTGAGACCTGAGTAGTGTGGCATCAACAGTATGGTAATCACAGTGCTCGCAGAAGTATGGTGTTTCATCTGTAGTTAAGAGCAGAAAAAGAGAAAAGCATGCAAAAAAGTTTTACAAACAACTCATTGGTAGTGACTATTTTATCCTATCAAGAAAAGCACTGTCAAACACTTCAGGACATGAAGGGTCTAGAGCAGGGGTCTCAAACTCTATTTACATGGGGGCCACTGGAGACAGAGTATGGATGAGACTGGGCTGCACAGGGGATTCCACAAAAAAAAAAAAACATCCACAACAGGATGTTTAGTAGAAACGTTTCCTCTCTTCGAAATGTTTTGATTAGTTCTGAGTTTTCACTGTGGAGATCGATTCTATTACAGAATAAATGCTGTGATTGATAGAAGAAGACGATTGTATCATAAAACAAGCTGTGAAATCACAGATTACTTTCAGATCACTAAGGATCACATCTGCAAGTTTCAGTCCTGACAGTATAAATATGAGACAGATAATAATCAAATGTCTCTCCTGTATTTCTGTTCAATGTTTGTATTTATAGTTTAAACAGCAAACTGACATGATGACAGCGTTTCTTCACAATTTACCCTGAATTTCATGTTCCCCCAAGGTGGGGGCTGAAAATATCGTCCTGCGGGCCGATTAGATACAGTGTATAAATCACTTCTTCGGTGGTATCTTCAGAGGATATTGAAACTTGGAACATTAAGCAATAACTAGCAATAATAATGAAGTATATTTTTCATGAGTGTAAAGATTATTAAGCAGTAACAGTCTACAAAATAACACTTTTAAAAAACTACAAAACTAACTTTTTTCTATTACCATGTGTTGATTCAACATACATTTAAAGCAATAGTAAAATGTTATGTTAAGTGACCCTGCCTCCAAAGAGTGGCTATAAATATATTTGAACAAAAGTTTATTTAGCAATAAATTTGCAAAGTATTCTTTTGTATTTATTCATTCAGATTCAACAAGCAAATATATATATCTGATACATTTTGACGTTAAACTTGGTTTAATGTGAGAAAACTTTCATCTATGTGTTTAGTTTTTTTATTTTTGTAAATTTGTGCACTTACAGTATCTGTAATTTAATAATAAATTCACTAGAGGCCTCACTCTCTCACAATACAATGTTACTAATCCCAGTCTCATTACCCATCTGGGTAATGAGACTGGAACGAGTTTTCTGAGTTTTCTTCAATTTCCACATGAAAAATGTTTTTCTTTATAGAAATATCAGAAAGAGTCGTGCAGTATGTCTATATTGAATGCAGCAACTCTTATAAGAAAATGGCAACAAAAAGGCCTGTGACTTATTTCAACAAAGAGGATGCAATATCCAATGAAACACAACTGTGCGTAGCACAAAGTAAGCCTTATATCAATTTTTGTTTTTAAAGAACATGAACTACAACCTTGGCAAAAACCAAATTCTGATAAGGCTATGTGGTGTGTACGCTTACCCTCCTGTTCTTGGCTCCTGATGCTCTGTGTCTGTTTCGGTAAAAACTGAACATCTTTGACTTTCTTTGCTTGTAGTGCCTCATAGAATGCGTGACCAAGTCCATTCAACAGAATACGATCCTTCTGACATATCTTCTTGTGATCAAAGGCAGTCTCACCCTTCTTCTTTTTAACATTGGAGCTGGAGTTGTCAATTTGTTTTCTTCTTTTCTCCTGCTTAAGGGGTACGTACTCACCCTTTTCTGTGTCGTATGCCACTTCAGCATCGGCTAGTCTTTCTTCCCAGCCCAGACATTTCTCTGTGGCTTCAACTAGTCGTCCCTTTGTGGCCAACTGCCATGCTTGATAACTACAAACTGGATCCAGCTCCAGAATTCGTCTGCCCAGGCTCTTTTCCTCAGGGCTTTCCCTTGGTCCAACACATATGAGGTTTAAGCTTTCCAAAAAATGCCTTTTAGAAATGTGCATCTCTGAGTCACGGTTTTCTTGTGGTAGGTTGTGTGCCTGACTGCGGCTGTGGTTCAGTTTATGTAGCTTTTCATGTAGTCGCAAAGTCTTACGGTCAGTAAAAAAGTTTCCACAGCCAGCACATAGCTCATAGAGGCACTCTTCATTTATCAGGGATGCTGGGTCCTGAGGTACATCATTAATAGTGGCAGGTGGCTCATTGCTTTTGCTACTCTTCAACTGGCCTTTGACCCGATGAATGCGCATATGACTTTGGAGAAACCATGCCTGACGGAAGCGACGTCCACAAATTCGGCAACCATGATCCTGGGAGCTCCGGTGCCTTTTCATGTGGGTTTTTAAAAGTATTACCTGAGGGAAAACCTGGCCACAAATGGTGCAGGAAAAAGACCCAGCATCAGCTCCATCACTGACCTGAGCCCCACCTTTACCCTTAACTTTTTTCTTGGTTCCTTTTTTCTTTACTTTCCCATTGACATTATGAACTTTGTCAGATGTGCTGATGACTTCAGGGTTGTCAGGTGTGTCAGTGGTATCTTTCTGCTCTTGATCTCCATTACGATCGTTGTCACTGAGGCTATTGCTGAATAAGCCCAGTTTATGGCTTCGGATGTGGGCCTTTAACCGGCCTTTCTGGGCTGTCCGGTGCTCACAGTATGGACATTTGTACGGTTTCTCTCTTGTGTGTCTTCTCATGTGCTGGGACAGAGAGCTGAGAAGAGGAAAGCTCCGACCACAAACCCCACAAGTGTGGCCAGAGGTCATGTCTTCCTCAGTGTCTGACTTTATATAAGCTATGCTTTTTTCTAAAACATCCTTTCTCTCTTCAGTCTCCATGACTTTTTATGCAGCTTTGCTATGTCCCAAACAATGCTGTATTTTAAATCCACTAATTATGTAAAGTTTATAGCAAATAGTTATAGAGTTCTCACAGGCATCAAAAACTTGCAAAACATAATTGCTTGTGTGTCCATCGTGATTGTCACATAGATGTCAGTTGCTCCATGCTGTTTTTGCCAGGAAACCTGAAAAATAGAATAAGAAAATAAAATCAGACATGGCATTTTCATTTTTTCATCAGATCAGTTAAATAGTAAACTGTTTAAGTGTAGCACTAATGTAGTAAATACAGACATTTCAGTACATAGGCCATCCATTTTAGTGACTCAGAAGTAATTGAATAATTGTCTCTTTGGCTGTTCAGTGGGTGTTAATTGTTCATCAGTTCATTTCATTCAGTAGGATGAAAAAAAATGTGTTCATTTCAAGTGTCCCCAGAATATCAGTTCTTTCATAATCCTATTATTGGTATTGGTTCTTAAACTACAAGTGAATAAACTAATATTTGCATTGCACCATTATGGTATGTTCTGTCTTCAGTTGCATGGAGAAATATCAATGGTAGGCAGAAGTGATTAACTGTATGTGGAAAGACAACAAACAAGAAGAAAGAGGAGTTAAACTATGTATCTTTAGATATTATGTAATATGTTTAATATTATTTAATGCATTAATCCATATGTGCTTGAATTGTTTTAATGAACATGTAGGATGTTAAAAAAACTTAAACTCATGGACTCATTTCCTGTTATAATTATAACATAATATACATAAAATGTATATAAAGGCTAAGGAAACCACAGGCAGGAGATCTGAAGCTATTGAAAGAAATTGAGCAAGATAACCGGAGAACTGCTGTATAAGAGATAATAAATGAATGAAGTCTATTTAGGCTTGAGGAAAATGTTTCAGCATTAAGTCCTGCATACAACCCCAGGGGGGTATGCTTTAACTGTTATATTTTCTGATGTGTGCTCTGTGTTTTGCATAATGTAAAGAGAAAAAAATGACATTGTCATGTAAATACAATAAATAACTAGCCTGCTTAGTTTAAAGAATCATTCTTAAAGATGTTTTAAACTCTTAAACGTCTATTGTTTACTTGATCATCTTGGTCTATCTTTTTATAGTGGAAGGGGAAACACTGGATAGACTACAATAGCATTAGTTAAAGTTAAAAGCTGGAAAAATTTTACCAGTCTTGGAAAGAGTACTGTATGTTCACTTTCTATGGTCAGATGAGACATGATCAAGTTCTACCAGAAACAACAATAAGAAGTTGATCTGCAAATGAGGAACTGAAAATTCATACAATACTCAATCAAGTATGTTTTTCTTTGTTGTCCCTGGAGTGGAAAGACTTGACCTGCTGCATTAAACTAAACATTTGAAAACTCACTTGTTTAAAAATGATTTTAAATGAGACTTACACACAAACACACACAAAATATCTAGCACTTAACAATTCCATGCATGTTCTTTATCTTGATAAGTTGGATCTCTTAGTTTGTAGTTACTCAGAATTAACAGATGAGTGTAGTGAAGTATAGAGAAAGGAAGGAACTGCTCTGAACCATGCCAACTCATTTCTGAAGGATGATAGAGATAGTATTATGTGTAAGCACGTAAGGCTGACAAGCAAACAAGTTTCCTTTAATTACTGATAATGTGACTGATAACAAAAACAGCAGGATGAATTATGTTGTGTTTAGGGCTCTGTTATATGCACAGATTAGCCAAACTCTTCAAAACTATCTGGTGAATGTCTTAGTCACCTTTCTTCTTAAATGAACAAACACTCATTGTAGATAGTGAGCATTATAGAATCACAGTCCTTAGTTACTTTTATTTCTTAGGCTACACAGAGCATCCCCAGAGACCGAAGAGCCCAGATCGGTTTTCCTATGCATGCACCAAAGTGACAACTGAAGGCAGTTTCACTAAATGTGTAATTATTATATAAGCACAGAGTTTGTACTTGTGTCGTGAGTCTCTTACACTAATAGAGAGCTCACGGAGACTAACAATCTGGCATCACCCAGATTTTACAATAACCTTTGTCCCTTAGTGGGTGAGCGAAGCCTGTCTGTACATATTAGAGTGCGGGTCAGTGTCTCAAAATGCCTGTGTGTGTGTGTGTGCTTTGATTTTCTGTGCCTAAATTGAGTGTGTGAGGTGAAGCATGAGGAGATGTATTCATTCCTGGCTAACCAGGATGAGCCCTGGGGGGCAGTCCACTCTAATTCACGATCAATAATCCATTATCAACAAACTTTATTTTAGAAACTGGCATAGAGGCACATACGTTGCCCTGATTCTGGGGTAAGCAATATGATGCAATATTGTGGGTAAATAAAAAAGCAAACAGACAAATTTATTGTCACTGATGTTGCTCATTACAATACAGCATATATTACCCTTTGTCCCTGAATCATTTCATTTGACTTGACATAAAAGTAAGGAAACTGCCTATTTACAGAGAATTACATCTTTTACATAATTTTTAGGCAAATTATCTCACAGTCAGGAATCTAACATAGTCCTAAGAGGCTTTACTAGTTCTGAAACATCTAATTAACACCAGTTAAACGAAAAAAAAAGTAGACAGTAGACAGAGTCTTCTGTCAAAACACAAGTATTTGTGAGACTGTTAATGAAATAAAGTACTCTGTGGGCATATAGCCAGCCAGGCAGTCAAAAGGAAAAACCTGCTATTGTGTCGCCTGCACCAGAATTGTCACATCGCCTCATGTCTGGCCCTGCACCCCTCGTTGGGGGTCAAGCGAAGTATTGTTAGAGCAAAGAGGCCTAGTCCTACACGTCACTGTCTTCAAATACATGTTTGGACAAAAAGTCTGGACAAAAGACGACTTTTGCTTGTCTTGTCAGCATTTGAATATAGAAGGAGACACTCAGTATAGGTAAACATACAATCTTAATAAAACCAGACTGACTCTAGTATATTTTTGGGGGATAAGGTTGTCTGTCCTGTATGTATGTGCATCCGTGGTCACATGTGGGGATGTGTGCTGATCCGCTCGCGCTGTAATGGGTGCTGTATCTAGAATATGGGAGGAGTTTAGTAGGTTTTACCGGACATG
Organism: Microctenopoma stevenorrisi; assembly: GCA_032270685.1. NCBI lineage: Eukaryota > Metazoa > Chordata > Actinopteri > Anabantiformes > Anabantidae > Microctenopoma > Microctenopoma stevenorrisi. Next base: position 7,357,339 of record JAUMTR010000003.1, read on the forward strand.
GCAGGTGTTTAGTAGGCCGACGCCATCAGATTAGTGCATGGGCAATGTGGCACACTGTCTCTAAGAGGGGGAGGATGTGCAAGAGAAACTGGAGGGTGGCAATTAAGGGGTTAAGGTTAAGACAAATGTAATGAGTTAACACAATGGGGATAAAGTCGGAGAGCTAAGGACAACAGATGGAATAAACGGGCCATCAGTATGGAGTTAGCTGCATCTACAGTATAAGCTTATGTCTTTGCCAAAGCAGCCTACGTGTTCAGTTTGTGCTGTATATTATTTTTATCTGCAATATCTACTTTTGCACAATAATAATATACACACTTACATGTGTGGAGTAGTTGTATAAATAACAGAATCTGTTCACTATACTTTCATTTTTAACTAAAATATTTCTCCTGTTTTACTTTTTCTATTCTCTTTTTCAAAGACTCTCAAGCCATAAACACTGAAAGCCATTTAGATGATCTGTAAAGTAATGCAGATAGCCAAACATGTTGCTCAAGGGGCTTAACTCATTTCTTTTAGAATCCCTTGCTCCCTTTTCTCTCCCTTTTCTTTGGCAGATGAATAGGCATGTCCAGTCAGCTGTCCTCACACTGATTCATCCTGACGTCCCAACCAGCTCAGCACAAGCTCCCTATGGTCAGGGCACTGATTCTGAGAGCTTGTGTGTGTGTGTGTGTGTCTGAGTGTACTTGCATAAAAAATATCCACTGCTGTTATGTCGTTTCTGCTTGGTTGCTACACCATAATTTTCTGCCAAGCACTGAAAACAGCATTTACCATGTATCACTGAACCTGCCACATACTTCCATACATACACATACTTGAGTTATATTTGTAAGGAAGAAATAAACCCTTCAGATGATTTCAGCACTAGTAACAATTGCAGACTGTGTGACAATGTTTGCTCCAGTATGTGTGTGTGTGTGTGTGTGTGTGTGTGTGTGTGTTGAAGTCATCCAAATGTTCTCAACAACCAGCAACAAGCATGTGCCAACATACCCCTGACTGGACATAGCATGTGACTGTCCTTATGCTAGTGTTCAAAGCCACAGTCACTTGCTAAGCCTAACCTCACATCTACTGTTTTGTATCCAATAATCCTGTCAGTTTCCACCAAGTGAGGCATTAAACACAACTAACACACAGCTTGAGTGAGTTTTCTGTTATGAGGAAATATTTGGGAATATTTTTCTAAAATAGCTTTCTTTATCTTAACGTCATCTGTCCAGCTCTAAATCTAAAAAGAAATGTTTCTGCTGTGGGCACTGTGTGTGCATTCATGCACAAAATCAAATCATTGTGCTTTTCTTTAAAGCATTACATCAGCAATTAAATGTGCCTAATTGTACAAAAACATATATCATATGGCTTAAATGGCTAAAGTCTAAATCTTGGAAGCTGTATGTTCCAAAGAAAATACTTACACACCACCGTACTGAAAATTAAGTCAACCAAAATGTTCACAGATTATGACTGAATGAATCCTAGTACTCTTCTGGAATATGTTGTTATGGTTATTAGGCAATTTGCTAATTTTACAATGCTTCTATAATTTTTGTTTTAAAGGAAACACTTGTTTAATGGAGCCTACACTGAGGAAAATAATCTTTGTTTCCAATCCTCCAAACTAAGGATTACTTAAATTACCTACAGTAATGAGGCTTCATCTCCCGTTCAACAAAGTAAGATTTATTATTTATTCACCACTAATAAACTTGAACACAGCCTGTTACGACTTGTGCCTATGCATGTAGGCATAACTTTTAGTTATGCCCACTAGTCTGGTGGCCTGGTAGCTCAATGGGTTAAGCGTCAGACTAGGATGCAGAAGGTTGAGGTTCGAGACCCCGTCTGAATTCTAATCCATCCCCAACCAGGTGTGTCCCTGAGCCAGACACCCAGCGCTAGCTCCTTGTAAGTTGCTTTATATGAAAGCGTCTGCCAAGCAAAGTAAGTCCGACTGAACCTTTATCACATTTAAATGTTTTATATGATCTAAATAACTTTAACTTTACACAAAGACAAACCCAAGTAAAAGCAAAATGTTGTTTTTAAGTGAATAAGGAAAAAGGCTTTCCAAACTTACCTGACCCTATGTGAAAGATTTATTGCACCCTGAACCTAATACCTGGTTGTGCCACACTGGGCAGCAATTACAGGAATCAAATGTTTGTGATAAGTGACAATGAGAGATTTGAATTACTGTGGAGACATTTTGGAGAATTGTTTTATTTTAGACACAGTGGAGTCATGACACAGTATCTTAGTCAGATTTAAATTAGACTTTGAGTATTTTAAAGCCTTAAATCTGTTGCTGCATATCCCAAGTGAACTTGTGATTGAGGTCACCAATGGTCAGACAAAATCTTTTAGGGGTTTCTGGTAGAGCACGAAATTCACGGTTCCATCAATTATAACAATTATATATATTGTTAGTTTTATGCCATGTGTTCATCATTGTCACCAAATATTTGCATAAAAGTCTAATCAAGATATCTTATGGCATTATGGGATGTGTTTTCTTTTTTGGTTAGCAGTGGCTTTTTCCTTGCCTGGAATCACAAACTTTAGAAATAGCTTTGTAACCCTTCACAGATTAATACATGGCAATCTGCTTTAAAATTTATTTGGACTGCAGCATGTTGTGTTGCTTTTAAAGATCCTTTAGCGTGCCAGACATTTTCTATTTAATTGTGACCGATACGCAAAACATAAAAACCGTAGTAAGGGGCAAATACCTTTTCATAGCGCTGTACCAAAGAGATTTGGCAGCCATGAGCTCAGAAGTCACAAGCAACAACAAACGTACACACATTGAAGCCCATCCCCCTTCTTGCCTAACTCTCCACTCAGTTACACAACATGTACGGGGATTACTCTTTGTAGTATGATGAGCTACTCAATGAGTGGCCTTTTTATCATAGATGCCCCTTGGTGCAATAAACCACACACAGGAAAAGGACACTGACAAAGGGAAGATGAAAGATTCTTGGCAGACCTTTTACCAGCTGTGGAAATGTTATACAGTAGGACCCTAAAAATGACTCATGCAAGCCTTAATGTACATATTAAAAGCTAACTGAACAATGCCACTAAAGGGACCAAAGCAAAGATCAAGAGCAGAGATTTCCTATCATGTTATGTAATTTTATATTGCTATATATTAATGGTAATTTATTTGCTGTGGTAGGTCTAAGGCTCCACTGTGGACCCACTCTTGTTTCAGTGGGGATTGGCTAGTGTGGGAGACACTGTAGTATAATCTGCTGGCATTAACTTGCTCTCTAAAAAAAGCACTCTCAACAGGGATTAGATTATCATGGCAAGGTCAGCTCTGACTGTCTCCCTTTCTGTCTCTCTCTCTTTGTTTCTGTCTTTCACGTTACCAGTTTTTTCTGTCACAGCCTATTCTCATTCTTACCCCTAACAGGTGAACCGTCTTTGATTTCAATAGATCACGCTGCCAATGCAAACAAATGATAACATAACACATGAACAAAGCAATATTCCTGTTGCTGTAGCCACAGAACAAACTGATGACTAAGAAACGATCTCACAAATGCTGCATTTTATTTTCCATTTTCTATTCTGGATCATTTAGTCATTATTTGTTATACATGTACAATACTGGTAAGCTCAAAGTGAAATCATCAGATTTCCCCAAAATACAAAAAGAGGTTTGCATATCTGATTGATTAAATGATTAACAGATTTTTCTACTGATGAATAATTCAATTAAGTGTGTTCTTCAATTTTAGGATTACAACCCAAATGTGACATTCTGTTTCATTCAAGCCTTAGTTTCACATGAACTTGGCTTAATTTAAATAAACAGCATAACTTACAAATTTTTATATTTAAAGTGACATGGGTCTCAATTCATTATCTTCTGTACAGTAAAACACTGTAAAAGTTTCCTCTTATGAATAAGGTAAGGATTGAAGAAGAGTAAGGTGATACCTGCCTAGGGATTTTACCTTGGTGCAAAAGAATGACAGCTGGCAGCAGGATGTGGTATTAGGTTTCCCATAGGGGTATCACACCACTTCTCTGGAGTAGAATGGGCTGATAGTAACCTGACTCCCTCAGACCCATCCAATCTCGTCTCCTACTGTCTCAATGGGGCCAAACAGAAGGGATCGGTGAACGCCTTTCTCATCCTCCCATTTTCCATCTGGACATTTTGCCAGTGTCAGCTCTCCATTTGCACTGTACCTAACTGAGTCGTCAGCCAATACTCAGTTCATTTTTTGTTTGTGGATTAAATGTTAACAAGCATATTTACTGAATAAACACAAAGAGGAATTCTACCTTTAACTATGAACGTTATTAGAAACCATTCATCAAAACAAAATGGCAGGTATATTGATACAGTAACATGTTTGATGTATGTACAGGAACATATGTACATTTTAACAAGACTTGGACATTCATTTTATTACTGACTAATTTTCAGATTTCCATATTAAAGATCTGATTGAGAAAATGGAAAAACTGTGAAAAAGCTGTTCACTACTGATACATGCCCTGTCAACATGTGTTACTTGATAAAAATAAATTCCACATCTTAAGATACTTAGTTTACAATTTTATAACATAGGCGTGCAAATATTAAAACTTTTTTTTTCAAATGACACATTTTAGGATTTCTTTTACGGGAAGGGACAGCTATATATAGCATATATTTACATTAGACTGAATCCAGTACACAGGCCATAGGTTGTATGTTCTACTGTTAGGTAATAACATTAGAGGAGAGGATGCTTATTCAGAAAGAGTGTCAGTTTATTTAGGAAGAAATGTGGCTCTGTGAAAATTGTGTGTACGTCTACAAGAATAATATATAATTTATAATAATATATAAAATTATCTTTTCGGCTGCGCCGTTTTTTTTTTGCAGGATCACCACAGCAGATCATTAGTTTGGCAGGGATTTTTACAGCGGACGCCCTTCCTGATGCAACATTGCCCACTGGGCTTCAAACCGACTGGGGAAGGACAGCGACACGACAGTCCCGGTTTATAGGTATAATATAATACATTAAATGATCATTCCTTAATTTATATCTAAAATACTTAAAACCTACACACTTGGCACTAAATGTCAAACTGAATACTTTTTACTTTTTCAAATGATAAGTCAACAAAATCCATTTTCTATATGATTTCTGTATCTGTACCACGTTCAGCATTTTCATGATTTAACAATGCACTTACAGGAGCAAGAACGTGAATTATCTGACCTATTTTGACCTTTCGCTCCATGGACATCCTCCCCTGAGAATCAACAGTTAATCACAGAAACATGAAGACTCAAGAGTTTAAATCTATGATTTCCACAGCAGATTACAGCTATTATTTTGGTGCAGCATTCTCTTTTGAAATGTTAAGAAAAAGTACTTGATTTTTCCTGCTGGTTTTATGGAAATTTATCAGAGTAGTCTTTTGCACAAAAAGTGTTCTTGTTTCATAAACACATCTTGCAGATTGCATTTGCGTCACTTTTTACATTCTGGTGGCAGTGCTAAAAAATATATAACTATATTTGAATTTAATTCAGAAAACAAAGAAAACACTAAATGTTTCATCCCATTGTCACACAAGCAGGCTGCCCAAAGTGGAGATGACCTTACCCTGCACATCTTCCTGTTAGCTCTGTCTGCACCCCTCCCCCTCCCAGCAACAAGCCCCTGTCCAGACCCCAGTCTCCTGACCTAATCTAGACGATTAAATCATTTTTCTTTAGCACAAAATTTGTCTCCCCCGCTACTCTTGTCTGGTAGTCATCGCACACCCTCCCATATTGATCGTTATGCTGAGGAGATTACCCTAATAGCTGGGATTACCTCCCCACATGTTGGTTGGCCACTACCGGGGGGGAGGGGGAGAGCTGTGGATCATGGTGCATGTTGTGCATGATGTGCAAGTGTATGGAAAGAGGGTGGGAGGAGTGGAGGAGTAAGAAATTCCAAATCTGGGCCAATGTTTATTTATTGTCTAGAACATAAAAGCCCCAAACAGTATCACGTCTGGTTGCGCTTGGGATGTAATTAGACATTTAGCAGCCTACCCAACAATCTTTATCCTTAAATGTTAACATTCATGATTAGCCATGAGACAACAGATTTTTATCAGCAGGGCACACAAACACCCTGGAGACCTGTGTAACACAGACTACTGCTCATTAACTCCACACAGCACCTTGTAATGCTGTTGCGTTTGCTTAAAAACATGTTGGTAAATCTATTGACAGAGATCTTACTGCCAACTTGTTATTGATTAATGTTAAATATATATATATATATATATAAACTGTTATTTTAGTCGCTAGTAATTGCATATATTAAATGTGAACATTTGCAGGGTTTTTTTATTTTACAATTTTTGCTATTTTTTTAACTTCTTATAAACCAAACATTCAACCTATAATGAAAAAGAGGCGGTTTTTGAATCCACGGCGCCTGATGACAGTACTTCTAGGCTATAATAATCTACTTCCCAGCACTGTCCCATCCACATGCTCCACAACAGCCCTGTTGGACGGTCGATGATTGTGCGGTGTTTTACGATTGCTGCGTGTTTTTTAAAGTGCCAGAGGTTGAATCGGACAGAAATGAAGATGCAGGCAGGCAAAGAGAGAGACTGGAGGCCATTCAGACAGTACAGAGAAAAGGAATTCCGTTAATCCGCCTCTGATCCGGTACAATGGCAGCCTTGTCTGTCCCGTTTGCACTCACTTAACACAAGTTTGCGTGCCCCGGCAGTGTTCACTCACGGCTTGTTTCCAGCGGGGCCTAACCACGGTTAAGCTAATGATAACCACCTAAAGGTACTCCATCAATGACTCGGACTCTGCGTGGAGCGGCCTGTTTGTTTGAAATTCAGCAGACAGCGTTTAGTGCTTTACTGTAACGAACATCCACGTTACCGACTCGCCCGCGGGATGTTGTAGTTAACTTTCGCCTGCACAAACTCCCAAAACAGAGCAAACCTTTCTCGGGAACCCACCGCATCCTCCTCCTGTTTGACACACGGGGTCGTGTTAGTAAGTCAGCGTCGCTTAGTTTCACTCCTCCTTACCTTAGAGGTTAGTCGGCAGGTCTGTCCTGACGAAGCTCATCACCGACAAAACAATGGCGATGTAACAGAGGGAAATGTGTCAAATCTGGATGCCGTCCCTCCGCCGCGTGCCCGTGTCTCTCTCTTCCCTGCAGCGCTAAAACTTGACTGTCTTTCAATCACAGCGGTGCACCTGGACCGTCGTGTACGTCCTCGCCGCCTCCTCCTCCTCCGTCCGTACCAGCAGCAGCAGCAGCAGCAGCCGTCGTTCGTTGGGGACACGAGTGACGCGAGAGATAACGTTATTAACGTTAATAGCGGAGCGGCGCGTGGGACGTCTGCGCGCGTGCGCGGTGCTCACCCTTACTCGCGGAGAGGTGACCGCTCACGGCGAGCACTTACACTCATTTAACAGTATTCCCTCGAATATCTGTAACTGTAATTCAAATATTTAGGAATGCGTTTTGAATAGTCAAAATGACATTACGACTAGGCAAAAGTGGACTTAAAAATATCTACAATTGAATTTTGAATAGTCAAAAGTTGAATTTGAGATATCTACTACGTCATTTTGACTAGTCAGTATGTCTTGAATGGGAAACGAATTTGAGATATCTACTACGTCATTTTGATTGTCCATAATGAGAATTCTACATATCTTGAACAACAATGTGAGTAGTGAAAAGTGTCATTTCAGATATCTACAACTGAATTCTAACTAGTCATGTCGTACTTTGAGACATCCAAAAAGATAATTGAGATATCTTCTGAATGTGTTTAATTATTGAATTATGCCTGGTCGAAATTCAATTGTAGATATCTGAAATAAGAGTTTTGACTGGATATCTAGAATTCACATTACGAATAGTCAAAATGACGTATCTTAAAGTCGTTTCCCATTCAAGTGAATGAGACATTCTGACTAGTCGAAATGACGTTGCAGATATCTGAAATTACACTTTTGACCTTCAGGAAAGGCGTTGCAGATATCTTGGTCGCACATCCTGTCTACTTATAGTTAAAAGCGCGTGCCATAGCCGCTGGGTGCGCGCGGACTTCTTACGTTGACCTTCGTTTACTTGTACACGTTTAGTTAACAGCATAGAAAATGGGCCCCTATTAACGACCCCCGGCTTAACTAGGGGGCCCCCAAGCTCTGTCGCTGTTAGGCATACTCTTATAATTATTTTCATTGTCTATAGTATTTTACATTGAGTTGCAAATACATAGATTTTTGTAAAGGTCTACTATTTAGCTTACTAACAGCTAAGGTATTTTTGCAACTGTAAAATAAAAGTCTGAAGGCCCTGGTAGAATACCCAAAATTCATGAAAATATAAAACACTTCGGGGTTGAACTGAATAAATATAGGCCATTTAAGGTGCTTTCAGCAGTTGTCAGCACGCCATTTTCAAAGTCTTCTGGACAGGCAGCTGCATTTAAGTTACAGTGGTTGACCATTTTTCCTACTTCCACCACATCAGCTTCAAGATCTGACTGTCCATTTGCTGCCCAATTTAACCTTTTCCCTTGACCAGGTGCAATTATAACAAGATCAACAAAATGTCACATGTCACTTAGTATCACATCAGCAGTTCAACGCTGATAAATGAAAGATGTAACTGTAGAGATGGAAGACTATGAGATTTAAGTACTCAAATCTAAATTGATAAAATGTTACAAACACACCTCTCAGAAACACAACAAATTTCTAACAGCACGACAAGCAAAAAACATTACAACAAGAATCAGCGTAAATAAAAGCTTAATATTTGGTCTGTAACCTTCATAAATGTAGGATTTCTTGCATTAGTTATCTTAGGTTTAATTATGCAGAGTATCAAATATTTTAGTTAGTGCAAAGTTTAGTATGTTTTCATATTATTGCAAACATGTTTCAATTTGTTTCAGAATATCAAACTGTTGTGTGAATATTGATACAGTATATTTGTGCTATTTGAGGTTGTACATTTTTTTTCATGTTTTGTGTTTGTTCTTTTTCTGTAAGGTTTTTTTATTTGCATGTTCCTTCTTCACAGATTGAATGCATTCAGATTCTTTCTTGTTAAGTCAAACATTTGTCACCAGAGGGCTCCCTTTAGAGAACGCCTTAGGGAGTTCATCCTAGGTCTCCTCCCTTCTGGAGAAAGTCAGCTGTTGTAATCTCAGTTGTGCACAGGGTGGCGACAATGCTACAGCTCCGTAGTATAATCACTTTCCTGAGACATTCTCATTGCCCATGGTGCCACTCAGTACTGATGCCCAGTAATTCACACACTCTAGGGGACAGCGTATGAAGCTGCAAATTTTATTTAGCAAAAAAAAATTGTAAAAAGTATACCAACCTGTGGGTTCAAACTAAAAAATTCCATTAAACTCCTTTACTGCATTTGTGTTTGTCACTTGGCTGTTGTATTGATAATGGAGGTATTTGTTCTCAGTTACAGTTGTTACTTGAAAGGTAAACCACAGCCTTTTTTCTTAATTTTTTAGTTTTTGAGCCTCACCACCTTACTAATGTTGCTTAAATCTGTTTCAAATTTTTCAATATCTTAAGGTGCAAAAACGAGTGGTTTATTGAAGATGAGTACGTACATTTATCATCATACATTTCATGGAAATCCACAATTTAAAGGGAAATTCTTTATATGTCTCTTTTGTCTTTTGGTATCTATCTACAGCCGCAACTGTCCGCACAGCATAGAAAGTCTGGAAAATGGGGAAACCTAAGATTATTCTCTAGCACCATTAAAACAAATGATGCTTTACCACACAACCCCCCATGAGAGCAAACACACAGTCCTTTTTTGCCATTTAAAACTGGAGCAGATATAATAAGATAAACATTTTTCAGTTTATGGTTTAAATAAAATGTTGCACTTTGAAAGCCTTAGGAAATGTGCAGGATCCCTATTTTCTTGTTCACATAAACATCTGAAAGAGAAGATCATACAGATGTTTCTGTGGTACATTGCTCACAATGAATGTGAACAGGGAGCTGCTATTTTGCTCATCTTGTTTATAAAAATGGCTCAGTGTACACAGATCAGCATTAATGAACTTCTCCACTCTTCCGCCTAAGCTAATCTCATTTAAGCATTTACTGCTGATGTTGTTTCCACTATCAACAATTTACAATAAAGAGTCATTTCTGCTTCTCAATCTAATTTGGAAGCAGCGCCCCAGGTTTAAATATGTTCTCTGCAGCTAACTCCAGCCAACACCAACCCAAACACACAGAGACTTTATATCAGGCTTTGAGGTAAACTATTATTTAGTGTACGGCATGTGCTCCATTTAATTCATGCTAAATCAAAGGATACGGAGCAATAAATGCAGTCATGTAAGAATGAGTGACACACTGATGTCATTAGGTTCAAGTTCAGGTCACTTTATTTGTACCCGCGGGTAGATTTGGGGCGCAGTCATACATCCTCCATAGACAATTCATACAGAAACAACTGACAACAAACAGAACAACAATAATAATTTACAACAAAAAACACTGATCTGTTCATCAGATGCTGCTGGAACCAAACTATCTTTAGATCTTTTTGTTTTACGTTTTGACACCTTACCTTCATCCAGAGGGAAGCAACTGGAATTCACTATACAGAGGGTGTGAAATGTCAAGAAGAATTCGTCAAGTTATTGTCAAGGCTCAATAAATCTGAATTTTTGCAAACAGGGTTTTGATTCCCCCATTCAGGAGGGGTAAGTAACTAAGAACATTTTCTCAAATACTGTACTTATGTGCAGTTAATAGCTACTTGTACTTTACTGGAGTAGTTCCATTTTACATTTCCATTAGTCACTTATGCTTTTACTCTACTACAAACCAGAGGAAAATATTGTACTTCTGCTCAACTACATTTATTTTTATATTATTAGTTACTAGTTACTTTTTGCAGAAACATATTCTTTTATAAATCATTATATATTTGTAGATTTCCTGTCACTATATATAAGGCGTTAAAATCAGCTCCACATTCACTAACTTCTTTACTGTGTCATAGTCTGTAGCTTACATCACATTTTTGCCGTAATATTCAACTCAATTTAAAGGATTGGTTAAACAAAGCTGGACACTTCTAAGTTTATGTTTTCACCAGCATCAAATTCTATATTGTTAAAATAAACAAAATGAAAGGGTACTTCTACTTGAAGTGGAGTATATCTCCAATTTTACTTGATTATTGAGTTTGTGTACTTTATTAAATTTATATATTATTTAAGTTGTAATTATTATTTATTTGTATTCACAAAGAGTTACAATAATTATTCAACTCCATAAAACGGCATGTTACAGTTACAGGAAGGTATAGGGGAACAAAACAATGCCAAATAGCACATAAAAAAACACATGTACTTTTGTTTAATTGTTTGTTTAATTTTTTCTCTTGTTGTAAAACAACTAAAGTAAAAAAGGGAAGAAAAGTTGCACAGTATTTTTCAATAATCAGCTTTTTGATAATTGCTTTGGGTTTGTTTTGTGTTTCAGTTTTGACACTAAAGGTGATTCCCAGGCTCAATATGCAAACAGAAAAATAAATTGGGGTGGAGCCTGATATCACAGTGGGTGACATCCACATTGTTGTTGTCCTTTTTCACTGCCTTCAAGGTGATTCCATGTTGTGCAGCAGAGATAACTGCAAGAAAACCTTTGACAATCAGGTGCGTTTTTATTATATTTCATTTCTTATATATATGTACTTTGAAAGGGTTAGAATACAGTCAGCAGAGCTGAATTAACATTCAGGTAATTTAATTGATTGTTCTATGTCTTCAAGTTTGCACACCACAGTTTGATAGATATATCTATAACTTTAACATTTAACAAGTTTATATGTGGTTGTTTGTCGCATATTATAGAATTCACAAGAATAGAAATAAACTCTAGTGGATTAATAAAGCTCAGGAAATGTGAACATTAACAGGGGATGACAGTGTCTGTGATTTGTACATGGTTTTAATTATAAAATGGTGCATAATATGCTAAATAAGCAAGTAATCTGTCATTAGCTAAAAACTAAATTAAAACCCAGTTCAAATTCACTATTATATTTTTTTCTGACAATATTTGATTCTTGTCTTTTGGTCTCTAATGACATGTTTTTTTTTTTGATATTGTCCAATTTCTCACTTAGTTTGCTGCATATTTCTCGGCATCTGAAAATATTCATTGATTTGCATCATCTGAAATATTTAACTTGAAATAAAGCAAATGATATCAGCTTTAGTGCCTGTTTTACAAAAAATGGATATGTTATGTTGTAGATAATGCAGTCAAAATATATTGTTTCCATAAACAATATTCACACTTTGGCTTCTTCCTCCCAGTCTTAGTGGGTGGTGGTTATATAAATCCTGCACCTATCATATTATTGTATGATAAAACGTGACTGTGGGATTCTTGACAGGCTCCTCAAAGAGTGAAATTAGTTTAATCACTTCATATGTTTATTCATTTCCTTCCAGATAAGTTTGATTCTTTGAAATCTAAATTGGATTATCAAACTCTTTGGGTAGCGCTTCAGTATAATTTGTTTATCTGACAAGGATAATCTACTTACTTGCTCATAAACCGCAGCGCCTATTATGTAATAATAACTTCATCTTTCCTTTCAGGGATACATGACAGCTGGATAAACAGACAGACAGTACCTGCATTTCTAATATTCATTACTGACACAAGGAGGACGAGCAAAAACATCTTTGGGACAAACTTAACCATCAACAGGTTTGCCTTTGTAACCAAAATGTCGAACATTGACTTCAAGAATGTGAATGGTTGTACTGCAGATCCATTTTGTAGTAACGCCCACCTGATTTTTAACAACACGAGCATTTATAATGGACCAGAGATTGCTGATGACGGATCCCTCTGGCTGAGAATACTCATCTCTGTGGTCTACTTTGTGGTGGCTACTGCAGGAGTGTTGGGGAATTTGTTAGTGATGTTCCTGCTTTATTCTACTCGTACCATCACTAAAGGCACTATTAATTTTTTTGTTTTTAACTTAGCCTTGGCCCACCTGCTGTTTTCCCTGGCCTTGCCATTTTGGGCTGTGGACATTGCCCTGGATTACAGCTGGCCCTTTAGTTTGGCCACATGCAAGGCTGTGTCCTTACTCACTGGGCTGAATTTTTTTGCGAGCTGCTTTTTCCTGACAGCTATGAGTTTGACCCGCTACTGCTATGTTGCAACTGCGCTCAAACCTAGTGCCTTCCTGTGCAGTAGATCGTGCACCATTCCAGTAGCCACAGCTTTTATCTGGGCCGGAGCGCTTGTAGCAGCGGCACCCCGAGCTGTGTTTGCAGATTTGAGCTTTGTGGGCAGTGGCAACGACACAGCATGCCTGCTCCGTTTCCCAGATGGTACAGCCTGGCTTGGAATATACCAGCTGCTGAGAGTAGTTCTGGGATTTCTGCTGCCCTACACCATTATTATCCTCTCCAACCTGCTTCTGCTGCGCTTCCTGTGCCGCCACAGACTGAAAGGGAGCAACTCTCGGCGAAAGACTGATGTTTCAAAGTCTGTGGCAGTGGTTGTACTTTCATTCTGTGTCTGCTGGTTCCCATACAATGTCCTGACATTTTGGGGTGTCCTGATCCAACTTGACATCGTTGATATCTGCCCCTCGTTCTTTTTGGCTCAAACATACTTTTTCCCCCTGGCCAACTGCTTGGCTTTTACCAGCAGCTGTTTCAACCCTGTCATCTACTGCCTGGTCAGAAAAGAATACCGCCTAGCTCTCCATAATGTGCCTTTCAAATTGTGCCTGGCTGTTATGTCCAAGATGCCCTATGTCATTAATTCTGAGGGATCAGCAGAAGCTGGGCAACTGGTCATTCCACTCAACAATATGCAGAGCCAAGAAAGTCAAACTGAAATAAGGAATGATGCGCCACTGTCCTTACTTCCAACAGCAGTGTCAGCATTGTAAAGCAGCACAGTGATGTAATTCTTTAGATGTGTACTTAGGTTTTGTGCAAGAGTTTTTGTTTTAAGAGTTTTCATCGTGTGCTTCAGAAAGAACTATAAAGATAACCATAACCTTCCTCCTTCTCAGATTAATACACATAAGCACACTCAAATGACACATCTAGAGGATGCCAAAGTTTACATCCCATTTAGTGACAACCAACCGGGATGGTTCCACTTATTCCCATCTGGATTTCTTAGAAGAGCTGGACCAACGGAACATTCTGATAGACAAATAGATAAACTTCTCGAATTATTGTTGTCCAGCTGTGGAAGCTGGACAAGGGAAAGTTGGACAACATGCAACAGCTCTTTCCCTCGTCCTCTTACGCTCTGCTGTGCTCAATATTAAACCCTGGCGCAAACCTGTGAATATTCTATCCCTGGCCTTCCCTTGTGGGTCTGCGTGTCTTTGCCGTGGACCAAAACTCCTGCTCATAAGTGGTTCGAATGATGAGAACTTGACTAAACTACAGACTAAATTAACATGAACTGTGGTTAGCTGTTAGTAGTCAGTACTTCACTGGCTGAGTCTCATCAAAATGCATTTTCATCCAACATCAACCCTTGAACACCAGGACACTTCTCTCATCCCCTTGGCCAATGAAACCTTAAGGCCACTGTTGCTCAACAGCCTCTACAGCTCTCACTAAGCTAGAAAATATTCATTGCGCAAACAACTTCACTGTTAACTGTCAAACTTCACCCAAACATGTCTCTGCAGCCCAGACAGAAAAGGCCCCATGTATCCTGCAAGTAACAGCTGTTAATTTAACAGTTTAATCAGAGTAAATCCTATTACCTCTTTGTAGGATGTCTGCTGTGTTTACATCTCCTTCAGTCACCTCTTCTCACCCCTTTCTTTGTGGGGGAGGAATCACAGAGACATTTTCTCTGCGAGTGTGGCCACAGGCTTTTATAACTACTGGAGAACCGAGGGGTTAACTGTGTAGAAGAGAGACTAACAAACACAGACAACTCTGGTTTAGTTAGTTCCTCATAAATAACCCATCATTATTTCAATAATTCATTTGTATTTTCTTATTCCAGGACCACAGACGTTTGAATTACTTAAAAATGCATTGTTCTCTGATTTCTGTGACCAGTTAGTGGCAAGCAATCTTTGTTGCAGTGAGCGACGTAACATAGCATTAGACACAGATAAAATGCTATATGTGTCTCATTAATCTGGTCTTGGCTAAAGTGATTTATGTTGGCTCTGCATCTAGGTTGACTCTTTCTTAACATTAGTTAATATAACATATAATATAATTTATTATGGAAAAATGTATTCATTAAATTTAACGTTAAGACGCCATTCATTGTATTACTCTGCCTAATCAATCCCTTGTCACTATTGTTTGTATTATAAAATAATACAAATACACTACAATAGTTTACAGTTGTGTGAAACTAATGTACAAATCTTATGCTGATGTTTGGCAATTATTATTACTGCACTATAGCTGTGAACTGTGGTTGTTTTTCTTTTACAATGTCCATAGGTAAAAACAGTTTGTCATTTGTTTGAAAGAAATTAATAAATAAAACAAAAATAAACTCTTATTTTTCTTCTTCCTAACTTGTGTCGCATTAAATGTGCTGTAGAGGTATGAGTGTACGATTCATCAATGTTTTGACTAAAGACACTCCCTGTATGTTCTGCTCTATGGCTTACTAACACTTATACACTTATATTCTTAACTATAGTAGGTTGAGGGAAAACTGTACTTGATGAAAAAATGATTAAAAACAGAAATACAGCAAAGAAGAGGTGCTACTAAACGTTGTGACATACTAAGATTAACAATTTAGATGCATTTTGTGTCAAATCATTTATATATATACTGTAAATAATGTTTTATTAATCCATCCATTATTGTACATATTAAAAAAATAAATAAAATATATAAATAAAACATAGATTACTTTATTCCTAGGAAATGGGGAAACATATTTCAGTCTGGCATACCTGTCATTCTCTTGCAAGGTGCACCACGAGATGGTGGTGTTGTCCAGTCTGTGAAAGGTAATGAGGCATAAACTGGTCCCTCAGGCTCACACATTAACAGGTATACATTCAAAATTGTTTAATAAGTTCGGTATGTTTGAGTTTTCCTGCAGACCTCTTCGTGTTTCAATACCAATATTCCTTTTAATTCAACATTTGTAAGAAGGGAAGAGTAGTAGATATTCTGAGCCAGACATCTTTCAGTTAAGTCAATTATTGCATGTCACTGTGATGTTAAATGCTGGATGGCATGTAATTACCCCAATGACCACGAGATAGAAGTAATTATTTCTGGTACAGCTGGTGTCAGAACAGATACCTAGTCACTTAGTTGCTCAGTCCTTAGATGTTCATGGATGTGCTAGAAATCACGGGGTTATATACAACTGAAAAATAGGATTTGTCAAATACATAAACACTCTAGTCAAATCATTATATTTCAATTTAGCCAAGCCAAACTTAAGTCATTTCTCTCTTTGAAAAATCATCACTACAGCTCTTATTTCCACAAGACTGAACTACTGTAACTGTCTTTACTTTAGTGCAGCAGGTGCAAAATGCTGCTATTAAACCTATAACTGGAAGAAAGAAAGAGCATTACCCCATCCCCTGTTACTGCACTGACTTCTGATCAAATAATACATTTTAATTTAACATTTTAATGTTATACGTTTTAATTATTCCTGTCAGTCTTTAAATATGGCTGAGAATAGAAACTGTGCATGAAACCAGCTGCTCAGTTTCTCTTTAGAATCGATTGTGTAGGGAAAAGAGCAGAAGCATGAATGCAGAACAGTCGACCTGACTAACCATACATACATAGATACATACATTCATACATACATTACAAGTATGTGGCTGATTTTGTTCAGAAAACCTGACAGAGCCCTAAACAACAATGCCAACAACATCCCCCACTGATAGCAGTGGGGGATGTGAAACTGATTTACCTTCATTAACTTGCAGAGGGCAGTGTCAACCAGGTGGTTATCCGCAGTCTTCTAGCATTATATGTATCTTTGATGAAGAGCAACTGACATCCGTGACATGACAGAGTAGCCGGCCAGATTGTGATGAGTGACAAGAGATGAAATGGACATGTGGCACCTAGAGGTGTAAGTTAATGGAGGTTTGTTTTTTCTAATTGTAAATGTCTTCATCACTTTCATTACTTCCATTACACATTTCTTTTTTGCTGTGAAAAATAAGCAGATTGTATTGTCTGCAGGCTGGGAATTATATAGTGCAGTTATAATTTAGTGCTATGTATAGTATAATAACATGTAGCAATTAGAGACTAGAGCAGCCACAGTGAAATCCACAGTTACGTATGTGACGGACTGGGTCTCAGGCCAGGCTGCTGAAGCAGGAACATGCTGAACAATTGTAAAAATGTTGAGCCCCCTTAAATTATCCACAATGCTAGCTAATTTCATTTAGATATATAATTTCTGGAGACATCAAAAATCTAAATGGTTTATTTATAAACTCCTGTGTTTATAACAGACAGCGGCCCCTTTATCATTACTAATGCACATGACAGCACAGACTATGATCTCTGATTAACAATACTCTAGCAGCTTTTTTCAAAGTAAGTGGATTTAAAACTATGAACAGTGCTGTTCATATTACATGCGATTGTTTAATATAGCATAAAATATCCATTAATGCAGCTTTAATGTCATCGGCTTGTCATTAATGGAGGTCAGGTCCCCGCAAGATTAAGAGAGAAGATTCCCACCTAATCCACAATGATTTGACAGGCTGAGGATTCTGAGGCAGTGTGTTTGATTTAACATGTTTTATTGCACTGCAACACCTTTTACCTAATGAAACCCAGACTGACTAATAGTCAGTCTTAACACCCACATATGCATATCCATGTTTTTTGAGTCTCTTAGACTCTTCTTCAATCTGTTCATTTGGGCTAATATTGCAAATAATGTCATATATTTACCATACATTCTGAAGAATTTAATCTAATTATTACTTTACTCACATGCTACCTGTCTTGGAGTCAATTAAAAAAAACTGCTAAAGCAGCTAATGAAATAAAAGATCTACAATTAGGGATTTAATAATTTATTTAAATCACTCAGAAAAAAATCACCTGAAAAATGAATACATTCCCTTTGTTCAAACAAAACAAATCATATCAATCGCATATACTTACACTAATAATAATTACAAGCGCAATCATACCTACAATAAATACTATTATAAATAAAACAACCAACATTAAACATCCACCATACAACATCAGGGGGACTGGAGGGTATGGCTTATCCACGGGGCATGGCTTATTTCAAAAGAAATGTCAAGTAAATGAAGGTTTTACATCCAGTAGGCCTAATTCAAGTCAGATATTCATCCCACCATCTAAATAATTGACACAGTAGATCAATTGTGCAGAATAGTAGCTGCCAAGAAAAATACTTTGTTTCATTCCAAAATGCTATACATCCATTTTAGAAACACAAATATAGTATGTGGATTGATCTTATAGACCTTCCTCAAAATATACAAGATATATCAATTAATTAGGTCCTGCTTTAGCTGCAGCAAAACAGCAGTTATTCTTCTCCCTCAGGTCAACAAATGTTCATACATCCTCTAAAGTGATGTGATTCTGTAAATATAAAGCACTTCATAAATAGTCACTTATGTATGATCCTTTCTGTTTTATTACACTGGAGCATTTGTCACATTGTTATTAGGACAAAAATAAGTCATGTTACTTTCCTTGTAAGAAATGATAAAAGACAAAGTATAAATTTATATGAATTAGATGAAGGTCATACCCACCAAAATAAAAGCAGTGTCCTAACTGCAAACCCCTTAATTTCATCAGCTTTGGAAATTGTTTTTTTTTCCAATATTCACTTGCCAATGATTGCCAATGATTAATATTTTGTGCAGTTGGTATTAAATATATTAAATCTCTGTGTTCCTCCTAATTAGCCCCTGAGTGTCTGACAAAAGCCTGTAACACAATCAACCTCATCCTGTAATTAAAATATTTGTATGTATGGAATGGTAATGGCACTTAAATACAGTAGTACAAACCTGGCCAGTGATGGCCAGTGATGACAAAATAAGTTGTATATAGTTTCTTGTGCATCATTCCTTAAAATAGCAATGAACAAGCAACCAAAAATGAAACCTCACTATGCCTATGAGGACTTATTTGTAAGCACTGTTGCTTTAATACATCAGTTTTTCAAGGCAAATTAAATAAACCATTTCAAGTTGGAAAAGCAAAATAAGGATCCCTAATTCCAATAGGAAGGGAGATGAGGGCACGATTTCAGAGGTAGCACGCTGTACCACTGCAGCTAACACAGAGAAAGTTTCTTTAGCACATGGGCATATCATATATCATTATGTCTTTAAAACTTTTTCAGTTTATGGATTGCAGCTTCTCGTAAAATGAAAACAGTGTAGTATTACATTTCAAAATACTATATTGCAATGCAGGCCAAATAAATAAACACACATTTTAAAGAAGATTACTTAAAACTGCAATCCAGTATTGTTGAAAGCACCACTGCTATTTTGGTTACACAGCACAGGTGAGATATTTGAACACGTGAATGGTATCTGTTTGATCTTTAAGAGAAATGTCCTACGCTGGATAATTATTAAGCTCTCTTCCCAAAAACGCAGTCACACCATAGCACTGTAGTTTCTGGATTGCAGCATTAAGAGTTGTAATAAAATAGGAATCGGTTTTTACCACGAGTTCAACATGCCTGAAGGCCTACCCTTGATCTGAATACATTTTACATATAAGAATAGATATACATTAAGCTATTTTATACATTTTCTGGTAACATAAACATATAACTTTGTATCATTGATATTAACACTCACTGGTAACTTTATCAGGTCCACCGTTACAATCTAATCTGCAGCTCTAAGGTTACATTTTACAGAAACATTAGAAACGCCTTAATATGATGCAGCCCAGTACGACTCTACCACCCACTATGACCTCTATAATAAACATACAGCAGTACAGCAGAGCTGCCGTACTGGACTGCATTAGATTGTAAGGGTGTACCCAATAAAGTGACCAGAGTGTATCTTGAAAGAAAATGTCTTAAAGGCAAGAGGTTAAGATAAATTATATCAACCATGAATTTTGTAATATAAATGATTTTGACCAACATACAGAGTTAACCAACGCACTGCTTATTAATTCATCACCTGACTACAAAAAAGGGACATTTAATATACAAAGTTTACAAGTGTTTTTTTGTATTGGCATTGTTGTTTAGGGCTCTGTGGCACAGACTGTAAGGCAGTCAAATCCTATGCACATACGATATACTACACATTCATGCTTAGAAACTCTGTTCTGCTGTTTTCACTGTCTACACTTTTTGTTCGTCTATGATTTCTGTCTCAGTACTTTCATGTTGTATAATGCAAAAGGCTGAATGCCATCCTCTTCTCAAAAAATGGAAGAGGTTGTATATAAAAAAAGGCCTTTCAATAAGAAAGCCTCGTTCAAAGTGTTTTTTGTGTTTTTTTTGTAATTAGAATAATATCTGACAGCAAACCAACTTACATGTCCTTGCATTTAAAAAGCACATGCAGCACATCTATGCTTCAGAAACATTTAACAACAGATGAGCAATTCACTACTTGCTATTCATGATTCCTTTCCAGTTGCACATCATGGTTACAATCATACTATGTAAAATGTATTTTATATAGCATTTTTCAAAACCAGTGTTACAAAGTGCTGTACAACAAAACCAATTTTAAAAATGCCTAAAAATAAATAAAAAGCCATGAAGGACTGAGACACTTAAGGTCAGGTCAATCTATTACTTTGAGTTTGTGGGTTTATGCTTCAGATCTCAAACATAACTACAGCTGGACATTAGTTATATACACTGTCAGCAAATCTGTTGATTGATTTAATTAACCGCTAAAATACAGTACAAATACAGTGGAAAATCCCACCCGACATATTTCTAAGGCCCAAACCCCTCTTCTCTCAAAGACAACCAAAAGCAAGAAGCTAACTGATACTTAAAATGGTAACTGGTTTCAGTTTTTTATGTCAAGTAATTGACAGATTAATTTACCACATATAAAAGTGATCTGGGTGTCTAGAAAAATGTGGCCAAGAATGACTTTTATTAATCCAGGCTGTACATGCAAAGGCCAATTAAATGGGTATGCTATATTTATCTATATGATATATCCAGATTAAGGAGTACCTAGCATGGGGCAAGCTCCCAAAGGCTGGAGCCTATAATTCACATAATTTATTAGATTATGTATTTTGTTGTATTTTTTTACTAGCTGTTTCCTGCTTAGAAAAATTCCAATATTTGGGGAAACTATTTCTAATACTATTTCTAATGCCTGATTCAATAGTGTTGTGACTGAGTCCAGGTCTGACAGTGTAACCCTGATGATAAAGCTCCTCCACAGCCACAGCAGGTATTTTACACACACACTAAATTCTAATGTTAGTTACGTTTTGTCTTGCTTGTTTGTAAAACACTTTGTATCACTGTTTTAAATAATATATACTGTACGTACTCTATTATAATTATCATCACTATTATTATACATATTTTAATCTCTGATAATTTTGTAAAATATTTCTATTAATAAAAAGTTTTAGTAGCTTTAAGAAATACTTCTATACACTTAAATTGAAGATTGTAGCTCTGGATTTACACTGTTTACTGAAGAAAAACAGAAGATTAAGATTGTAAAAGCACTTTAAAACAGCTATAATATAATTGATTGTAGGACTCTATTTAGATGAGATGTCTGTACTATAAAGGATGAAAAAATCATAATGACCACCCTTTTAACTGAAAATCTATTCGCAGTTTGACTACATTGTTTGTTTCAACATAATCAAATAGCAATACACGTCTGTGCTTGGGATCTGCATATGAGGATCATAGATGGCAAATGATTGAACAACAGGATTGTTGCTTGTCACAGGTGTCACCACTGGGGGAAATTGTGCTTGTAAAAGCCTTTGACATGTTTTGCCTGCAGCCACTTAAGAAAGTGTGCTGCTTGTACCAGGGATGAATCCATTCTTCATTCTCAATGTTTCACACATCTCGCCTCGCTTCTGATTAAATAAAGAAACATGTTTGGTTGAGTATTGCCATTGTTGTGACACTGGCTTATATTTCAATCAACATGTGCAGAAGCTTCACTGCACATATTGGTCCTCACACTAAACTGATTGTCAAGGTCTGATACAGGCAAAGTTTAAATATGTGCAAAAGTTTTTTTGTTTTTTTTTTAAAAGAACATCTTGAAAAGGAACCTCCAGTAGTCCTGTGGGGTCCACTGCAGAGCTTTGTCTTCATATGATGTTTGTAGAGGATCTGTCTTCTTATACTTCAGTGACCATCATGAACTTTGGTCACTTTGGAATTGGCAGTCAGGATCCTGGGTGACCACCGTAGATCTGCCCGATAGACTGAAGGTAGAAAAAACATGAAATTACTTCTTATACTTTATTATCATCCCCCAGGCTAACATTTAAAGCAGTAGTTCACGATTTGGGGGGGGGGGTTGTTATTTTTTTGCTGAGTGCTGGAAATGAAAATTTAAAGTATTCATGCCTATTGTAAGTCTAAAGCTTAATCCAGCAGACAATTAACTGTAACACAAAACCAAAATCTTGGTTGTTTAAACCATGTAAAATCTACCCATCTGCATTTTAAGTGGGTGTTGTGGCTAATTTTAAAAGAGTGTCAAATTGCTTTATCTAATACTTGTTCTTTCTAATTTCAATTTTGTGCTAAGCTAACTAGCTGATAGCTGAGTGGGTAAAGCAGTCGTCTTCAAACCGAAGGGTGAGCGAGTTAGATTCCCAGTCCCACCAGGTTACATGTCCAGGTGTCTTTGCACAAGATACTGATACCCTGTGGTATTTATTATTATTATTATTATTACAGTATAGCACAGCAGCAAGAATAGAAACAATCTTCTCAGTTAACTCTCAGCATAAAAGTATGTTTTCTAACATATTGACCTATTGCATTATTATTTTTGAGATTTTCTAGGAAAGATCTGTTTATGATAACGCAGTGGACATTCAGACTGTGAGGGCTCTCCTTTTAATGGGGCTCTGAGCATTCCAGCTTTCAATTTTAGTCTACGTGTGAATATGAGCCAAAAAGCATGGCTTGCAAACCATCCCTGCTTTGACAACATGAAACTCATTTACTAGAGTCTAAATTTGGTTACAGAGTGTCAGTTCTTATCACACGTAATCATATTTGTCCGGAAATTCTGGTGCAAAACAACTACAATCTCAGATCAGACACGGCGAAGAAACATTCTGATTCCTAGCCTGAGCTGAGAAAAGGAAATGTTTTCTGTCCTATAATTTGAGCAAAATAAGTTAACAGTGTAATTAAAGGACAGAAAATGTATCTCCTGAGTTATTACAGCAGAAATGTAAATCACACACAGCCTCTTCACCTGCGTCACAATCCAGCCCACGTGGAGCATTCATGAAGCTGAGACCTGAAGAATTACCGTGTGACGCTTTGGTGAGTCACAGTCAAGGTTTTTCTAATTATGAATGCGCTCTGTGGTATAATAATAATAATATTGTTTTTGTGGTAAATAACATTTAGTTTTAGTGCTGGAGTCTTGTTTTTCCTCCACAGAGACCCACTAAATTAACCTCTTATGCGCATGAGTTTTAGCATGAGAGTTGTTTTGCATGTTTCGCCACACGTACGTGCAGAAAATGGTGAAATGTTATTCCACGTAAAGGTTGTTTTGTTTTTTTGTTTTGCAAGGATGGGATTAGGTGATACGTATGACAACTGCAAACTTTCTCGGCACTGGCTTTGGCAAATGTTCTGGATGTGATGTAAGAATGATGCAAAGTGTTTTAGGACATGACTGGTTTAGTGAATAAGGATGATAAAAGATGTAGACACAGGCACAAACCTGGTCTGTGAGGATTCGAGGCTTAATATCAGGAATGGCACCCCCTCTCAGCTCATCTTCCACAGCCATGAGTCTGACAACAGGGAAATAGAAACAAACATGCCGGTTTACAAAAATAGAATTACAAAGCCAGTGCTCCTAAAATTTATTGTAGGATTCTGCGGCCATATGATGATACTTAGGTCCAAATATGTGTTTTGGTGCATTCAGCTCTTCTGAGCTGTATCAAATAGTTCAAATTTAGTTGTTTTTGTGTGCAGGTTAGTGTGCACCACTCTGCTGTAGTCAGAAGACATAATTAACTGTCTACTACAGAACGTTCTTATGAGTTTCAGACCCAAGTCATGAAGTATGAGCCTCATGAGTTTTTTTTGTTTGAATGAGCTAGGTTTGAAGGAATAGTTATACATTTTGGGAAATATGCTTTTTGTCAGAGTTAGATGAGAAGATTGTTACACGGTCGTAAAAATAAATATCCTGAAATGATCAGCTTTGTTCCTGTATCTCTCGTTTGTGAATCACATGCATATGAATGACCTTCCCTGACTAAGACTATCTTGATGCTTCTACATCCAAAACATCCTCTGGCTGACGCTTCCCTTCATCTGTGGTTAACTACATGTTTTCATAGTACTTGAACTGAACAGCTGCAGGCTAAGCTTTCGAGTAACAACAGAAATTGTTATGAGTGTCGGCAGCTATAACAAACTCCTCCGTGGTAAACACACAGTTTCTGTTCCATCATTCCACCTCTATTTCAACCCAGACTCTGCTCACCTATTGATGATGCCTTTAATTTGAGAGTCCTTCTCCTGTTGCTGCTGTTTTAGACGGCGCTCACTGTCCTCCAGACGACACTGATACTGCTGTAAGATCTTACTTGTCTGCTGTTCCTGTGACATGAGTCTCTGTTCATACTCTTCAAGCTTGCGATGAGACATCTTTAGTCGTTCTTTCAAGGAATATATCTCTTCTTCGTACTCTCTTACCTGAAAGATGAATGAAATGACTTCAGATTTTTATTCATTATTGCTGCATGAGTGATTTTAGCAGTATAGACACAGCTCTATTTCCAGTTTGTGCCAGTGTAGACATAGCTGTAGTTAAATTGCACTGGGCAACCACAACTTTTAATGCAATAAAAACTACATATGCATATGTTTCTATGTTTCTGGCAGGAGTGTGGGAGTTATTCATCAGAGTAGCCACCACAATCCGACTTGTGCATGACTGTGTTGAAGCTCCAAGAATCATTTGAAACAGTTTAACCTCAGTGCTGCATGTGTAGCCATTAGTTGTGATTTTTTTTCTCTCTCGTGAAGCGTGGTAAGCAGACATAAAGTGCCCGTCTGCTTAAGATGGGATTACCATAATGTAATGACTGAAATGTTGGAAACATTCTGAATACATGCAGCTGACTGTTTGCGTTGTTCATCTCTAGCTAGGACAGTTTTTGGCATGTCACGTGTGTCTTTGACCAAGGATACTGCCATGACCAGAACAAGCAGTACATACATACTTTGTTTATTTTAATTTCCCAAATGAAATTGTGTTAGTCTAGTTTAACAGAGCACCTTTTGATGTAAGCAGTAATTGTTACCAAACATATGTTACCAATCACAGTCTCACACGAAGAAGATAGAATTCATAAAAACATGGACATTTAAATAAATGAGCTATACATTATACATACATGAGTAATTTGTATGAAGATTTTCAGTCAGGATTTAGAGTAAACCATAGTACAGAAACAGTATTGGTTAAAGTCACTAATGATCTTCTCTTAGCCTCAGACAATGGACTTGTCTCCACTCTTGTCTTACTAGATCTTAGTGCGGCTTTTGACACTATTGACCACAAGATTTTATTACACAGACTAGAACATGTCA
>JAUMTR010000003.1:7383350-7393350 GCA_032270685.1 Microctenopoma stevenorrisi
AAGTGCCCTGAAATGACTTTCGTTGTGATTTGGCGCTATACAAATAAAGATGAATTGAATTGAATTGAATTGATGAGTACTGTGTATAATCTGTAGTAGTTTAAAGATATTTTCTCTCTCATTTATCACGACAGAAAGGTCATGTGATGTATTTCCTGTTCTTCGGGGCGTAAAAATCTTTACCAAAGACCTAGAGTATAACTGATTGCATGTGCACTGGCACCACCTCCAATACAAACTATAGGAGAACCTGCCTACACGGCTGAGGTTACAGCTCCAGACCAAGAAATTAAACCGGAAACTCTACAGAAGAACCCCACAGCCAAAGATTGGTTTGTTTTTTCTCTATCAGCTGTGAGGAAAAGAACAGTTCTAGATTCAAACAGGTAATACGGATTTTATACATTTTTCTGATATAGATGAACATAAAAAGAATAGCAGCTACATGAAAAATGCTACTACCTGTCTTACAATGATTAGTAAAAGTGAGAGAGAGAGAGAGAGAAAGAGAGAGAGCTGCTTTGTAGGATTATTGAGGATTATGTTTAAATTACGTAGTCTTCTAGTTTTACCAAGCAGTGAGCTGCTTGACTGCATGTTCTGAGAAGAAGAAAAGACAAGTGAAATGAGTGTGAATGAGTGGTTTACACTATTAATATGTGATACATCAAAAACAATTTCACCAGCCGCCACTGGTAAAGGTATTTTGTGCAGGCTATTGATCACATGAACATGAATCCATCAATGATTATTATCCATCACTGACACGATTTAGTCATCCAAATACTTGACCTTTGCTGCTATTCAGAGCTGCCAACATGCTTTAATCAATTTTTACATTCAACACTGGAGTGTGTTTATCACATTTAAAGGAAATTGGACTCATCAGGAACCAAACAATTTGCTAGAGAGTAAATTCAAGATAGTGCTTCCACGATTCTGCTTATTTCTGAAAATCTCCTTTTTGTATTCTATCAGTTTAAATGTTTACTAGTAGATATTTTAGAGAAATCACACAAACATCCACACACACCTTGAGTAAAATAGTTTTACCTCTGACTTTTCTGACACATATTTCAAAGCAGGCTGGCAAAAAATAGTGTTGGATTTATTCAAACCTATTGTTCACAGATAGTGAGCGTAAAGAGGTGGGAAAATAACATGTACTGACCCTGTCTAGTCGTGACTCATCCATGCTCTTCGAGTACTCTTTCAGCTGACCCTCACGGTCTGGCCGCAGGCTCTCAATATCAGCAGAGAGATGCGGCATGTTGGACACCCAGGCGACTGTCCGCTCATTGAGGGCTGGGGTGTTCAATGTCGAGCCTGCACCCTATTACAAAAGAAAAGGGAAACTTTTAACTTATTGCAGGTGTCAGTATTAGAAATGTACAAAACAGGGAGTTTAATTGAAGTAAGAGTTACTAATACCATTGATACTATTAAATATTATAATTTTCAAATAGTCTTGTCACTGTAAAAAATTAAGCACTTTAATATGAAGTCAGTGTTGAAACTTTAAATAATAAGGCTTTTGTATCTTTTATTGTGTAATTTAAGATTGTATTCTCTATGCAGCTTTATAATGTCTCTTTTTATTAAATTAGACTGACCTGTTTATTGACTACTGGCTTGAGCAGATGTTGTTGTGGAGGCTGCAGCTGTGAGTGAGGCTTCTTGGTGCTTTTTGTTGGTGTGTCTGTCGACTCCTCTGCAGCGGATGGTTGGGCCTGGTTCTCCTTGGCAGAGCTTGTCTGGTACGGCAGCCCGGGAGCTGGACTGTCCGTCACCGACAGCTGTGTATCCTGTTGCTGTTGCTGGGTCTGCTGCTGCTGCTGCTGCTGCTGCAGAGGCTGCTGAGTCTGACGTGTTTTCGGCTGACTGCCGCTGAAGTTGGTGTCCGAAGAGTCGAGGAGGAGGTTCCTGCTCTGCGGGCGAACCTTTGGAGGTGTGGCGGTGGCTGGAGGGTTAATGGACCGCTGGGACTTCAGGTGTTGTGGTGGGGCCATGGATGTCTGACGGACAGGATGGACTGTAGTAGGGGGTGTAGCCAAAGATGCGGGGGTGCCTGTCCCCGTGGCAGTCTGAGACGTGACTCCCATCAGATGCTGTTGCTGTAAAGACTCCTGAAAGGAGGATGACAGAATTGGTCAAATACAGACATAAAGGCAAACAACAGTCCACATTTGACCTAAGGACATAAAGATGATTAAATCTCACAACTTCATTGCACAAACGTTTTTTCACTGATTTGCCTGACCTGCCTCATTTCAAAGAAGCTTCATTAGCAAAGAAATCAATGTAGTGGATAGTGTAATCCAAACTTTACTTTGAATAAAGTTTCAACATTCAGAAGCAACCCAGCTTTCTGGATTTGTTCCCAATATATGTTACAAAAAAAATTGACTCTAAGGACAGCAGCCTGGTGACCAGAGAGGTCTGGATGATTAGAAATATCTTTCAGTGGCAAGCAACAGTGATGGATGGATAATTAATTCATAGAACAGTGTCCTGATAACAGCGTCTGTATTCATAAAACAGAAAGCTCTTGTGATGTTTGTTTGATTGAGGCCCACGCAGGAGGACAGAAATAGCTCACGACTTTATGACGGTATCATCAAACACTGGAATTTGACAGACAACTGTCGTAGTAGACTTAACAGTGGGATGGATCAGCAGTCCACGAGTAGACCAGCACAGTTTGTACTCATTACGTACTCATGACCTAAAAAAGGTCACTTTATATTGATGTTTCATTACAAACAAGGATTTCATCAATCATCAAAACGAATGAAATTATTTAATTTGAACTTCAAAGATTTAACTGATAAGTTCAACATGAGGTTTTGAGTGTAGACTCTGTGGATGAGATATGTCCAATATAATCATGTGTGCTATCAGCAGTTATGATACTTTTTCTGCCCCAGCTAGTTTTCAGGCCACATGTCGAGCACTCACACAGTTCGGCAGAGGGCAGCGGCCAAATGATGCAGCTTCAGTTTTTTTTCTGTAGCATAAGTGTCTCTCAAATCTTTTGTTATGTATGAGCTGAATAATGTGCTGCTTAAGAAAATTTTGTTTGGATCCAAACTTTGTTGCGTAACCCGAGAGCCTGAACACAGACTGTAGACACTGATTGTACCTGTGAAAACAAAAGTACAAGAGCGATCTAACAAACTAGACGAAGGCAAATCTGAGCCAAGCAATTAATGCTAACATTACTGTTTCTCAATCAAGGTGTTAAAATCACACTAAGAATAAATGACAAAGCTCCAAATATGTTTGGGGAATTGGCATGAGAGTAAAAAAAGCCTAATCCAGGTGTTATTAAGAAAACTGAGGGAACTAATGTTTGGCTGTCACTGTCTTCCAGCGGTGAAAATATACTTTACTTCTGATGAATGTTGAGAAAAGAGAGAGGCCTACAGATAAAGCAACCAACATATTGTGTATATCAGCTACAAGTGACCAATTTGTATTAGGTTGTCATCTTATTATTATTAATTGTCATCTAGTGAAGATAAACAGAAAGACAGGAGAGGAGAGAACCCAAAGCAACCTTCAAATCTTTTTGTACGTCAGTGTAGTGTGCAGCAGGTCTCACTCACAGATCACAGTAATATAGGCAAGTAAATGTGTTGAGCATAACCTGATTTTTTTAACATCCTACTAGAGATCACTGCAACAAATTCAAGTGAACAAAAGAGACTGAGAGATGAAATTAATAACAGCGAGTATTGTGAATTTATGAACAAGCGATTAAATCTGAAGTTCTTCTTCTAATACACAACAGCACTCTATCTATTCAAGTAACGTGCTTACACTCAATAATAGGCTCAGTGTTGTCCAGTCCAAACAACAAAATATGATTTTACATTGATATGGTTCCGTTTACACTACAGGAATCACACAGACCAAGTTTTACATATTTATTTAGTTTATATTGTATTCAGTGTAATCATCTAATGTGAGATTGTATTTTCCTGATATTTGTGATAAGATAGAACGTTGAGCTTAATAAAATGTACTGGAAATTAAATCTAGCTTTGTGTTTTTTTAGTATCTGCGAGGAAAAGTGTGAGTTTCCTACCTGCACTTGCAGTGACAGCTGGTGCCAGGCATAGTCATTGCTCTGATTCTGCCGGGTGAAATCATCGCTGTAACTGTGTGAGTGCACAATGCTGGGCTGCACCAGGCTGCTCTGTGACCGCAGGGCGGACAAGTCCTCGCTGCGGGAGAAAGCACTGTTGCCAAAGGCGGGAGCATAGTCAGGGTGGCCATTCTCAGGCTCTGGGGCGAGGAGGAGAGGAGGTGGAGGAGGTTGGGACTGAGCAGGTGAGTTCTGGGCGGCCAGGTGGAATAGCGGGTTCTGAAAAGACAGTGGGAAGTGCATGGCTGCTGCTGCCTGCTGCTGCTGCTGTGAGATGGATTCGGTGGGCCCCCCAATGTGGCCCATCTGGTTCAGCCTCAACCCGGAGCCTGCTGAGCCGGTCGGCATATGCCCTCCCATACGAAGCGGACCACCGAGGTTCCCGAAGCTGTGGCCGAGCCCAGCGATGGAGGCTTGAGAGGAGGTGAGCATGTCTCCCACAGAGTTCAGGTTGGAAATGCTGTTCATTCGGGAATCCTGAAGATCCATCATAGACACACTTTTATTCACACTGTGGACCTGACAGACACAAGAAAGCATTTTATTGTAGCTTAATTTTTAACAGGATTTTATTGAAAATGCAGTTTTTACCTAAAGCGAGACAGTGCTGCCTCAGGTGGCTGCTTGTTGCAGGTGCTGTGTTTTTTCAGTTACATTGTTTTTTTATTTGTTTATTTTTGCTGTTATTTGTTACGCTTTGTTTTTTCATTATTTCCAAAATTCACTTTTGAGATTAATACCTGTACCTGAAAATGCAATTTGAAGTTGTTATCAAAGTTTTACATTTTATTTATATGTATTTAAGACATATACTGTAATTACACTGATCATTTTCTTTATTTTTTTATTCAAATATTATATTTATTACTCTGAATTGTCTTCCTGTTTTTGAAATTTGAAAATAAGAATGTCTTAACAAACAGGCAAAACCAGGATTGTGGTTACAGTAACTTCAAGCTACATATTAGATTCAGAGCATGGATAATTCTAATATTTTTTTTCGATTGTGAACGTGGTCATGGTTTAGTTTTAATTCTTGAAAATATGTATATGTACATAGAAACTGAATTAGAAGAAACTTAGTAGAAACTGTTTAAAAAGCTCAATTGCAAAGTGAAAATAAATACTTATGTGACTATTTCACATTGCACCTTCGGATCAGGTTCAGTGATGTCCGAGCTGCTCGTGCAGTACGCGGGACTGGATCGAGCCAGTGGTGGGCGGGTCACGTAGAAAACCTCTCTGGATGAGCGGAGGTCTCGTTCAGCATGACGCCTCATGTTCAGATTTGATGAGAGGGATTCTACAGCGGATATTCCAGTTGTAGGGGACGGCAGGCGAGAGATGTCTATTGAACTGCAGACAAGAGACAAGAGAAAATACTTTTAACTACTAAATACTTTATACTGAGTAGTTGCGCAGGACTGGCCGCACTCATGCTACGCAGCAACGCCAGTGAGGCATTTAAAGACAGAACAGAATGTAGATATGTGTTACAGAAACCTTTTTCCTTAAAAAATAATAATAAAAATATGTACTTGTAAAAATGTTGTATTTTATCTGACGCAAAAAACAAAAACAAAATATTGGCATGTTGTTTGACCATTACACTGGGCAGTGCAGAACAGCCAGGAAAGAGGAAGAGTAAAATGCAATCTTTCCTGGGCCCTGGCCAGACTTGATCAGGGCCCACTGTGATCTCAAGGTCAGCGCCTTAAACTCTTGGGTCTGTGCTTTCAAATCTTTTCTGTGGCAGCATCCTCTTACAGCTTCCTGTCATTGCTCGCATGGCTTTCTATTTGTGAGGGGTTTAAGCATAGAGAAATTGAAATAACGGGGTAGTGTGTCTAACATTTAGATACCTGAAAGAGCAAAACAGCAGTATTTGAAAATTTCTCACACTGTAGAGTTGCCCAAGGCAATAGAGTAAAGGAAACTAGAAGTGGTCATATGACATTAGTTGGGCATAAGACTGATTAAATAAGTGTAGTAGCTACGAATGAAAAGCTTAAAACGCTTAAATCCTTGAAATGTAAGACATATCCTGTACAGTTCACCTGTACTCATCACTAGGTGAGTTTATAATAATAAAGTGAAGACAAGTGGTGTGTGAGTTTTTGATACTATGCAGCCGTCTGTGATTTCGTGGTATTCAGGAAAGACAGCACATACTCATCACATCATTTTAAATGATAATGATAAAATGATGATATCTCTGGGGTTAGAGCCATCAAGAGTGACAGGCGTGCGGTTCATTGCAGGGGTTTGAATCTTTCTCCTTTTACACCTACCTGCAGCAGATGCCAGCCATTCTTATTAAATTACACATTCACTGCAGCAGATTGTGGTTCCCATCAGGATTTGGTTCAAGGGACTTATTAAACACAAAATCGTTGCTTTAGAGTCCTCTGTTTTTTCTGTTACTTAAAAAGTTCTTATTTAAACAATTAGGCAGTAATGAGAGCAACTGTCTCTTGACGATAGCAAAGTGCTGGAATGAATTAAACACAGAGGAAAGTGGTCTTGGTGTCTGAGAGTAGATGATGCTGACAATTACTGATGATAAAATTCTTTAAAAGGCTGAAGAGGTGCATTAGCATTGCCATTACAGGCTCTTAGAAACACACCCGCGTTTCAGTTCGGGCTACTGAATTCTTCTCACCCATGTGAAACTGTCATTTATTCATTCATTAATCTGCAATACATGCATATTTTCCAGGTACAAATTTTTGTTCGATCAAACCACTGTAGGAATGAGTCCTCTGCACGAAGGTGCACCATCCAGAGGTTCAGAGGCGTTTGGGGACATGACAAAACTATCCTCACGTATAAAAGGTATACAAGCAAATGAAACCAGCAGAACATACCTGTTTAAATCCCGCATCATAAGGCTTTGGAAGTCAGAGGACTTGAGACGATTGAAAGAGGGCCGTGAGAAAAGTCTGTCCTTCGGTCTGTCTGGCTGGTGATTTGTAGGCATGTGGAGCTGCGGGTTCCTCAAGGCGACACTGATGTCATTCAACAACCTTGGTAGGGGTCCGAGTTTGAGAATAGCATCCTGAAACAAAGAAAATCTGCTAATTAAATGCATTTTATGTCTACATGGCACACACAGTCGAGACTTATACATATATACTGTATATATAAACAAAACTGGCTATGGATACCGACTACGGAATGGGGCAAACATTAGCCACCTACTCTACATGGATGACATCAAGCTGTATGCCAAGAGTGAACAAGACATCGATTCACTGATCCACACCAGCAGGATCTACAGCAATGACATCGGAATGTTATTCGGACTGGATAAGTGTAGTCGATGGTAACAAAGAGGGGAAAAGTCTTCAGAACTGAGGGGATCATACTTCCAGAAGGCAACATAGCAGACATCGAGGAGAGCTACAAGTACCTTGAAGAATCCCGCAGTCAAATGGGAATCATGAAGGGGCCACAAATACCTGCAAAGAGTCAGCTGAACGGGAAGTGAGTAGTGAGTGTCAAAGCCATCCAGGATGAAAGATCAAAAATTGATGAATACATGAGAAAGATGGCCCTGACTGATGACATGCTTAGTGAATACCTCAGGCAACAGACACCCAAGTAGGAAGAGAAGCAAGAACAGCGACCATCATGAAAAGACAAACCTCTGCATGGCATGTATCATCAGGCAACCGGACATAGAAGTAGTGGTGGACAAGCAGAGGAAGAAGACTAAGATACAGCTAAGATACTGCGCAGGACCCTCAGCTCCCAGGCCCCTGGACCCAACTTTGAAGGACAAAGGCCGCCCACAGGAGGGCGAATGAAAAATCTTAGATATTTATATATACATATTGGTTTATACATTCGGGAATTGGTATCAGAGATCATTTCTTATTTGGAGAATTATTATTATTCAGAATCCTATTGTTTGCTTGCAGCCCAGAAGCAACTATTCCAGTACCTGGAGGCTGGTAACATCTGAATCATTCGATACAGAAATAGATACAATATAATTTCTACAATATTACACATTTGATAACCTAGGAAGCAATTTAGAGCTGAGCATAAAATATTTATAACTTTCATTACATTATAACTACAGTAAAATTTCATTAAATTAACAATTCAAGAGCTAGAGTTAAATATTAAAGTATTAATTCCAACTCTGTTTTAATTAAGTTCAAATAGATACATTTTCAACTCTCCACTCTACATTATCCACAATATTAATTAAATATTGAATATTTAATTTAAATTAACAGCAACATTATTTTATTCCACCCACCTTGCTAAGCTGGCCCATGACTTCCCACAGTAAGCTGTGGAGCATGGACAATTCTCTGCCGAGGTCAATGTAACCCTCAAAACCTCCAGCATTTCCTCCAGTGTCCAAGTTGGAAATCTCGTAAAGAAACTGCTGCATGGAGCCCCACTCCATCTCCAGAAACTCATTCATAAAATACATGTATTCCTCTTTGGGCCCAAATCTGTAGAGTTCATGACAGGACACAATGTGAAATTTTATATCAAATGCACATAATAATACAACTAAATGATTTAAAAATCGCATAAAACCACATTTTATTCACAACAGAACCGCAGACTACTTTAAAATGAGCTTTGACCCAAAAGAGTGTAAAAAAAAGAGTTTAAAACATCAGTGGGTTTTAGTTTACATGTATCTGAATCTCCGTTTTGTATGTGTTGCTTTTGTGTGTTGATTATATTCAGGGTATAATATTGAGCTGGAACATTAAGAAACCTGGTTCTACATGTCCTTGTTTAAGTGTCCAGGTTTTTGATCATCTGCGTGGGTGCACGTGTGTCCCTGGCTCTTCCACATCCAGCAAAGCTGTTGTTTATGTAAGCACCACTGAGTTATACTAATGATTTACATTTTAACTGCTGGATTTAGTGTCTTCATCTCATCAAAAGCAATAGAAGATAAATATCATTATTTTGACTGACGTTTTACTTTTATTTTCAGAATGTGGATCATTATTATCATGCTCTGTTGCAATGTTGGGCAAGTAAAATTGTTATCATATTCAAGAAAGTGCAAAAAAGCTGTCAGAAACTCACCAAGCTGATGGGACTAAAACATATAGAAAATCCATATTCATACAAGTAAGAAAAGTATTGATAAATAAACAAGAGGGAACCAATTCATAAATGTGTGAGATGTTTTGTAAATGTTATTTTGATTAATATAGGAATTTCCCAGAGGAACATTCTGATCTGATCTGATCGGAAGAAGTAAAAAGCAAAGGTCAGAAAAAATGCATTTCTACCTTTTGCATTCAAAACAGCGACTTTGTGCTTTGGTGACGGTACTTCCAACTAGAGCAGGTGTTAACATCTCCAATTAAAAAAAATAGTCTGAATTAAATTAACGTTAAAGCTGGTGCAGGGAGACAGACACTCACTTGCTGAAGCTGGCCAGGTTCTGCATCACCTTGGCAATGAGGGTGAGTGTGCGGGATGTGCGTTCAGCAGGGTACTCCTGCATTAGGTTGAACAGAGAGGGGGACATGATGGCTGGACACATAAAGCGAAGAAACAGGGAGGAGCTGATGAGGCTGTCAGCAAAATCCTCTCTTCCACGCTCAGCACATCGGGCTCTCCACGAGGCAAAAACCTCCTTGAGCTCCCGTGGAAAAATGCTGAAACAAGAATTAGATTTTATTCCTCATGATCAAAAACACAATATAAAATTCAGCAACTTATACAAATCTGTCAGAAAATCACCAGGCTCATGGGACTAAAATATAGAAAATTGAGAGTATTGATATATACAGGTCCTTCTCAAAAAATTTGCATATTGTGATAAAGTTCATTATTTTCTGTAATTTACTGATAAACATT
>JAUMTR010000003.1:7393450-7423640 GCA_032270685.1 Microctenopoma stevenorrisi
ATGAATCTAAAATATATGACAGTCTAATGTTTATCAGTAAATTACAGAAAATAATGAACTTTATCACAATATGCTAAATTTTTGAGAAGGACCTGTATTAATTAGAGGAAACCAATTCCTAAATGTGTGAGATGTTTTAAATGTTATTTTGATTTATATATGAATTTTAGTATATGTTAATATTGCATATACTGTATATAGAGTATACTGTATATCTGTTTTTCCTTGAACTTTTTTTTTTTCTCTCTCTGTTGTCATGAAGGAGCATGAACGTGAACCTGAACCCATCCATACAAACCCATCATTTAAGAACAGATACATACATACATACATACATACATAACTGTTTGGGCCAAAACTGACCAGAGAGAGTTGATAATCTTGCAGAGTAACAGCTCGCAACACATGCGAAGGTTAGCTTGATGGTCGGCCAGGACTGATGGCGGGACACGCATGGGGTCCACCTCACAGTTCTCCTCTGACTCATATAAGGCTCGAATGAAGTCACCTGCAGGCCACAGATAAAGCTGTCACTATGTTTCCTCAAAACGCATAAATAACTCAGCTCTTAGTTTCAATAACACAGAGACACAGTAGAAAATGTGCTGTACAGTATGGCTCAGAGTAAAATGTCATCTTATAAAGTAAATGATGTCGTTAAAATGCTGTGTGAAATGATTTTGGTAGAACAAATGGCAAAGATGGGCTACAATGTGAATTAATGGTAGGTTGGAAGACATCAATCTTAAATAGTTTTTAAATATACTGTAATTCTGAGTTACAGGATTAGTAATAAATTAAAAATACTAATGTTTCCTTTGTATTACCGCAAATAAATGACAGTGGATCCAACTACAGTTTTCCCCAACAACGTAAAAGAATAAAATAGGGGATTTGCATTTAATGTTGTGACACATAATTGTTATCAAAGCACAGTTCAATTTGTTGATGTGACATTTAAACAGTTCTTGTTTAGCTCAAGTATTTCTACAAAGCTCCCGCTGTAATAATTAAGCATCCTTTGGGAAAATGTCACAAACATATCACAGATGTAGATAATGTCACGATCATTTTTGTGAAATGATGGATGCTGTTAATGTGAAAACCCTCAGCCGAATGTAACGTAGCTCATCGGAATATTTGATTTGATCAGTAGGAAATAAACACAATGCAGCCGGGTCGGCCTCACCTATAGCCTCCTTGAGGTATCTGTGACCTATCAATTTAAGGTACTCCTCCACAGCCTTTGTAGCAAGCGTGTTCTCCCGAAAGATCAAGTGTTCACGGTCCATGAATCGATCCGCCTCACACATTGCCATGTCAGACAGAAACTCCTGAGAAAAGATTACATTTGCTGTTCAGTGGAGCACACACAGAGGAAAAGGATAGTTCCCCTGTAATTTAATTGCAATAAAAAAGAAATGGCACAGAGGGATGTGAGCAGCAATTATTTTTGACCCCACAGCCCCCAATCAGGTTGGACCCCTTGTTTACCTTTGTCTTCCCTGTGCTCTGAAGGATGTGCACAAGGGCGAATGCCACCTCCTCTTTGCTTTTCACACTCAACAGTGGCTCCAGAACCGCACACAGTGTTCGGTAGTTGTTTGTGATGTACTCAGCAAATTCCTTGTACAGCTCCATCGGGAGAATGTTCATCGTCTGGTAGCGTGACTTGACACGTAGTGAAGCATTGATCACTTTGGCACTTCCAACACCTCCGCTTTTAGCCAAAACACTCGACTGTATGACGGGATACCACTGCTCAACAAACTGCCGGCCCGTGATGCTGGAGATGGGTATGCTGACAAGGCCAAGGTATGTGCTTTTTTCCTAGTTGACCAAGCAAAATAAAATGTTTCATTAGATTTTTATTCATACTTTTTTCATGTCACGTGATTGTTGCACTGAGACGCTTCCTCTACCTTGCGTCTTTTTTTGTCTGTTTCCTTGTAGAGGTGCAAGCGAAGGCTACGAATGGTAGGCAAATTGTTAAATTCAAAATGCTCGCCCCAGAAGACCGTGTCAGTCCGGGGTTTGCTGGTGGTGCGTGCGTACAGCATGTCATCCAGACAAAGCTCACAATAGTAACGTTTCTTAGCTGGAAGGTCTCGAGCTTCAATGATCCACAACTTGAGCACATTGTCAACTCGTCTGCTGTTGTCCTGAAAGGCACACAAAGAGTTCTATTACTGCATTATAGCAGTCCTTATTTATATCTGTTCTCAATGTTACATCCACATTAAAACTGTACTAGTGGAATGTAAAATAAAAGAAAAAAAGGGTATAGTATTTACCTTATTAGGTTTAACAGCTCGTTGCAGATTCTCAATCCACTTATCTCTCTCTGAAGCTGAGCGACATGCAAAACATTTTGTTCCTGAACTCGTGGTCACCTACAGGGCAAAAAGACAAACATATATATATATATTCATGCCCATCACTCATGAAATATTACTGATATGACTCCAATTTCTGCTTAGTGAAAGAGTTTATGGTTAAATATAATTACTAAAAACCCCTGTCTTATGAAGCTTTCAAGAGAGGTGTAACTCTGGAATGGCACCTGAGTTGTTA
The DNA here is from genome assembly GCA_032270685.1 of Microctenopoma stevenorrisi. Classification (NCBI taxonomy): domain Eukaryota; kingdom Metazoa; phylum Chordata; class Actinopteri; order Anabantiformes; family Anabantidae; genus Microctenopoma; species Microctenopoma stevenorrisi. The sequence goes on from JAUMTR010000003.1 coordinate 7,396,025, forward strand.
TCACTGCTAAACAAATAAAACATTTTGTGGTGAGATGAATATATAAAATAAATCCATTAGTACACAGGACAAACCTGGGAGAATGAAAAGGCTAACACCTTAACACACCTCAAAGCAGTACTCTTGTCCTAAAATGCTGGAGTGGACAGGCTTGATTATAGCATCTTCATCCAAAACTAGGTCCAAAGCTTCTGCAGCACTGCTAGGAGAAAGTAGGGACTCATGGGAGTGGGATTCTTTGAAGCTTTGCATCAAGCGTGTCCTGGTGAAGAAAAATGGTTGATTTATTTACTTTCACAATTCAAACATGATTATATTTCTGTTTTCATACAGTACAAAATGAGTCACTGCAGAAATCCTTGTGCGTCACTCCTGCAATTTCATTATGAATTCTGAAATCTGATCCTTTTATAATGAGTTTATGAAAAAGTTAAGACTACCAGATTTTCTGCAGTTGTGTCTTCAGTTTGGTCTGTTGACTCGGCTCATGTGACTCATGCTGTATGTTAGGAAGTAGCCCAAGGTGTTGTTTGGAAATGTAACTCTTCAGTTTCATACAACTATAAAACAATTTAAAAATGAAAATGTAATTGTAAATGTATTGCCTACTGTGTACATGGGGCAAACATGAAACCTAAAAGAAGCAGTTCAACACTTGCAGTCTGTGGTAATATTGTAGTACAGTTATACAAAGACATGGAGGACTGTGGCTTGATCATAGGGTAACCTTTAGAGGAGGGCAGCGCTATGAAAGAAAAAGAAAAGTAGCGGTGGACATGGAAGCAGAAAGGTCAGTCAAGGCTGGCTCTTGGAGGCAAAGCGAGGTCAGTGGGCCAATTGAAAAAATGTAGCAAAATGTACTGCAGCGTTGTAATAAAAGGAGGCAAACAAAATTAAAACTGTTAACGGTACACCTTACAGTATGTTTCCGTCTCAGCCTGTGAGTGGCTGCCTGCCCTTTAGTTTCAGGCTAAGGTGGAGGAAACAGCAATGGAATATGAGCCAATAAATTGATTTGCTGGCTCACAGAAGTACAACATATAGAAAGTTATTTTCAGAAAATAGCCTGGAACCAGAATAGACTGAATGTCTGCACATGTGAAAATGACAAGTTGAGCTTTTATCTGCTGGTCTATCGTTTTTTAATTCAAAAACATTAGCGGGCATATTTTTTAAACTTTGTACAGAACAAGTCTAGTTGTTTCTTATCTGTGTGCTGAGCTAACGTGTACTGTGAACGTGTATTTGCTGAATGTTGTAAAACATCATTTTTAGCATTGTGCATAACTGGCAAAGCTGATAAAAGAACAAACCTCAAAATTATGCAATTTAAAGCCAGATTTCTTGTTGGTCAGAGGTGCGGTCCAGCTCGTCTAGATTAAGGAGCTGACAGTGCCGTTGCATAATGCAGTGCATGAAAAATGCTTTGGTAAAACCGAGTTGGCAGCAGAGGTAGAGCAGCTGCGCTGGAAAGCTAGAGTGTGAAGTTGGATGCTGAGGGTTTATAGAAAAGTCAGCTTAACACTACTGAGTGAATTAAGCATGTGTGTGGGCAGAACTCAAAGCAGGCTGTGAAGGCTGTGGCTGGAGGGGAAAGCACAATGACTGAAAACGTCACTTTATCCCCAATACCACTAAGCCCACCCCCCACCCCCCGCCCAGCTTCTGCAGGAGGCCTCAGTTTCATTAGTTCAAAAGAGTTTTACATTCTAAACAATAAATTACACAAGCCTGAGTGCGGGACATCCACACCTGCCCTGAAAATGTCTATTATATATATATCTCCTGTGGCGTGAAGAAAATGTACTGTCAGCAATACTTTCTGTCTCTCTGTCTCTACATCTTTACATTTCCCACGTGTGCGTCGTGACTGGTTTGTGTGAAGACTGCATAAAATTTTGATCACAATGCAAGTGAGATTCCTCTGGGATATGACCTCACATCAGAACAGAAAAAGCAAAAGCTGTCACGAGGCCCTCTACAGCGAGAGCCTCTATTGTATTGTAGCATGTTTGGATGATTGCAATCACGCTGGTATGATAAATGCTACCAGAATGCCCAACAGAGTTTTTCTAAACTTAACTAAACAAGATTAGTCTTTCGGGCAGTGATCTCATCCACATTTAATGAAGCCCTCACTTTACAAATTATTTTTTACTTCATTTATAAAACATGGCAGAAAACTAAATCTCTAAAAAACTCTAAAGCTCAAACCATCTGGGAAGGATTCACTAAAGTCAATGTCCTTCATTAGGCAGGGCTCTGCTTTTATCAGAGAGGTTGATAAGAAGCCACAGTTCACAATGGCTGTACACTATGTACTGAGGATAATAAAGGCAGTTTATTTGTAGTAGACTATACCTTTTCAGTATACTTTTTCAATACAGGACTAAATTTGCCCAATTTTTAGTTTACAAAAGTACACTTTAAGAACATTAGAAATATAGAGATGCTGTTAGTTTGTTGAGCATGTACTACTAGCATACTTTTAGTTTATAAAAGTATTCTTCTACATGGAAATGACTGAACTTACAGGTATAGTCTAGTATAGTATTACATGTGTATTCCACTTTTGAGTTGTTCAAGTGTACTTAAAGTAGGGTTTAAATGTGCATTTCAATTTTATTATATAACAACAATTTATCTCATGTCCCCAGATGTAAGAACAAACACAATGCTAAAAGGCGTGCTGGGTATTTCTATATACTTGTTAAGTACACTTAAATATAAGTTATATGTATATACTATTTGTCTATGTACATACAAAAGTAACTGAAAGTTTACTTGCTTATTTTTAGTTTAAAATAAGTATACTAACTAACTAACCCTAATGCTATACTTAAATAAGTAGGCTATAGTACTGAACTGACAGTTCGCCCAACAGAGATTATCCCCTTAAATGCGAGTGTAATATTACATTAAATAAACAGGGCAATTTCACAATTTTACATTTGAAATAAGAACATAACAATATTCACAAACATTATCGAAACCCTGTGTAAGAAATGCAACACTCTCCTTTAGTACTATCCACTGTAATTACCTAAACTATACAATACACTATAATTACAATCAGAAGCAACCTTGAAGCTTAGTACTGAGGTTAGCAGATTTCTAGTTGCAGCAAGAAAATTAGTTCATCAAGAATTCTAGTTTTGGATAGAGACAGCTAACCCACTAAAATAACATTCAGTACACAAAGCCGTCTGACAGCCATTCAAGCAGGAGCAGATTTGATTGTTGATGGTTGAGTGGTGTCTGAAGCTCAAAGCTGCTCCCAATCTAGTATATAAATAGTGACATGTACTGTATGTGTCATCTTTATGACTGTACGACTGTGGTGACTTAGTGGTTAAGACTACCCCCTCTTTGTGAAACGTCTCTCAAGTTTTAAGGCGATCTTAAGTGTATTGATTAAAATTCCTGAATAAAAATTCAAAACGTTTTACTCTGATTCTCATGACGAAGGCACATGATTAGTGATTAGTCAGAAATAATAAATAATTATTTTATCACAAGAAAACAAAGCTGACATTTAACTCTAGCTTGGGTGAATTGTGAACATTAACATACTCATGCAAAAATATAATTATTAACTCTGTGACAAACTAACAACCAGCCACAGCGTCTCACGCTGGAAAAAGTCGGGAGCCATGTAACACTCAATAAAAATTTGCAAGTAGAAGCTGAACACTTTATGTTATAGTAAAGGTTAATAAAGATACTAACCGCTCTTGGTCGGCACTACGAAACCGTGGCAAAATCATTTGTCTGAAGCTGCTTGTCCGGTCCAATTTGGGCTGACTTTTGGCCCTCTTGATGGAACCCTTCAACCTTCGATTGAGAAAACTCTAAAGATTCAACAGGGAAAATAGAAAGACTAGTAAAAACATTTATAATTTACAGACACCCTTAGCTAAAATGTAATACTGTACAATATTCTGAAGTGTAGGATCTCATTCAAGCATGGTATTTCAATAAATAAAAATCAGGGACAAAAAATCCTGGCTGTATTTGGTGAGACGCAGCAGGCTTTACTGTACTCACCGGCTGTCTGAAGGGCTGTGGGGTGGCATTCGGAGGCGTCTCCATGCTTGACTGCCTTGCAGAGGCAAAACTTGCCCTGCGCGACTGGTCTATGATAAAAGAGTGCCAAAAATATATATAATTAAGAAAAACTAGAAAAAAGGTGATAAGTAATTCAGATAAAAGGTTATTATAAATAATCTATACTGATTTTAGTTAGATTTTTTTTCCAGCTGGTAAAAGATATTTTTATCATCTATTTATTAGGATTACAGGTATAAAATGTGTAAAACTGAATAAAAGGTAGCACCATTATTTTTTATGATGTTACAGGGTAGCCAATACAAAAACGCCATTAGATTTTGCAATACTGTTTGGTTCAACCAAATTTGGTATCTATTTCACATTGTATTCAAGAATTTGAAGAAGATGGCAACTTATGTCAAAGATGCCCCAGCTACAAGAATGTGCCAGACAATTATGGGACTGGAATAAGAAGACGTTATTGAATTTTTTTATGTACCAGATCTGATGCCAAGAGAGAGAGAGAGAGAGAGAAAGAGAGAGAAATTACAATTTGTAAAACTGATGAAAAAAGTTGAAATAGCAGGAGAAAGGTTATTTGGATTAAGTGAGGTAATAGTTGCACAGGGCGCCCCAAAATTGAATCATATTAAGTCTGACTGACAGTTATTTCGTGTTACATTTCAAAGTGCTCTGACATTTTATCAGACATTAAAACAACACGAGACAGTGAACATAATTACAGAAATGTCTATCACATGTGACAACTGTTAACAAATAGATGATGTGATAAGAAAATGAAACAATAGGTCTTTGATTCTGTTTATGATACAGGTCATAAAAGAAATAAAATACATTAGACAACACAACACTGCAGGACAGCTTCATAAAGGGTATAAGAGCTTAAATGACAGTATGAAATGTTGAATAATGACATAATAACTGAATTATTTCTCTTTTATGCTACGTAAGAAATATTGCTACATTAATATGTAAAATATGAAATGTGTTTCACCCTTTATAAAGTCATAACCCACATTTACAATCATTTTCAGTGACATTCTAATATATTTTGACAGGTTACTGCATTATCATATTATGGCTTGTATCAATACCTTGCACCTGCGTCAATCACATACAGAAAGAGAATCCGCATCACAGGTCACGACAGAACACACACTAATCACATCGTCAATGCAGAATAGTAGGTTCTCGCAAACTTCAGCATCAAAGACGGACAGACAGCTACTGTTTCATACACAGAGAACAGCACTGCAGCACTCACAAAAACAACTGTGTTTTATCTCCTTTCCAGTAGAAAACTTTTTGCATCCAAGGCCAGTGGAACATGATACACACAACCTGATGTGTGAGTTACATTGGACACCTATATAATCCAAGGAAGAATCACACTTGCTGAGTCATCTTGCTCTTTGAGTGACGCCAGGCTTCAGGCTCTAGAACATAGTGGTGGATCTATAAAAGTATGAGCATCTATCTTTAGGGAATTCGATCTGATGCTCCCTCTATATCACTGCGTTGACTAAAAAATATGGCGCCAATGCCAAGGAACAGGAGGTTCCTCGCTTTACTCTGAAATCCTTCTTTCTGTACAAATAATTCAACTATTCAAATACAGTAGGTCTGGCATTGTTGCCAGTGGCTGGTGGGATAAAGAATGGGATTGTCATCTTCCTCCATAGCCGGCCAGCTAGCTAACTATGCTGGAGGCAAGTGGTGAGATTTATACAAAATGATAAATGAGTTACAAAAATACCAACTTTTAAATGAACACATTCCTTTGACCAATGTGACAAATATCACATTAAATGCAGTTGGCATCAGCTACCACAGCACCCCGATATATCACCTGGGACTGATAATAGATTATTTTTTTATTTTTTTTAACTTAGCCTTCACACAGTTACAGTTTCACAACACATGGGAGATGAAGCATGTCTAAAAGTGAAACGAGGCCCTTACTTCATGCTGATTATGGTTTTTCAGCACTGGTTGTACAATAAAGCCACATTCTTTCATATTCATATAACATCACCCTTGATGTATTTATAAGCTGGTTGTGTAATGAATCAGTATCCATCATTCATTTTATCCTTTGAAGTGTTGCATAAAATGTCCCTGGTTCATCCATAAGTTGGTTTCTTGAAGCTAAAAACGTGATAATGTTTCATGTTGATATTCTCTCTGCTCTTCTATTTTTGCCTGTGATTGATCTGCTGGGGCATTTTTTTTTTAGAAATTACCCATTACCCAAAGGAGCTGTTTTTCCCTTTGCAACAGAGAATCAAGACACTCTGTCATCCTATGATTTCCTCGCTCCTAAAGCCTGTAAATAGGCTACTCTCCAGGTTCTATTCTGAATCGCAGCTAATTGTTTGGTATCCATGGAAACAACTCCAAGGGCTTCTACTTGAACTGTAGAAGATATTGGCACACAAGTGCACAATAACGATGATGAAAAACACGAAGTAACACGCTGCAGAGCACAGTGCTTCCTGCACACAGAGATGTGAGGGAACTGATCAGATCTATTGGCTGCCCGAGGGTGGGACAGTGGGAAGTCTTCCTCATCTGCAGAACATATTCTGGTTTCTGGTCTCATGTGTCATGTTTGGCCGAATGACCCTGCAGAGAACTATTTTGCACATTCCAGTTTTATCACTGCCACTGAAAGTCACCTGTAACATGCGGTGATCTGAGTAAACGTGACTTAACACATGGATGTTTTCATATGGGCTTTTCAGAATGTAAATTGCTGTCAGGACAGATTGTGTGGGCGGCCACAGCCTCCAGCTAACTGTGATACTGAGGAAAAGAAAGACAGATAGAGGAAGAGTGCACGTGGGTGTTGGAGAAACATACTCAACCTTTACCATATATCTCTCTATTAATACACATTTGGAAAGTTAGTTTTTTAATAAAATCATAACTTTTGGGGATGGAGAATGGATTTGTATCTATATGCAACACAACAGCTATTTATTAACCATATGAGGTATCAAAATATGGACTTTGATGTCACCAATCCACATCAAATACAACTATGTCATCAATTTCATTAAGCAATTAAGGTTCCTTCCTCCTGTTGGGCCCTCCAGAAACTGCCTTAAGCCAAATATTAGTAAACGTAAGGTGGCTTAAATCTCAAATTAAAAGGTCAGATAACAGGAATAACAATCACAACCAGTGTTTGGATGAAAGTTCGGGTGGATACTTACGGTGGTAGAACCACTGACTAACATGAACAAGTTGCCAGTCTCGTTATTATACATGGCCCTAACATGTGCCTTCCTTAACAGTTAACAAGTACCACTGCATAGCATGATTCGTCTCTCAGAAGCAGCAACCCAGGAGTGTAGGGCATCCATTTTTAAAAAGTGCTCAAAGACCCTGATCCCTCACCACCAATTTTCAGAAACCAGACAGCAACTAAGTCTTCTGAAAGCCCTCAAAGCAGAATACTCAAAGTATCAGTATACCTTTCAAAGTAGAAGCATCATGGCAAGGTGTTTTGATGACTCATTTCAACATGTCAAAAACCACATCACCGTCCAAACAAGAGCTCCCCTCATCACACTTGTGTCAGTTGGTGTTGTAGTTCAAAAGGGGGGGGGGGACCGATATTTTTCGATTGCACACGGGATTTGTACTTGTACAGAAAAAGATTGTGTATCTGTAAAAAATGATCTGTGCATTTAATAAGGATATGTAATTATATATATTTTTAATAGTGTATCTGTAAAAAAGGATTTGTGCAATTAGCAAAGATAAGTAATTATATATAATTATATATATGTGTTTTTTTTCAGTGAAAAAGGATCGTATTCACATAATAAACAACGGAGGATGTGTGTATCTTAATATATCAGATGCAGCGTGGAAAATTACATGTATGACTCAGTGCTCAAATTTCCCACAGAATGTAATGTAGTAAGTTAGAATTGTAACATTTGTGTGTTTGTGTTCACCCATCATTGTTGTTCAGTGGCGTGAATTGCACGATGGGATATTTGGCTCAGAAATCTGCTCCCAGAGCATCCCTGATAAAACTGGTGCAGCGACAAAACACTTCCACTCATATGATCTGTACTTAGCTTGATGGGTATTTCGAGTTGGAGCAGTACTTCGGCTTTGGCTGACGATGTTTCACAAGTCAACAAGAACACAAGAACAGAGAAGAACTCAGATTGAGAAATGCCTCGGGTCAAGATTTGTACTTGTAGCTTTAGTGTCACACACACTGTGGGAAAGTTGAGCGCTAAGCTTTGCACATAGTTCATGGCTGTGTTCTGAACACAAACTATTATTCACACACCCTCAGTTGTAGTAGTTAAGAACAAATATTTAGGACAAATGCACAAACCTTTTCATTATGTTCTTTCTTCTTGCAGGTACAAATCATTTTTACAAAAAATATTTTGTACGCACACAGGTAGCGTTTGAACAACAGATCTTGAGACATTTTGTTAATATTAATGTAAAACCACTCAGACACTCTAAAATATTTAAACTCTGTCACTTTTTCATTTTATAATTGTTTTATAATTAGTTCACGCCGAGTGCTTGACAAAACTTTTTCTTTGCCACTGCCCTAAGCTGAGAGACAATGATAAGTAGGAGAAATATTGAATTGATGCATCCCTTTAAATCCTCCTTGTGTCTGTCTTTTGGCTTGCAGATGCATTTTATCAAAAGCTCCAGATTTAATGTGAATATGTTTTCACACATATTACAAAACAGCAAACAACACCACTAGGTTTCACTTGTTTGACAAGTTATTTTAGATCTGGACTGTGTCCTCCCAAGTGGTAAATTGGTTTATATAGTACAGTGAATTATCACCCTTAAAAAGAAAAAACTAGAAAGTCTCTGCAGTTAAATACAAATACTGTATAATACAAAAAATCCATTAAGATTGTTTTATGCAATGTAATAACAACTGAAATCTAGTTAGCACATATTAAATCATTAAAAGCATAAAGGTTTGAATGTATTTAACTGCACAATCCTGCACTTGTTGATTATCTAGTTGATAATGCTGCAGCTTCTCTGCTCACTATGCTTGATACTGTTGCCCCTCTGAAAAAGAAGGTAGTTAATCAGAAGAAGTTTGCTCCATAGTACAATTCACAAATCCGTAGCTTAAAGCAGACGTCACCAAAGCTGGAGAGGAGGTGGAGCTCCACAAATTCATATCAATATAGCTTAGCCTGGAAAGATATTTTATTAACGTATAAAAAAGCCCTCCTTAAAGCTAGAACCTCTTATTACTCCTCATTAAATGAGGCGAAGAGGAACAACCCAGGTTCATTTTCAGCCTACAATTTCCTCTTCTCGCAGCAGCAATGACTTCTTAAATTTCTTTTTAAATAAAGTTATAACTATTAGAGAAAAAATTGATCAGATCCTCCCTCCAACTGGCATGGACAGACACACTTGTCCAACGGCTGTAGACTTGCTTATAAGACCTCAGTCTTACTTAGACTGCTTCTCTTCTGTAGATCACACAGAACTAATTTCAATAATTGGCTCATCTAAATCGTCTACGTGTCTCTTAGACCCCATCCCTACTAGACTGCTCAAGGATGTTTTACCTTTGATCAGCACGTCCATTTTAGAGCAGATAAATCTATCTTTAAAAACAGGCTATGTACCACAGGTCTTTAAAGTAGCTGTAGTAAAACCTTTACTAAAGAAACCTAATCTAGATCCAGAGGTTTGGGCCAATTATAGACCGATATTCAAATTACCCTCTATCTCTAAAATCCTCGAATAGGTGGTTTCAAAGCAGCTCTTTGACCATTTGCGCATGAATGAGCTCTATGAGGTCCTCAAAGTGATGCAGAGAAACTAGCCCATGCATTTGGTAACCTGTAGACTTGACTACTGTAACTCATTACTGATAGGATGTCCCAATAACTCACTCAAAAGCCTCCAGTTAATCCAGAATGCTGCAGCCAGAGTTCAGCAGAGTTCTGAATGGACTTAACAAGAGAGATCATATTACTCCTACATTAGCTTCTCTTCATTGGCTTCCTGTTAAATCTAGAATAGAGTTTAAAACCCTCTTCTCACATGTAAATCACTAAATGAGTAGTAGTAGTTGCTGATCTTCCCAACCTGCCCAGTGCTTCGTCTGCTGCTCCTTGTTGTTGTTATGGTCTATGTTATCTGCTGTTCTTTTCTCCACTAACCCCAACAGGTTGAGGCAGATGGCCGCCCACCGAGAGCCTGGTTCTGCTGGAGGTTTCTTCTTCTGTTAAAGGGAGTTTTTCCTCTCCACTGCCTCAGCGATTGCTCAAGTGGGACTGTTGGGTCTCTGTATATATGTATATAATGTGTAAGGGGTTAAACCTTACACATTATTTTATATTACCCTTATTTTAAAATTAGAATTAACATTCCACCCAATTGAAAAATAGTATACATGGTTTTGAGGTGTCTACATATTAATTTTGCTTATTAAATTAAAGTGAAGCTTTCTTGAGTTATGAATGAATTCAATAACACTACATATATATATACATACTGATTATGAATCAGTTGTACTTGTTTCTGGGTTCGTTCTTTACTGCAGTCAGAGTTCCAGATTTTGACAAATGTGCTGAATATAATAAAGAGGTGTTAACTTGCTTTATAAATCATCAGACAATGAAAATTCAACAGCACAGACTTTGCTATGAACAGTTTTCACAGGGACTTGTACATTGGTGCAAATGAGAAAGCTGGAGTGGGAAGAGAAATTTCAGGGGAAGGTATCACAAAAAATCTTGAAGAAAATCTACATGCATGGTTATCACACAGGACAAGTAATATGTGTGACTCTTCAAGTGAACACAAAATTATAAAAAAAAAAACTAAGGCAGTTTATCTGTGAAGGTTCTCAGTCATCCAGGTCATGGTTATCTCAAAAAAGGTTTATCCAATAGCAACTGGACTTGTTAGGTTTCTTGGCGACGTTTCGCCCTTCATTCCAGAGGGCTTTCTCAAGTCTGACTGACTGGTGTGAGGAGCAGGTTTATAAACGCTGTGGAACCCTGGTTGGTGGTGTTTATGTTAATTGCTGAGTACAGAGGGCAGGAGGTGGTGTATCTGGCATTACAGCTGTTGAAAACCACAAACAGTGTAAATGTGAGTAGAAAGTTAAGGCCATTCATTAACAGCGAGCTGTCCAAACAATCAGCAAGCATGACTGGCAGGAGCAAAACCGCCCTGCATCAGCTTGGCTCCCTGACAAGCCGGCAGCATAGCCACAGGAAGTTACACACGGTTTAAATATGAGCAGTGATTTATAAAGTGGGAATGGCATTGGTGATGCCGAGCTCACAGAGATGAACTAAATGCTTGTCTTGCAGTGTCTGGTGCTTTCAGATGCAAGGTGATTTTCCAAATGTGTAGTGAACTGCCTTTTACACAAACTAAATACGTTCTAGTCAGAAATGGCTGCTTTACATAGAAAAATTGGTTTCTACTAGGAAAAGCTGAGAGAGAGAAAACAAGTAACCACTTTGATGCTATGTTTAGAAGCAAGATAGTAAATGCATATTGCACATTAGCTGGTAAAACTGGAGAATCTGAAGGCAGAGCTACGTAGATGGAGGAGTTGAGGAAGCAGGGGCGGTGTGGGTGTGAGGGAGTCATGGGAAAGAACCTGATATCAGCTGGAAATCTGACATATTTTTGGAGAAAGTGACTTCAACATCCTACAATGTAACCACAAATTCTCTCCCTGGACAAAGGGATCTCCTCATTTTTAATATAAATGACCTCTGAGTGGACGTACAGTAACACAAATAAACAATTTGTAGTTTCTGTCCATCACGTGTTTCTCAGCATTTCTGTCTTCCTCCCGCCAGTCCCACTGCCTGCGTGTGAGCTAGCCAGGAGGAGTGTGGCCTAGTTACCATGGGAACATACTTACTGCTCTCCATCAAACTACCTTCATTTTTTCTAATGTATTTAGAAGCATTATTGCTCTGCTTGTACACGAGCAGACCCAAATTACAGAGGTACATCTGGATTATCTCTCGTCATAGTTCGAAATGAGTTGATTTCAACCATGACTCCCTAACAGTATAAACTGCCTCTTGTTTGTTCCTTCTAGTGGTTCAAAACAATACTGTCAGCTGAGGTGTTTCGAATGAAAGCACAGCTTTAAATGTTGTGCAAAGTAACAGAAAAGCATTTCTCTTTTTGTCCCCATAGGGAGCAGAAATGGCTGCTTTCATCTGGAGAAGTAGGTATAAAGCGTAGAGCGGAGGAAGACTCACAGTGTCTGTGAGTCACTGTGGAAAGGCATGACACAGCTGAAGCTGTATGTTAAACCTGTCATTAACCACTGGCAATAGTGGTGTCAGAGGAACATAAAAATACATTCATAACACAAATAAAATCTTATTAGATAACGACAGACTGGAGAAGAGGCTGAGCAAAACAGAAAGAACAGTGGACAGTAAAGAGAGGTCGACCAGTTTGGGGCTAAACTGACTCACTTGGGGTTAAAACTCCAGCTCCGCCACAGCAAACCTCCGCTTGACCAACCAAGCCAAACTGACCCTGATGTGGCAGCCACGTCTTTGATGATGTGTCCATGCAGCTATATGGCACAAACAAGTTTGGTTTTTAGTCTGTGACAGTAATGAACCAACAGTCAACAAAAGCATAAAAATGTTGTAAATGAAAATAACAAATTAACAAAAGTAACCAATGTAAAAACTGCAAAAAAAAACAGTATATGTTTGGGTTAAACAATAAAGAGGGAGAAATTTAGCCTCTGGTTTCAATATGGGTTTGGATGTAGCAACCAAGGGAAGGAGCAGGCAGAATGTTATTCATTCTGAAAATACTACGCGTTATCTAATGATGTTCTGGACCATCAGGGTCATATCCTTCCAAAAAGAAAGGCGTACATCTGTAAATTCACTGTAGTGAATAAAACACACACCCTGCAGCTATTGCACATACAATTAAACAAATCCAATGCTATGTAGATCTATTAATATAAAACTAGTGCAGGTTTAGTGTTCCTAATTAACACAAAAAAGACACAGTGAATACCTGTACATGCAACAATCATTGTATAATAGTTGCCCTTTGTGCGCTTGTAGGCCAAATGTCACAATGCCGCTTAACCACAAGCTGTTGCTATGATTAATTGATAAGCATAACTACAGACACAGCAGTGTGAAAAAAATACGTATTTTATCCAGCATTTGGGAAACATAGAAACATGATAATTCAAATGACAGGAGACATGACAGAGGCATGATTCAAACATGAAACCCATATACTATAAAAATAAGTGTTTCTCACAGCTTCATGAGATGCTAACTAGCCAGACTGGCCACAATATATCTGGGGTGGCTAAATCTAGTGGCCTTAAAGGTTAGGGAGGAAATGAAGAAAGGTTTCTCGTTAGAGTGAGTAAAAACATTATACGTTTTTAGACTGTGTTAGTGTGAGCGATGAAGAGGAGGCAATGAGGAAGCAATTTGTGGCCTCCAGCAAAAGACAACAATTTAAGAAGATTGCAGGACAGGAGCTCCCTGACAGGCGATTCCAGAAACGATTCAAACAGGCTAGCAAAGCCCAACTGTCCTTGGCAGCACGGGAGATCCCCCTCAGTGCACTGGACTGAAGAGGAGTGAAGAGCAGCTGAGTTATGACAGAAACTAGAATCTTCGCTTTGCTGTCAGGCTCCTGGCTGACAACTGTGGCCCGAGTGGCAGGAAGTCCAGATTCTCAACAGCTCACAAGAAAGATTAATAGACACTTGTGACTCACACTTTTCTATTTCAGCAGAAATAACACAAAGAAAATCTATGGAGGAATGTTATGAGACTGTTCCTATCCCACATCGATGGGCATTTCACACGGAGGAGGACGAGGAAATCCTGCAGGGGGCAATGAGTCAGAGTGAGACAGACTTATCTTGTTCTGTCAAGTGTGCCGCCTCAGACATTTCATTAACTGAAGCTCTTCTCTCTCCACTGCATTATGTTTTGTCACTTAGATGGGGAAATCTGTGCCCACAGTGGTTCAACTGTGCAATATAATGGACCATGAAGACGTTGGTCACAGATCGTATCATCACTAAATCATAAAGTGTCTAAACATTACCTACGTGCATCTGATCCTGCCAGCTGAGATGGAGCAAAAGACATGGCAAGCTAATGTTGTCCTAACATCTACTGCTCCTAAATACACAAAGAGAGAGTTCTGCAATCTGTAGGAAGAAGCTCTCCTGAAGACGTTAGACAGGGTTTAGCAAACTCGCTGTGACAGAAAGTTTGTCACGTTCTCTGAAAGGTAGACGCAGCTTTCACTGCACGAACCTGCAAAAAATCCTGTTTTACTTTGTTCTGACTGAGGAAAGTGGGATCATTTCTTAATGTGTCATTGTGCATAATCAAGCTCCCAGAAAGCCAGCGGTTGCCAGTGCAGGTGTTCAGGCTACAACTCCCAGAGATGGCTTATTGGCAAACTACAGGTATCAGTATAATCACTGTAAAATGGAAAGGAAGCCTTGCTGACTGGAACACCTGACTTCAGTCACATGATAGCAGAAAGCATTTTTACAGGACTGACAGTTGTACCAATCATCATACATGTCGTGAAAATGGTTCCATAAAAATACACACACACACACACACACTTGTGATCCTGGGATTCTGTCATGTTGAAATTATAAAGGTACAGAAAATAAAACATTAAGTAGCACAAAATGAATGTATACATCATAGGACACATGAGGCCTAATGTGCTACAGAACATGATGCAGAATCAGAACTTTATATTTGGAAACCCACCACAAATGTGCTTACCGTGCTAAACAGGCCCTTTTTTGTTATGTAGCAAATAAGTAACCAAAACTACCCACTCAAATAATCCTAGGTAGTTAAATATACAATTAGGAAGCATGATCCGATCATATATCACCCTAAAATAAGTTCAGCTTCAGCAACACGTTGAACCCGAGTGCCTGTCCTGTGCAGTTGTGTTAGACACCTGAGGTGTGTTGCAGAGTTACCAGCAGGTCAAGACCCTCGTGCCTACGCAGAAGGCACATATTCATGCTGTGAGGTGGACATCTCCAGGGCAGGTGTCGCTAACACCACTGTGGCAAGCTGTGCATCTATCATCTATCACCATCTTCTTATACCACCATTTCCTCCACACACGCGTAGCCGAGACTTACCCAAAATCACAGGACTTCCTGGAGACGAAATCTTGACAGATTAGTTACATCTGTGGTTGCAGACTGAATCCGGTGGGATTGCGGGGCACATGGGAAGGGACTGAGGTTCCAGGTTTACTTGCTTTTTGGGACAAAGGTAGAATCAGTTTGTGCAGACCTGAGAGACGCTTTCCAAACACAAGGCCAGTGTTGTCCTCTTTCACAGAGTCCTGTTTGAATCATTAGTGGGCAAAGTGGGCAGCTCCTCGTTTCTCACCTATGCTGCAGTGTGTCCATGCATACCTGCGGGCAAGTGTGAAGGCTGTTGAGGAAAAGGTGAAACTGGCCGTCACGGGGATCCCTTCACCTTCAGCTCAGTCCATCACTGAAACCAAGGCTTGCCTCTCAGCAGTGGCTCTGTGGTGCAGCTCAGCAGCTCCCCTCTGCTTCTCCTCCCTCTCGTCTTCCTCTGCTCCCTTTCCGCCAACTCTATTGCAATCCAGGAACTGAGATGTGATCCCAACGCACTTTCCTCGGTAATAACGACAATCTCTCGTGAGGATGGATTTTGTCATCTTAATTGTTTGCTCTGGGCACATGTGACTTTAAACAGCCCCTGCGTCGCTTTATTATCTTGGGTATAATATGAACTCCTGTTGGCGCGATCCACGACGACACCACAGAAGCAATTAGTTCATCGTCTGTCACTTATTTTACACGTACAACACTGGATGATGGACACGACGCGGACTCCGCGCGGGTAGAGCCGCGGCGCGCTGCGCACGAAGCATCACTGCTTTAGAAATAAGGATGAGAACGACGGCGGTGCCTGCGGGCTATGCCAACTCAGAGCAACACGCACACCTACTGCACACTGCGCGCACTGAAAAAATGCATCAACATGAACATCCCAGTGGTATTTACAGGCGCAATCCCGAATATGTGCAGCAGCGTCTGAACCCTTTCTGATTTGTGCACATTTTTTTTTAGGTGCTCGGGTGATTTAATCTTGGAAAGCGTCTGTAGTTCGCCCTGCGTGGCATAACGACGTCCCCATAATCCAGAAATCGGTAGCGCGGGGCTGGATCCCGCGGTGTCCCCTGCGCTCCTGCAGTCCCGTCACACCTAATTTCGATTTAACGGCAGTGCGTGAAAAACGGGGCTCGGTGAACGGCGAAGTCTCTCCCTCAAGGGCGGAGATTGTGCGTAAGATAGACAGAAAGAGAAACCGACGCCTCCAAAGGCTGGCCGCGCCGCCCCGCGCTGGAGCATCTCCCGAGTTTGCAATATCCGAGAATAAACCGAAAGGATGACGGTCGGCCGCCTACTGTGCCGAATGATCACGAGGAGAATGAGGATGTGAAGGATAAAGTTTATCCAAGTTACCTCCTGAGTACGTGACATGGACACAGTGTCCAGACTTAGGGATGATGCGCCTCCCATTATTCCCATTAATATATTTTTAGCCAGTAGAAAGGGAGAAAGTGATTCTTTTTATAGCTTTAGGACATGTCACAGGACACGACCACGCTTGCAGCAAATTTTTAATAAGTAAGTGTCTCACAGTAGCTGCAACGGAAACTGGATGCTCAAAAAAATGTATTCTGCGTCAGCTGGACCAACGCATTTCTGATAACAAGTTCCCCAGGGCCCCAGATTGATTGTGTAGGAACTGGTTGTGGAACAAATTTGTTTTAACTTTGTCGACACTTTAGCAAAGCTTTTAGTGCAACCAACCAGCAAATACTTGTCTCCTGTAGCAAATCATGTATCAGCCTATTTACACCTACATCCCCTGTCTATAAAATGTCTTTCCTGCTGCATATCAGATGCATATTTCTTGTCTTGTAATAACACTGATCACATCTCTATGACATCAGAAACCTTATTTTCCAAAACCTTTCCAGAAAGGCAACCCACAAAGACCCGGAAGAAATAGTTCCTGGTGTGTTCCCAAATCTAAAGAAGTCCTCGTCGTGATCTTTAAGTTCAGACAAAGCTACAGTCTTTTCAGAAAGAGAGTTCCTCTTTGTGTTTGGACAGTGACGTTCTGACGTGTAGTGATTAGTGGTTTTAAAGACGCAGACTGGATTTGACAGGCCATATGTTCACGCACAGAAAGAGGACTGTGGTTTTTGTCACCGAGTCCTGCTACAAAGCGATTACTTCACAGTCAGTGTAGAGGAGCCACAAATATAAACCGCTCTTTGGATTAGTATTGTGTTTATGAATCTATCCCCTTAAATGCTCATAGATGTTTTTTGTGTGCGTAAAAGAAACCCAACAGCCCATACACAGCGGAAATCAAAGTCTGTGGGTGACTCATTTGGATGTTAATAGTCTGTAATTGGTTTTATTCTGGTCACTGAAAAAATGCCTGCCCAACAAAACAGTCGATGGAGATGTGTGGAGGCAACAGCAATTGTCCTGGTTCAAAGGATTTTCCTTTTAACATGTGATATGTAAACACGTTATATAAATATGTGTTGCTAATTGTTAAATCCTGAATGTGTCACAGATCATTTCATGGGCATTCATATGGAATCTGTTATATAATAAAGAAGGTGTGACCTGGTTAGGTTTTTATTTGTTAGAAAATGGACAATTGTGAAACTGTGTTTATGGCAGTGACACGTCTGCTCTTCATATCTGCGCTATTGTCCAATTTCTTGCATTTTCTTATATCTTTGTGTTAAAAGTCGGCGTTCCTACAGATTTTATAGTCATTTTTTTGTGATACAAACAGAAATTTTATAAAACCAGATAGGCAGAAGCAAACATGTTACTATTTGTCAAAGACTAACCTGGGACACTGGATGCTCAAAATACACCAAAAATATAAACTGGAAATGACACAACTCTCTCCCCTCACTCTGAGGCCTTACTCAATCACGCTCGTGCGCACACACACACACACACACACATCGCCATGGAAACTGATAAAAGAATAACTGTTCTGCAAAAAGAAGAGGTTGACAAAGATAAAAACACTTAAGAACATGGATGGTCAACAAGATGCAAACGCATGGAAAACAGAAAAATCCAAGCACAACAAAGAAAATTCATCACTCACACAATATGCAAAAAGTAATGCTAAATAAACTTATGTATGATGTCAGAAAACTTCAATATGACAATCTAAATCCACACGCTCTGTGTACCAAGGGACAGTAGGACTTAAAATCTATTCAGCTCAACTCTCAGTCAACGTATTGATTTTCTCGGTTAAACGACACACTGTACACTGTACAAGCAGAAGGATTAGAGTGCAAATGAAGGAATGAAAGTTAGCGCGTGTTGCAGACAGCAGAACAGAGAGGGTGGGCAAACGAAGAGGGGAGAGGACAAGGGAAGGAGTACAGCACAGTACACCACCTACACTCATCTCCATGGCAACTACCACACTAGAACGAGTGATAATGCAGTTCCCTCTCTTCCTATTCTGAAAACTGTTCAATTGGTACCATATGCACTGTGCAGTATGTGGGAGACAAAGCTTTCAGTGTTCGGTTGCTGCAGACGATATGAGAAGTGTTTATAGGCATCAAACTGTAATACTCCTAAAGCACTACTAGCTAAATATTTTAACTGCACGCGTTGCATCTGCCTATCCACCGGAGACACAGGCTTAGCCCGACACTGAATTCATCATCACCGCTTTAAGGGATAACTTGTTATATTTTTTTTTAATTAATGTGTTGGTTTTTTTCCCCGTGCCAGAGCAAGTGACAGCGAGTGGGCAGCAGTTCTTTCAAATAATAAGTATTGAGGTTGATAAATTTCAGAAGGCATCATAAAATGAGTTATCGTCCAATTGTGGTTCCTGCTGTTGGTGTAAATGTAACATGACACTGGGGGAACTCGAAACCTTTATGTATGATTTGGTGCAATGTGTTCCTTTGAAAACTGTAAAACACAGTTGCATATATTCATGCCTATATTCGGTGCTAATTTAATTTGGGTTTAATCCTAAAGGTCTAGTAAAATGATCTGAGACAATGAGTCTTTGCTACACCCACCAGTCCTTGTTTTAGCCACATTTTCAGAGGCCTTTCATTCTATTCTAGACACATTTTGGTTTCTCAAATCTGCTTGTATAACAGCCAAAGTAGCACAGTATGCTGCCGTCAGCATGAATAATACTTAATTTTTCATCACTTTCTTTGTATAGTCTTCTGTCATTTAATGTTAATTTGTTGGGCAGACTGTTAGATTAATACAATCAGTCAGTCTGTCAACTCACTATGTGACAAATACAGAGCAAGGAAGGTCAGCTGTCAGACGGCCACCAGGGAGACTTCCAGATGGTGGATCCGCCTTTGCTTTTCGCCTCTCGCCTCACCAGCATCAGACCATCTGAGAACCTCTGATCTGATGCTTGCATGATTTCAAGCACTGGATTTGTCCTGGCATAGGCAGTAACTTTGAGATTAATATCTAACTTTTCCAGTTTAGTACTTTGGTGTCTTTGTGCTGTTTACCTACACTGGAGCCAGATGGGAGTGTTTTAAAAAGTCCCCAATGAGCTAAGAATTAGCTGTCCATTAAAAAAACCTAAGCTAACGGAGAGACAAGGCAAATGCTGCCGTGTCCTAATGTATATACAGCATTGGGTATGCATTATACACAGTTGCAAGAAAAGTAATAAGTAATGAACTTCCTGGACTGTTGCATAAATTGGTCATACAATTTGATCCGATCCTCACCAAAACCACAAATATCAACAAACCACATCGCTAAGCTGCTGAAACAAAAACATGAGCTTTCAATAAACATACAAAGTGATTGTGGGAAAGGTAATTGAAAGGGTTAAGTTAATGAGTTAATACTATTTATACTAATAGGAAATATTTGAATACAATAAACTTAAGAGTTCTACACTGGGGCTACATTTTTTTCCAGATGTTAGCAGCTTCTCTGTTGTATTTTAGGATTGCATTGTGGAACAATACGGTTCATTAAATGCGCGTTTTTTTATCTATATTTTCAGTTAAAAACAGACTACTCTACAAAACAGGATTTATAAAACAAGCAAATATAGTACTCAGGCTGAGAAATTAAGGATTATGCAAAATCCATTTTCTCCTGAGCTTAGATAATTGTCACTACAAAAAAGACATGATTAACTGTTTAATAAGATGCTTTGCTAAGCATGATTAAGTCACTGCACAAACAGCAGGAAAAAATGCCAGTGCAACATGATCCTTTTGGCAGAAAGATTAAATAAAAATTTGGGAGCTTTCCTGCAAAGGTAAAAAAAAAAATCTGAATCATCTGGTGAAGGATAAAGTGACATGAAGGTGGGCTCAGCAGGATTTGTTGCTGGAACTCCAAAAGAATTCAAGTCAGTCATGACGCCATGATCCTCATTGATCATGTTGCACGATGAACTATGAGCAGTAGCGAAGAGCCAGACCTCTGATTTTATTTTCCATTTATAGACATATGGTGGAAGTGCTTAATGTATTTCAGAAGCGTGATATTTATTTTGATTACTTTAGGCACTGAAAGCTGTATGACTAAATCTTTACATTAGTTTTATTTCCCATTTGGCTTTTATGTAACAAACACAGGATGAGATGGCCACAAGCTCCAGGACTGTGCAGGGTAAGGATTCTTTTTCAGTATGTAGGAGGTCAGAGGGGTCATGCTAGTCAAACACTCAGTTGTGTTCAGGGTGACTGGGTTGCTCTATGATTTTACCCTGAGAGAATAAACACAGAAAACCTATTGTAAGTACCTAGAGGGATCAACACTGCAGCATTGTTTGCTGTGACACTGCAGACTGGAGCTCAAACAATCTTCTGCTATTAGGCTTGAACAGCAAAGAAAAAAGCATTTTATACTGGCATTAGACATATCTATGTTTGAACAATGCTGCTGTTTTAACAACGGTCTGCCTCATTAAGACAGTGTTATGTGCTTTATTCAGACGAGAAAGTGTATAATAGTAGGTGTTTGAATGCTTATTAAAAATAGTAATGAGCAATAACCATGACAATTTTTGGCCGTGATTAATCAAAATTATCAAGCTCTTTTCTAAAATACGGCATCAAATTGTATTTATTTCTAGGGTTAAATGTTTATGTAACCGAATCCTCTGACCACTCCCAAATCAAATGTCATACAACTGAATTTAGAGTGTATTATATATGTGTCATACGACAGTCATCGGGGAAACAAAAAACTGATTCTGGTTGTAAGTTTATTTAAAAATGGTTAATTTCTCCAGATAATCTTATTGAACTACCAACAGCATCTTTCTACCACTCCCCGACATCTCCCACAATGTGGATTAATCCGTGTCTGGCTGCTGCCCAAACACCCCTCTTTCACCACGGCTAAACCATTGCTCTGCTCCTCACACCATATTTGTAAAATGCTTTGGATGTAACGGCCAGACACCAAGCAGAACTCCAAAGAAACTGGGTTGAGAAATACCGAGGATTGAGAGAAGAGAAAAGATGCAGAAGTTAAAGGTAACAGTGGTCCCAGTGGTAACTGGACCACTCGGCCAGTGACTGTATGAACGAAATACTTGTGTTTTAGTATAGAGCTCAGTAAATAGTAAATTTAATTATTTAAAGTTTCAAATATTTATTTTTTGTTGATATCACACTGTAGTAACAAAACATTTACAGTAAAAAAAAAAAGAAATGTCAGAAAAAACAAAGCTGGCAACGTTCCCAACCGATTCTGAAGATTCTCAACCTGTAATTGTCAAAGTACTGATGTCCCGTGAAACGTTATTTCTCGTTGTGGCGAGTGACTTATCGCTTAAAAACGTATTTCCTAAATTGTTTATGAAACTAACCTATGTTGCAACAGCACTTTGCTTGACAACCATTTTTTGTCGAACACCCTTTGTTGCTGCAGAGTCAAGTCCCAGTACCCCTCCCGTTGTGTTTGGAAATCCATGAGCGGTCACGTATTTGCGATATGCTTCTCTAATGATGCGGAAGGCTCGTGCGTTAGCATAGGGAATATCCGTGACAGGGTCTCGATACAGTGCGGCCTTGTGGGTTACGGGACAAACCTCCTGAACTGGTATCTGAGAGATTGACTGGGCGCTGCGTGAAAATGCCGCCTCAAAAGCCTCGTCGTCACTGAATGTTATATAGGTACGGGAGCACAAGCCTCCAGCAGACGGCTGTGAGGGGGTGGTGGGATTTTGTGGTGCAGTCTGAGGTACATCCTGATCCAACCTTTGGACAATGGGACAGATAGCAGAAATTACTACTTTTAGACAAAGAAACTAAATCCTACTGAGCTCTCAGAAAGCTAATTCATTCTGGCAGTAAATCATACGTACCCTTCAACATCTACATTTTCTTCCTTTAGGAGTGAGTGAGAAACAAGGGGCATCAGCACTGAATGGTAACGGATGGTCGGCCCCTCAAAACGTCGCTTCTTATGGACTTGTTTCTTCTTGTCTGCCTCGAGACGCTCATAGTTCTCTACACACAGTAAAATTAATATTTTACGTTTGAAAAGATTTTCTTGACATCTGACATTTTCTTTTCCCTTTGTAGTTATTTGACTTGGTAAATGTCGTTTTCAAAACTTTCTGAAACAGCTATACTCCTTGTTTTAGATAAGCAGTGTAAAAACAAGACCTGCACTGATGGAGTGAGTGGTGATCACATTAGCCATCATTTTAGGTAAAATTTGCCATAGTAACATGAAGACAAATAACTCATTTGAGTTACCCATTTAGAACGTTCTTACCCAATGATCGAATGTTGATCTCAGCTGTGATCTTGGCCTCAGCCAGCAGTTCTTCCTGCGTAAGCGGGCGGTCACGGTGAGCACCTCTCCTTCTTCGAGGGGCATCCTGGCGCTCTTGTAAGCGAAGATTAGTCTTTCGGGTGTGTTCACTGGTGGATTGTCGCACAGACTTCCGGGCTGAAAAGAAATTTAGGACATAGAACTCAAAAAAACCTGAAGCTGGACGATTGCATTCAAAAACTATTCACCAAAATGTTTGCTGTTAAGACAAGTTTAAGGTCACATACTTATGTGTGTTTTATGTGTTAATCTAAGTCTTCAGTATCTCAATCATTAGAGACATGATCTGTTTTTTGAAGGTTTGTTGTTATCTTACTCTCGCCAAAATCTTGGAATTCTTGTGGAATCCTCCTCTTAAGCTCCACTTTTGTTTTCTCAGTCTTCTTCTGTTCCTCGGAGGGTCTTTTGGGTTTGGGTTTTGCCACTTTTATAGGTTCCTTGGAATAAATAAAAGACACATTTTATAGTGTTAACATATATAGAAGTTAAAATGTTTGATAAAATTGCAATTTTTGCATTTCTACAAATAAATGAGATTCAGATAAGATTTTTACTGAGTCATAACGGGTTATTTATTGTTGAAAAAATGCACTATATTCCTGCACTTCACAGGCTGACAGCTAAAAGCTGGTAAATATTGTTTCAGATGAAAGTATCTCTTTCTGCGATAAAAAAAACATAATGTGCAACCTAAGGCTGGTGTCACTTAAAAGATACTCTCGTGAATTTAGTCTGATGAAGATAAATTACTTTTCTACCTTATAAGCTTTAGTAACAACTCGACTTTTCCTTCGAGGTGCATCCTCCTCCTGGTCGCTGTCTGGCTCATCTCCCTCATCTATGTCAAAGTCGCTGTCCACCTCATCCTCCGTGTCTGAATGTTCTCCGTGATACTCATCATCTCCTGATTCCTGTAAGAAAGCAAAAAAACATTTAAATTCAACAATTAAATTCAGTTTCTATTTGAGCTAAATCACAGCAAAAGTCATTTCGAGGCATTTTACAGAATACACAGAATAATGTGGAAAACCCAACAATTCCACTTCAGCAAGTACTGAGCACCAGTGGAGAAAAAAACTCGTTTAACAGAAGAAACCTTTTGCAGAACCAGGCTCATGGTGGGCAGCCATGGGTAAGTGAAAAATAAGCGAGAAAAGAACAACAAGCAAATCAAAGACAACAAGAAGCAGCCAACAAAACACTAAGCAGGTTGGTAGGACCAGTAGCTGCTCACTGGATATCATACACCCAGGGATTTCTGCAAGAGGGGAATGAAGAGGAAGAAGCAGAACCACGGGGGAGAGAGAAGACACACGGGTAGTACTTTTTCATAAGCTTTATGAAAAAATAAGGGTCTTTAGCCTAGTCTTAAAGGAAGACAGGGCATCTGCTTGAATGAGGTGCTAGCTTCATAGGAGAGGAGCTTGATAGCTATGAAAATAAGAGAACGCTTGCAAAGTTATTTAATGACCACATGTGCAAGTATAATCCAATAAAGTGAGCAACAGAAAATTTGGTCAAAACACTTTACTGGCAAAGACAGATAATCCTTCAAATGTATGCCTGTTGACAGGAATGAACGGCACTGCTTTTAAAAAGTGCTCGAGATTGAGTGCTTGAGATTTTTTTTTTTAAT
The DNA here is from genome assembly GCA_032270685.1 of Microctenopoma stevenorrisi. Lineage (NCBI taxonomy): Eukaryota > Metazoa > Chordata > Actinopteri > Anabantiformes > Anabantidae > Microctenopoma > Microctenopoma stevenorrisi. Next base: position 7,420,696 of record JAUMTR010000003.1, read on the forward strand.
CTAGCTTCTCATTGACCTCATCTGAGACAAATGTCAGAACTGCCAGAGCAGCTGCTTCCAAATCCCTCTGCATAAACTGACACTTGAACCAGCAGCTGTTTAAAGAAAATTAGCCAGACTGTAAATCAAGAAAACAAATCAGTATCTTAACATGTAAGCAACAATTAAGTTGCTAAAGTATCAAAAATATATCAGTAACTTACAGTATTTTGATCATGTTAGGTCTAATGCAGGTGTAGGCAAGTTCGGTCCTAGGGAGGCGCAGCCCTGCTTGTTTTCCAACCATCCCTGCACTTACAGCTTCTGACTGGCTGAACACACCTGATCCAGGTAATCAACAGTTCCTGCTCTTGGTTACCAGCTGGAGGGTTAGAAGACAAGCAGGGCTGCAGCACTCTCATCTAGCCTTGATGGACTTGTTAGCTATAAAGTTGGATGGAGCCAGGATATTTTGGAGTCACCGTTTCAAATGAATTACATTGGCATGTTGGTTTAGATGACCAGAGCTGTTGCATGCCTTAACGGCTGGCCAGTTTTGTACAATCATCTTGTTGTGCATCCTTCCCATGTTGGGTATAGCAACTGTTTTTATTTTACTTCCATTACTGTGACCCTGAGCGCATTTGAGCTCTACTAACAGACACGAGCAACCAAAATTATTGGGTATTTGCCACGCTCTCAAAAACCTGCAATCTAAGTAGAGGTTATTAAAAACGTTGATTTGAACATGCTCTTTTCAAACCTAAAAGGCAGCTGTGCTATTAACTGCAGGGCATTAACACACCCAGATATTTTACAGCTTTGTAGAATTGTACATGTACAAACTTTGGTGTTGTCAGTCTGTTAGGCGAGAAAAAAACAAACTTCCTGAAGGTGTACTGCGTATTATTATATCTTTGATAAAGAGTCTCACTACATGGTTGAATCAACAGAACAAGTGAACAGTGTGCTGCTGCTGTACACTATTGCTTCATATTAAGTAAGTGAGGTGTGTTTTCCGCCCCCTTTCGATCACTGATATACTGCTAAATATGAGAAAACATTCATGTTGCGTTCGTTTTTGAATAAATAACCAAAAATAACATTATAAAATTCGACAGTATGGCTATGTTCAGTCTAACGTGCTTCAATGACCTAATGTGCACCTTCACATGAACGTAGCTTGAAAATTCATTCAATCACGCATGCTGCTAATGCTAACTTGTTAGCTTCGTACGCGTGCATCGGGTACTCACATCGTTAAATCCCCCATAAGTGGTCTTGTAAAATTCATCCTCCTCTTCAGCATCGAGTAGTTTTGACATGCGATTACCCGCTGTCTTTCTGGGTTCTCGGTCCACTGCCAGACTCATGTTTTTTTTATTCCAAACAATGCCAACAATCCAATGTTTAACTGTGCAGCTAATTGATAGCTAGCTAGAGTTTTGTCCTGGCTGTTAAACGTAAATTAGTGTTACCTCGTTAATCGCCTAGTTTACTAAATTATATATTCGTCCCCATATTTACCCGAGCTAAGGAAACGCATGGAAATATCTCTCTTGTTGCTAAAATGTTTCTTAATAACTAATACACAGCTAACAACTAGCCGCTGCCCTTAAAGGAACAGCACATACGGGTAAGTTTATGTATTTCCGGTACAAAAACCAATTCAAAATAAAACGTATATCTGTGAAGGTTCTCAGTCATCCAGGTCATGGTTATCTTTTTAAAACGTAATTGTACAAATAACAACGTATTGTACATTTGCGCTTGACAAACAGTTGTCTATATTGTTGACTTGATGTAACTTGATGATTATTTAGCCTCATGTCGTTCGCAATATCTTAATTTATGAATCACTTGGCTGTTTGGCGACCAGATAGGGTTTTATAATGTTGTCATGGAAACCGGTTGTTGCACTCAGAGAGCTAAATGTTTGGCCATAGCAACAATATTACATGAAATATATATAAAACGTAAAAACATTGTGCCTCACATTATAAAGTCACTGAACGCTTCTAGGCACACCCACCGTTTAACACAATCCAAAACAGCAAAATAAACTTCACTCTTACAAAACATGGGTTTATTTTTTCAAGGTTTTGTTGAAACCTTCCAACAGGTAATATTACTACTATATATTTATTACAGCAGACATGGATGGACTTGTATGAGTGCATTATACACTGCACTTTTCGGTCTAGATCTTTTGCAAAATTTTGCAAATTTTGAAATGTAACCTGATGTTACATGAAATTGAGCCAGCCATCACTGTTCTCAGATTTGCCCAAAATGCATTCTGTTTGAAAAAAATAGGTAGGTTTTATAATTATTATGTAGGCAGATTAGTTTTGTGGCTCATTGCACATTGTTGGCTCACATTTTCGGTATTCTATGATTTTCTAGTGCTCAGTGAAAATAATATACATTGTTAAAGTACAAAACAATGCTTGATTACATTTGATAATGTGAATACTGAATAAATACACCAAATCAATCACATTAGAGCTTTATTTGGGTGGGAAAAAGACAACACCACAGATCCATCCAGGAAATGTATGTGTGTGTGAGTGTGTCAATCCAGTGAATACAGCAGTAAATGTGACAATGTCAGAACACTAGCAAAAAGATCAAAATTAAGTAGAAAATATATAAAATTATATAGGCTTATCGGTGCAACATTAACCTTAATATAAGGTTAACAATATTTTTTATAAGCAAGACTGCTGTTTTCTTTGGCTGTTTCCTAAGAAAACAAGAATCTATTAATCTATCTATAAACCTATGTAGCAATATATCTTCTTTTTTTTTTTATCTTACATGTTAATGTAACTGTCCCGGGGTCAGCCGGGTGCCTTTCTGTGTGGAGTTTGCATGTTCTCCCTGTGACTGCGTGGGTTTCCTCCGGGTACTCCGGTTTCCTCCCACCGTCCAAAGACATGCATGTTAGGTTGATTGGTCACTGT
>JAUMTR010000003.1:7423740-7435231 GCA_032270685.1 Microctenopoma stevenorrisi
TGGGATAGGCTCCAGCACCCACCGCGACCCGATTTCGGATAAGCGGAAGACAATGGATGGATGGATGGATGGATGTTAATGTAACTTGTGTCACAAGCTCGAAATATTTGAAGTAAGCAGTGAACCATAATTTGCATATTTTCATCTTACATGCATTATAACTTACTTGCTATTTACCACTATTTTCCAAGCTCTACTTAAATAAAATATTCTACTTCAACCTGAAAGCGACTTATTTGATCATTTTTGCTACAGTGGGCAATATAGGTTGAAACCTTAACATGAAGCAGTAAAACCTTTCAGCTACACGTTTACAGCTGTAAATAGACTAAATACTGACTTATATTAGTTTCATGGTGAACCTACTTGTTTCCATATAGTTGCCAGTGCCTCTAGTATTGCTCGACACGGCACTTCGTGGCACATATGCGATTGTGGCTGTGTGCTTTATTTGCCCTTTGCTCTTACTCCAAAAAAACATGAAAACAAAACATACACTCACTGAGCTAAAAAATGACAGAAACCCAATGGTTGCTGCTATTAGTAATGTCTTTAAATCAAATAGAGGTTTCTGATTTCCTTTCACACCCGGAGAGGCAGAGGGAAAGGCAAGCCAACCTTTAAGATGGAAGATGTTTTTAGTAGATGATGGAAAAGCTCGAACATGAAGGCCGACAGACAGGCTGTCGTTTCCTGCTGCATTTGATGCCACACAGAGATAAGTACCACTGTCCTGAGGCTGAGCATACCGAACCTCCAACGAGCCATTGGAAAGAGCCCGTATTCTACCAGTGGCTGACAAAGATGTGAGCTGTGGGCTCAGCCAGCTGACAGATGGCTTTGGGTCACCTTCTGCATTGCAATAAAACACAACTGTGTGCCCCTGATCTACTTTTACCACTTTTGGACTCTCGTTAAAAATTCGAGGCTGCCGACAGGTGAGCAGGCCTGGTAGTTCAGTCTGTGAAAAGTCAAGAAAATCCCAGCTCTGCAGTTGGACTGAGGTAGTGCAAGTTGGCGAGTGTCCACCTAAGTCAAGGTACCGGCGTCTCTGCACCACCCACAGCAAACGGCAGTCACACGCCAGTGGGTTTTTGTCAAGTCCAAGAGTTTTCAGGGTTTCCACTGAATGAAAAGCATCCACCTCCAGGGTGGTGAGAAGGTTTCTAGATACATTCAGCATTCTCAAATGTGTTAAGCCCCTAAATGCTCCGATTTCTATGCGTAGCAATGATCCTCCGAATAGATGGAGCTCTTGAAGTCGTAGCAAGTCTCCAAGCATGTTTCCATGAATGTAAGTGATAGGATTAAAAGAGAGGTTTAGATATACAAGATACACAAGGTGATGCAAAGGGATGTAGGGGACAGCATCGAGGTTGCAGTGTGTAATGGTAAGGGATGTAAGATTTAGGCCAAAGAGGCTGTTTCCTGACAATGTCTCCAGCTTGGGGCAATGAGAAATGACAAGTTCCTTTAGGTATACCAGTTGGTGGAAAGAATAGTTTGGTAGGGTGGTGAGGTCAAGTCGGTGAAAATGAAGGCTTCTCAGTATACTAAGTTGCGAGAGTGCCTCAGTTGGCACAGACGTGAGGTTGCAGCCATCAAGGTGAAGCTCCTGTACACTGGTTAGTCCGGCAAACGCTTGACGAGAGATGAAAACTAAGTCTTTACCTGCTGCTTTAATAGTCCGCAGGGCTGCCAAGTCACGAAAAGTAAAATCAAGGAAAACAAGGATCTCATTATCACTTACGTCTAGTAATTGCAGGTTTACCAAGCCAGCAAATACTCCCACTGTAATAATCTTCAGGTGATTGTGGGCAAGATGCAGCGTTAGCAGCTTCTGCAAGCCAAGGAAGGCATCCACCTCAATTAATGCCAGGAAATTGTCACTCAAATCCAAGTGTAAAAGTTCTGTTAAAGCACAGAACTGATGATTCACCAGAGTCCTGATCTTATTGTGAGTTAAGTTGAGTATTTTAGCATTTTGTGGGAGACCATCAGGCACAGTGCTAAGCTGACCGTCAGAGCAGTCCACCTCCAGCAGCACAGCGCTACAGCGGCAGGACTGTGGACACAGCTGGTGCATTTCAGGTGCTGATGCTCCTGGTGCCAACAGGTAGAGAGCTCCCCAGCACAGCCAGTGGTGGACAGCACCCTCCTCAAACATCTGGTAGCCTGCCTGCACGTTAGAGAGAGAGAGAGAGAGCTGTGAGAAGAAGGAGAGACTAGTGATAGTTACTGACATCATATCAGGAAAGATGGGCTTTAGGATGATTCACAGCCACACAGACAGACAGACAGACAGACATTGTGCGGCCTAGTGTACTGATGTGTGCTTTTGTTTCTTTACTTTGTTTCTTTCCCCTCTCTTGGCTAACAGGAAGTGGCTTTTCATAACCAGACAGCTGCTGATGGAGCATCCTGTCTTTACACGTTTACAAAACTAAAAATTTAGAGAGACAACTAAAGGATTTGTCAGATGATCAGAGCGATGCTCATTTTCGTCAGACTGTGAATCTCAATGATTTTAGTTTATAGTTGTACTGTCGGCAGTGCTGCAGTAATCCAACATGATGAATCAACAGAGGTAACAGGGTCATTTATCCTGGAACAGCCTCCTGCAAAGTCTCAGACGAGCCAAATGAGTTAACGTCTTCAAAAAAATAAAACAAAATATATTTGTTTTGGCTTGAATTCTATTAACGGAAGCTAAACGTTTCTCTGCTTATGTATATACTTTTTTCTCTCTGTCTATTTTCTGAAGCATATTGTAACTTCTATTTTAAATAACGTTACGGAAATAAAGTTTTCTTGCTTGCCTGGCGAAAATATTGCTGCTCTACAGAGAGCTGAGCCAGCTCCAATCACTAACTAGTTGACACAGCTGAAGCCCAACAGTGACTGCACCTTAACAGTGACCATCACTGTGGTTTCAACCCTCTGAATCTGTTTGCATAACTACTACAGTTTGCTGCACTATGGGTTGGGCGAGGTCAAACTGGTACTTAGTTAATATTCACATGTGGAAGAGCTGGGACTAATAAGTAAATGTAAAATAAAGGTCTGTTATAATATCATCAACATTAAATTATCTCCACCAGCAACAATTGGTACAATAAGGTCTAGGGGTCCTTATCCTCACACCATTTTGTTTAGTTTTTTACCAGTTACTAAATTTACCACTAGGGTGCAGCAAGAGCAGAAATACGTTGGTGCATCTTGGAAGAAATGTGCTTATGCTGTCCTGGTTCAGGCATTTTATAACGCTGCATGAATTGCTAAAGTTTCCCGGTCACAGTCACATTCATCTGTAGTCACTCACTGGCTTATGACTCCTAAAATAATTCACATTCATCTGTTTCCATTCACATTTTAAATCAAAATTCCTGTGAGCATGTAAACAGGTTTTTTTTCTAATGTGGAAAGAAGGTAGCAAACAAACTGTAACTCTGTGATAATGACTAATGGATCAGCTCATCAAAAAGAAAACGTGTGACTTGCTGAAATGCAAAAAATATATATAACACCTTTAATTGTGATGCCACCCTCAGTTTTGGCAGCTCTCCTCACATGTGCTGAAGGATGCAACCCTACAGAGCATGTGAGAACAGAGAGAGAAAGTATACATGTACGATATTTACTGGCAGGAACAGCTGCGATTGTAAAGTAAATGCAGCGAATGGTGGAGTCTGATCTCCTCTGTGAGAACATGCAGGACAGTGAAAATACTGAACAAAGATGAAATCCAGTTCTTTAAATGTAGCTTGACAGCTTGAAAAGCTCAAATACACACATTAGTAATATAATAGACACATGATTACAGTAATTTGTAAGAGAAGGAAAATCAAGTATTATAACTCACTGCCTCTTCAGTCTTGACAGCTTGTCACTGTGATAGCTCTTTTTTCACAGTTTTGTAAAATAGACAAAGCTTTGCAAGCCTGTTTTTTCCCCCAGAATGTAAAGGACATGTTTTGGCTCCACCTCAAAATCTTCCAAATTACAGTCAAATAAAACCTGTTGGTGGAGAGAAGAAAGAAAGCTTCATCCTCCCATTCTGAAATACTGAACTCCTTTCCCCTGTTGCTTCTCTGTCCTCATGGCAACAACAACCTGGCTCTGGACACGCTTGTGCCGGGTGCACGCTGGTGGATTATATGCACTAGCTGCTGGACTACATCCAACACATTGCACTGGATGACAGGAGGCAGGCACAGGTCAGCCAAATGCAGCGAACACCAGATGGGCATGAATTTTAGCTCTGACACTTAGAAATAAAGAAATCTCTTCTCAGCTCTTTCGTCTGTTTCAGAGTTTGATTATGTAGTTGTAGATACATTTCATATCCTGGTGCAAACAAAGGCTGTTACAGAAGCTACAGAAGATATCACAAGACACTTGTCAACATGCAATGATGCTGGAAAGAAGAGGGATATTAAGTTCAACAGATGTACAGTCAAGCCCTTAATTAATCATACCCAAATTACACAAATTCTGACATAAAGTTACTTTTATTCAACCAGTAAGTTATTTTTTGACAGGAAATGACATAGGTCTCTCCCAAAAGAAAGGTAATTAATCAGGGCAATTAGGATGCTTTAGAACAAGCTTGTACTATTTGAAATGGTACAGAACTTTGGATTTTCCCAGCAACTGTGACAGTTTGTAAGGGGTATGAATAATTTTGGACATGACACGTTTTGCTCAAATGTAAATAAAAGCGGAGAAATGTTTTTTTCCTCAATAATGCCTCCTGTACATTGTCGTAATATCTTTTGAGAGACAACAATGTCATTTCCTGTCAAAGAATAACTTCCCAGGGGTATGATTATTTTATGGGCTTGACTGTAGATGATGAATAAAAACTATGCACCAGGATGATTCATTTCTTTTAGCTGTAAAAACGGTTACTTGTGTATATAAAAAATAATTGAGTTGATTTGTAATAAGTGCCGTAACTGGGACGTTGAGTATGTAGTAGAGCACTAAACAAATTGGTGGAAAGGCAGAATGACTGACGGTCGTTTTTTGGCAGGTGTGACATGAAAACTTGACTTAACTGAGACGTGACTCCTTAAAATGAGAAATGTCTTGAGCTGTGGTATAATAAGCAAATGTTTCTAAATTAAAATTCAAACTTGAAATAAAAAATCAATCAGGTGCATGAGTAGAACCGACGGCCTCCCAACTCAGCCGCAGGATTACGTGGCGTGTTGGTACAAAAGATGCTCGATCACTGTAGAAGAAGAGCTGGTGCTGAGTCAGGAACTTGCCATCTGGTGCCTCAGGGAACCTGCATTCATCAGCAAATCTCTGTCCAACCCCGGATCCAGTAAGAGGACAGATCAGAAATGGATGCCAATTATAGCCTTGGCCAATTCAAAGTTCCACATTGCATAATAGTGTCCTGTCCTATAATTGTATTGTTTCATCATTGCTGTCATCATTGTGGGATGTCTCTGGGAATTTCTCGTCTTTTCCAGATATTTTTTTTGATTCTTTTTCTTTATCTTTATTAAAATAATACAGAATAAAGATGATACCAAACCACAGAAGTGAGAAATATGGAAAGATTTGAACCAAAGGTCCTCTCATGCAAAGGTTTAGCATAATTATCTTTGTTGAGTTCTTCGCAGAATGTATAAGGTTTCTACCACATTATTGGAAACCTTGTGTTGTTGCAGAAAGTGACATTTATCCAAAACAACAAGCTACAAACGCTAATCGTATCCTCTAAATTACCCTCACAGCCCTCAGCTCAAATTACACCTGTCAAAGCGATATGGAAATCGTTCCTTCCGGGACCTCTGAATCTCACAGGTCAACACATATCTTCCATCCAAATGAAAATGACACATTGTGTGTGCTAGACTGTCTCTTCACCAGGTGCAGTAACTTCTTAGGCTCTTAACTTCTGCTTTCTGTCTTAACGTTAGTCCGTATTTATAAATCCATTAGGTCTGAATGTGAGGCACCTTGATGATGTGAAGTCTCTCTTCCTCAGCGGGTTCCAGCCAACTGCTCTCATTACAAGCTCATTCAGACACTGTCAGACATTAGCAGCAATCATTAGCAGTAAATTTGGATTGTGCCTTTTCTGCTTTGCCAAATATCCAGATTAGCTCATGTGTTGTTTTTTTCCAGCTTAACCAAGAGCAATAACAAATATGTGTCAGTGTTTCGCTGATTTGTTTAATAAATGAGAAAACGCTATCATGTTTTTATTATTACAAATCAAATGTCTGACAGTCACTAAACCCTTTTTTTCCCCACAAGTTTCCCCCAGAAATAGTTTAATCTATCATGACAGTTCTATTTACTATCACTTCAACACACTCTCATGTTACTTGCACTGCTTGAAGGGTATTTTAGGCCACCGTAGCTGGTTTGAAATTAGATTCACATGACGAGCCAATGAGGTAAAAAGAAAAAAAACATGCTGGTTGTACGTTTAAGGAAACTATACTTCCTCTTTTAAGTGTGACGTTTGGCTGCAAGACGAACGTGTGCCATTTCCTCCCAGGACAAAGTACACGATAGATTGTTCTTCATCAAGGTAAACACAAACCTTTCTCTTTATCTGTAACAACGCTTTTAGGTTGTTACGATGTTCTGTGTGTACATTAAAATCTAGTTGAAGTTTATAACAATATTGTGTGCGGATCAATAACAGACTAGAAAAGATTTGCTGGTAAAGACAGTCAGAGATTAAAGCGGGGTTTAACTTCTCTCTTCTGAGTTGAGGGAATCTTATAAGAGTCTACAATTACAAGTACACTTCTGATCCTCAGTCAGCTTGATTTGAGGCTCTACGTTAAATTTATAGCCTCGTGTAGGTTCTCATAAGGCCTGTGTTTCATATGTATATGAAAATATTTTGTATCTATTGTATCAATAGATTTTTTCACACAGATGCAAATCACCCGTTGATACACAGTCAACCTTGGGCGGTTTATTCTCCTATAAGAAGGGATTTAAACCCCTTTTCCTGAAAAGCTGGAATCATCATCTATGACTTTGTAATTTGCTTGAAACTTCTCCTGACTAAAGAAATTGGGTTTGTATGTCATAGTGACGTTTTTGCTGGTTAAAAATCACATTTTCCTGTCGGTCAGCTGAATGAGTAAGTGACATTAGGGTCTTATACTGTATGTTTGCTTAAACCTTTGCAGGATGCATGTTTTCTGTGTCGTGCTGCTTTCGGCCTTACTCCTCCTCTGCTGCTCTTCATCTGATTTAAATATGGTGTGGGAAGAGTGGACAATCAAACATCAGAAGGATTATGATAATCAGGTGGGATTGTGTTCTGTCTTTCACACGCACATTCACTCTGACTGGCTGTCAGATCACGCAGTCACTGATTTTGTTTCAGACTAAGGTTGAGCTCAGGAGAGCAGTTTGGGAAAAGAATAGGCAGCTGGTGCTGAGACACAATCAAGAGGCTTCTGAAGGAAAAACACAACTTCACACTGGGATTGAACCACCTGGCCGACATGGTGAGACAGTTGGCGTTTTTGGACTCCAGCTCATAAATCATGCAGGACGTGAAAACTGCCGCCAAGCAGATCTTTATTCTTACAACTGGCAGAGTCTTATAACTTATAACTTGTTTGAATCTTAAGTGTGTTTGCTATTTATTTATTCATATTTTTGAACTTCAACTTAATTATTGCAGCACAAAGTGTGCAACATCTGACAGAATAACTATTAACCATATGTTTTTTCTCACCAACTCCATGGCATCCTGCCTCGTCCCTGAGGTGCAATTCACAGAGTGGAGTGTATTCAAAACAGAAATGTGTCTGAGAGACCTCTGGTGGATAGAACCTGCATCACTAAACATGAATCCTCATACACTGTCTCCACTCACTGACCCCCCCTTCCTCATGTGCAGACATATGTTTGACATTATAACCAGCAAGAATGCAAGTGCATCGAGACAGTATCATCAGTTTAGCTAGTCTGGGCCAGTCAGGACAGTCTGGGCTGTTATAAGGCCAAAAGTATATGAGAAGGCACGAACTGTTAAATACACGCTGTAAATATTTGATTTTTATCTGCCATGATCGGTTCAGCTCTAGCATTCATTCAGTATATGGAATAAAGACACAGTGAGGAAGGTCATTTACTGGAAAGAGGAGGGATTTTATTTTGAATCTTAAAAGGACAGATTCAGCCGTGAAGCCAGTACAAGCATGACGTGCGGACTCTCTGCAGGAAACTGGCAACAGTGTTGGGGACATACTTGTGGCCTTTTGTCAGAGATCCCAGATCTGACAGAGAGTGTAATCATTGCCTTAGAGACCAGTAGAGGACATTCACAGAGGTGAATACAGATGCTTCAAAGAACTGTGCAGCATCTTTAGATTGATATGTGGTTCTGAAGGAAGACGTTATATTTTGTCAGAGGAAGCTGTGGTTGATTTCATGATGTGTTTACTTGAGTGTGTGCAAAATAAAACTTTGTGAGATCTGAGCTATTCCTGCATTGAGTCGTGTCCAAATGAGAGGATGCTAAGAGAAAACAGCGCCAAAGATTATCACGAACTCATTCAACACTCTTACTGTAGGCGCACATTTTAAAACAGTGCTTTTGTAGAAGAAATCCTCACTAATGTTTGACTTTGCAATTTTCTGCCCTGCATTTCATATGTTTACCAGCCTTGTTTTCTACTAAGACAGCTGAAGAGATCAACGAGAAGCTCAACGGACTGAAGATTGAAGAACATTTTGATTTCAGAAATTACACTTTTAAGAAAGCAAGTGGCTTATCAGTACCTCAGAGTGTGGACTGGAGGAAGAACGGTCTGGTTAGTCCGGTCCAAAATCAAGTAAGAGCAACTACTTAAAGAAAGACAATGAGAGAATGAAAACCCACAGCAATAAACTCAGAACTGCTTTCCTTTGTATTCTTTTAAAGGGCTTGTGTGGGTCCTGCTGGGCTTTCAGCTCTATGGGAGCTCTTGAGGGCCAAATGAAGAAGCAAACAGGAGTTCTGGTCCCTCTTAGTCCACAGAACCTGGTAGACTGCAGCACCCACGATGGAAACCTAGGCTGCAGAGGAGGATACATTTCTAAAGCCTTTAAATATGTCATGCGCAACAGCGGCGTTGACTCAGAAAAGTCTTACCCCTATGAACATCAGGTCATCAATCACATACAAACGCATATTAAATATTACTACCAGGCACGAGTTATTGCTAAACTATGCTAAAAACTATTCTGCAAATTCTGTTTCTATTTGTAGGATGGGAAGTGCCGGTATTCTGTCAAGGCAAAGGCTGGCTACTGCTCTAATTATTACATGCTTCCACAAGGTGATGAGAAGACCCTTCAAGCTGTTGTAGCATCAGTGGGACCAGTCTCTGTGGCCGTCAACGCGATGCTGCCGTCATTTCATCTCTACAGAGGCGGTGAGGCCGATCAGTCTGAGCCCGGTTTCTGTTCTGAGTAATATTTATACACAAATTTAATTAATGCAGATTTCAAGAATAACTTGTTTGACATTTTAGAGGTTTCTCAGCTACTGTATCTTGTTACTAAATTTGTGCATCTGTTAGGTTTATACAATGTTCCCGACTGCAACCCAATGTTGGTGAATCACGCGGTCCTGGTTGTGGGATATGGCACAGACAGAGGACAGGACTACTGGTTGGTGAAAAACAGGTGACTTTTTTACAGGATATTTCAAAGGATTTTAACTTCGGTAGCATTGTTTGATATAAAAATCATGTGACTGCAGCTGGGGAACTGCATGGGGAGAGAATGGCTTCATTCGACTTGCCAGGAACAAGAATAATCTCTGTGGCATCGCCAACTTTGCTGTTTACCCAACACTGTAACCATGGCACCACGCATCAGTATAAATTAGCTTGTTTAATTGAAGACACCATATATTTGTCATTTTTACTTATTAGTGCTTTGAAAAGTATTCAAGCAGTCATAAACAGTTTATTACAAAAAAGAAACTGTTTCCAATAATGTTTGAGTTTTTGTTGTTATTCACAGCGAATTTGAAAGAAAAGATAACTTGCTTTGTGCTTTTAAACTTTTTAATACAAGTTCCAGATAGTACATATTATAGTCTGCATTGTATTTAAACATTAATATTTAAGTAGTTTTTTTTATTGTGTTAAAATTACTTGCTGATGGCAATGAAATAAACATGAAGACAGTAGTTATTGTTGTAGTGGAACTAACTAGACTAAAAACTAAGTTCCTGTGTTTAATGTTTTGTCATGCAGAATTTATCATTGTAACATCTAATGTATGCGTTTTACAAGCTGAAAACAAATTTGACATTTCTCCTGAATTTTTTATGATAATTATAGTAATAAAATTTCAACAACTGGTGTTTAACATAGAGACAGATGCGATTCTTCAGTTGTCGAAAAGGAAAAAGAAAAAACAAGTTTAGGGATTAGTAAACTACAGGTTAACTCCAGAAGCAGAGGGGCACAGCAATCAAACCAGAAACATTAACACAAGTTAAGCTCTTCATATGCCAGCCCAATGATGAAATTGAAAGATTTTAAAACAATTAAAGACATTTTTTTACCATTTGGCAGTAATGCATGTGGAATTTATTTACAGCGTTAAGCAGATTCTTAAAGCTGATCAGTTCTTGTTTCCTTAAACACTATTTTGAATTCCCAGTCGCACAAAATAAATGTATATAATATTAATATATATAGATAGTTAGGTGTATTTAAGTGTATTTATATTGTGAAAAGTTTAATGCATTTCATGCAAAAACACAACATTGTTTTCTCTTTCTTCAGATTTTATTTTCATTGTGATTCATATCGCTTTCTTCATAGGACTGGAGAAATGGCACAAAAGTGCAAATTCCAGCATAATGAACATAATCAACTCTCACATACAATAAATACAGCACCTTTTCAGCATCACTAAAATATTCTCAATATCCAGAAATAATAAATACTGAATTTACCAAGATTTTCAGTCTTCATTTACAAAACACAAAGACAACACACAATAGATTTTTGTGTCATTTTGAATATTTTTTTGATAGTTTTCCTTGATCTTTTGTTCCACAGATTCCATACTTGCACACACAAACATCTACAGTTTCTACACAGAGTACACAGTTTTTTTTAATTGAACTCACATTTAGAGTAGAACTTTTATCATTTAAACAGATCAGAGTCAAACTGAAGAAAACACAAACAGAAACTCCTTCTGTTCAAACTACAGTGAAGGATTCTTTCAAATAAATTTTATTTGCAGTTTATTGCAAATAAAAGAGTTGTTTTCTGGCATGGTTTGGTCCTTTTTTCCGGATTCACTCTGAAACTGATACGTGTGCTCTTAGGTGTTGAGAAAACCTCAAACCGTGCTATAAAAAGTTCTCTATCGCTTTATCAGACCATCTTTCAGGGAAGTCTTTAGGCTGGTGTTCGTTTTATCTCTGCTGCCATTACACTAAAACTTCCTTTGATCCTTTTGATAGTTTGTACATTTATATATA